>JAPZDY010000009.1:11976085-11987294 GCA_029783645.1 Ctenochaetus hawaiiensis | reverse complement strand
TAGGTGACAGAAAGAGACTGACATCCTGCAGTGTTTTGTTGTCCGCCAATCAAAAATGTGCGTGTAAGCCTGTGTGTAAGCCTGTATGTGTGTGTGTGTGTCTGTGTGTGTTCAGATGGGACCAAAGCAGCAGCACAGCAGAGCTGTCGCTGCTTCCAATGACCAAGCTTGCCTTTTAAGTTAACACACGCATATGACACACACACACACGCACACACACACATACACACACTCATACTCGCCTCTAATGAGCTTAATGCTAAAGATTTGGTCTGCTTCACCAAACACACACATTTGATCGCCTCTGGGAAAGGATGCAGAGCAGAGCTGTCAGGCAAAACTAAATCTGAACAGCCTTGAATGAGAAGACTTACGGAGAGAGAGTGCAAAAGAACAATGCGAAGGAATCTGATTGTTTTTCCCAAATTATATTTTGTTTGCTCCCTTTTCCTCCTTTTTTTTTGACTCTTTCTCCTTTCATACCCTCTAAGTCAGTCAGCCTCTCTGTAGTCCCAGTGCCCCCCCTGCCTGCAGGAGTCAGATGAAGTCATACACTGCAGGCGTAGTGCAGATCCCTCCTCACTCGCTGTGCCCTCCCTGCGCCCGCCACTCACTCACTCACAAGCATATGGGCGCATGGTTGTGCCAACGCCCCTCCCAGAACACCTGACTCTGTCTAGTCACGCATGGCGGGTAGTGCCGCACACACACGCAGAAACACCTACGCAGGCTCTGAAACACACACCGCCAACCTTGCATGACGGGCATATCCTTGATTGTCCCCTGATGTTCCCCACTGCGAACCTCACCACCAACTGTGGGTAATACGCACTGTGAAGACACCCTTCACTGTAGCTCCAACAGTCTTGGCGGTGACTGTGCTGGATGGAGTTCCTCCGTGTGTGACTTAACCGCACAGATGACAGAGCGTGGCACTAACCCGCTCAGAGTTTAGAGGTTTTTTAATTCCCATTCGTGCTGGCCAGGCTAAAAATATGTACGCTCATTGGTGTCGTAAGGTAGTTAAGATAAAAGTGTTCACCACATAGCGTATGCTCAATTCCCAGGTCCTGCATTAGCACTGCAGTATTTACTCCATAATTTCATCCAGGGATATTAGAGCAGCAATGGCAGCAGTTAATCTACAAAGTGGGACCTGCATGATGGCTGATTCGGCTGATGTCCCTCACCGCTCACCACCTGTGTGTGTGGATTAAAGAAAGAGTTTGGCCTTTAAAACAGTAGAAATCTGTAACGCTCCTTGCATTTCCAGGTCTATTTTTTTGTTTTCTAATGCGCTTGGCATTTTATTCTGTGACAGAGATACCGTGGTGAGATATTTCATGCATAGCTGCATTTAAAAAACACTTACGCATTTTAAAACATCAAGTTTTGATGTCAGACGAAGGAACTGGAGAAACTTGAGCACTTGTTGTTGCTTTCAATACTTTTTTCTATTGCTAAGTATTACTTCAACTGAACACAGCGGGTGAAGACACATTTTTCTGAATATGAATTCTAGGAAACACTGAAAAAAAATCTTTCCTGCAAGGTTTTACACATGACAGATTGCTAGTACTCTATCTGAGAAGAGATTTTTAGTTTTAAAACTTTTCAAACAAAAGTGCAGTTCTCGATGTTTCACCTGGAAAAATGGGAAAATTAAGCAAAAAGACGAGACACAAATTGCCCTCATGCATTAAAGGAAAAACATCCACATTGCACACTGGACAAAGGTTTAGGTGACAGAGAACACACCATACACGCATTTGGAAGTTATGTGCATCACTTGAATTGGGTGTTGTAGGGTTTAGTGTCTGTGTTTAGTATGCCGGTGGCTCATGCCATACACACACACACACACACACACACACACATACACAGACCCAGATGCATGCATACACACAGCCTCAGAGTGAGGTTTGGAAAGGGGCAGGTAGGAAAATGGTTGTAATTATCGTTAGTTCTTTGTGATTAACCAAGTGACACACACACATGCACGCTGCTATGATGCCCTCTGCAGTGTGGCACAAAATGGCGGAGTGTGTGTGTGTGAGAGCATGTGTTTGTGTGCGTGTGTGTTTCCTAGCAGAGGCTGCGTCTGTTAAGAGAGATGGGAATGAGGCCAGACAGAGGAGGTTGGGAGGACTTGGCTCTAACAACTTTGTGTCTGTGTCCATGTGTGTGTGAGAGGGAGAGTGTGTGTCTGTGTGTGTGTGCTTGTGTGAGTGAGTGCGTGTGCTCTGACATTCAGGTGAGAGGGGGAACACTGACTGGCTCAGACGGTGAGGCTCGATCAGTTGCTGCATTCACAGCTATGGAGCCTCGTATTCATATAAACAACAGAGGTTTGGGCTCGATGAACGAGCAGAGGACAGAGATGATCAGATAGAAACAGGGAGAGTTTTTTTCTTTCCAACAGGTTGAGTGTGACCTTCATCCCAACTCTTACCACTCTGTCCATCCCTCCCTCCCTTCCTCCCTCCTTCCCTTCTTCCTCCCCTCTCTCGCTGTATCCCTGTAGTTCAGCGCTCAGTTGCGTGGCAGGTAATTTGCGCGCTATTGGAGATTAAAGTTTAATTAGTGAGCGAGGAGTCATTTGGGTCTTAGTTGAGCGGAATAAGGCAGCAGTGTGTGTGTGTGTGTGCACTTGTGTGTGTGTGTGTGTGTGCGTGTGTGTGTGTGTGTGTGTGTGTGTCCCTCCTGCACGCTCGCTCACCCTAACACATCAAGGCTCATCACCAAGAGAGAAAGCGAGAGAGTGGGAGTAGGGGATCCAATTCCTCCTTTCATCAAAGAAGAACAAAGGAAGGAGTTTTTCCCCTCTCCTCTTCATCTCCTCTTCCTCTTCCTCCTCCTCCTCCTCTTCATTTCTCCCTTGTCCCCCCCCCCCTTCCCTCCCCCCCCTTCCCTCCCCCCACACCTCCGGAGCTCTCGTTTGGCAGACTTCCACAGCCATATTCACACTTTCATGGTCCCTGGCGAGACACACACACACATACACACACACACACACACATATACACACACAAATCAAGCGGCACCATCACACTGCAGAAGAAGAGAGTGAGAGTTAACTTTGTCTCTCTTCATCCACCTGTGAGAGGTGACCAATAGATCTATCACCTGGAGTGAGAGGTGCGATATCATGGCTGATCAGTTCTTTTCTTTTTTTTTTATTTGTCGCATCTCTCTCTCTCTCTCTTTCTCTCCATCACTCATTCCATCAGACACAGTCTGCTGATCTCAATCTGTTCCTCCCTTTCTCCACCTTCCTCCCTTCTCTCTTCATCAAGTGTTCTAACTTTGTCATCTGTCCCTCCACTTTGTTTTTTGTTTTTTTTTCCCTCACAACTTTTTTTGTGGTCGTACTCATGTGGGCATCAAACGTGCCATATGGTCACACACCAGCACGCAAGCACGCACAAGCCACGCACATCACACGCTGCCATATCAGAAGCTGTGTTTTCGCTAATGACGTGGGAGTCTGCATCCCAGATCCGCTGTTATTTCACCGGCTCGAGACACTAACGCAAATCAATAGGCAGCACGGCCCCGCGATAACGATCTCCGTTTTTTTCTTCTTCTCCTCCCCTGCTTCCCTCCATTCTCACCTCGTCGCCCCTCAGCTCCTCCTCTCCTCCCTCTCACATCTGCCTTGTTCTATCTCCCGCTCTTTCCCTCCACGTCTCTGTGCCCTCCATCTCACATCCTCTCTCCATCTAGACTTCTCATCCCGTCTTTTTCTCCCCCGCCTCCCTTGATCTCTCCCTCTCTTCCTCCGTCTCTCTTGCGCTCTATCCCCTCCTTCACATCTCGCTCCAAACCTCTCCTCTCTCCCTCTCCCATAGCATATTTTCCTGCTTACTAAATGTTTTCTCCCCTAAACTCCCCACATCTGCCCTTCCCATCTCCTCCATATTCCCCCATCTAATCTCATTCACACCATTTCTTCCCCTCTTTTTCCTCCTTCTGCCATACTCGGATCAAATGTCTTCGTCTCCTCCACTATACTACTCACATTTCAGTTATCTGCCATCGGTGTACTATCATGGGTGGCTAGCCTCCTTTTAGTGTCGGTCTGTCTGCGTCTGCATATGGAGTGAAGTATTCCCCAGTCTGGCTCTCAGGTAACAGCGGAGAGTAGTGGAGAGGAGAGGAGCAGGCCATCAAGGACACCTTCTGGGAAGATGCTGGGAGGCACAAGCACAGATACGGGTGTATAGCTGACTTACACCGGGTGGAAGTGTAACACAGTCTGATGCAGGCACATACACCGAAGACTCTAAAAGCACTGAGTAAGACTTCATCCTGAGTTGAAATGAGGCAGGGAGACAAAGTTACTGTGAAGTTAAAGGGGTGGCTGCTCTTAAAACATGTGGAAGTCTGCTGATTCGACCCACTCACCAACACACACAGCTAACGGAAAATATTAAGACACTTAGCCCCAACAATCATAGACCTCTTTGTAGACTTTTAACATTATCAAAAGTGAATAAACAGACATGATAAACATATATGTGTGTGTACATATGTAGATATATTTACTGTGACTTACCGTTTCTGAGGATATCAGCAAATCCAGTATCAACATCCCCAAATCTGCTTGCAACAAAGAAAAACAGATGCTCCTCATAGCTGCTGAACTTGCCTGAAAATCATCACATTTTGGGTTTTCTCTAGTATCAAAATAATCTAATGACTATTGTCTGTACTTGCAAGGGTAGATCATAAAAAGTAACTGCTATTAGCTAATTTGGCACATTTCCAATAGTGCTAGCTTGCCAAAATGTGAACAAAAGTAAGCTTAAAAACTGGGCTCAGGTTGTAGACCTCAGCTGACTAGCTGACCCCACAGCAACTTCCAGGTTATATCCCCCAGGGCATTGTGGGAACTGTAGTTAAATAAACTTGGAGCATGATTATCAGCAAAATATGCAGTAATGCTGTTAAAGCCACCAATGTCTGCACACCTTCCCTTGTCTTTAGCACTGCAGGCCTTTTCTTTCTATGAGGTCAAAGTCTGCTTTCTCAGGAGACTGACAGTGAACGGTGGTGCAACATGCCCGCACATAAAACTAGACCTTAGAGGGCTGTTAAAACTAAATAGATACAGCTTAGTGTGTCTGTATGCGTGTGCCAGTATGAGGTAAGCATACAGACACACACACACGCACACACAAACACACAAACACAAACAAAACATCGTGACTTCTCAATATGGATATGAAATTATCTTAAGCAGTCAAACTCAAGTCACCAGTGAACGAAAAAGTTACAAATTCTCATCCTGTGACTCAAAAATAAAAAATGCATCTGTTTCTGCTCATTATTTTTGCATAAAATAGACGTGACTGCACACAAAGAGACATCCAGTCTTATTTATAGACACACATGCTGCAGAGAACAACATCTGAGGCTGCTTATTGCCATTATAAATCTGTCCTTCAGGCCATGGGTTCACTGTGCCAGACCAAAGAGCTGCCTGCCCTAGTCTAACCCAAGACAAGGTCACACACACACACACACATGTGCAGACACACACACACCGCTACCAGCTGCACTGTGTCTACAGGGCAAGGAGAGGGTATGAAAGACAGAGGACAACGGAGGACGACCGTGAGAGAAGGAGAACAGAGAGGAAGAGGAAGGATGCATGTTTCCATGGCTGTGTGTGAAGTGACAGGGCATCATCAATTAGATGAACCAAAGTGGCACAAAGAGGGAGCAGGTGCAAATCAGCGTGTGTGAGAGAGTGAGTGAGTCTGTGTGCATTTTGCGCATGTGTGTGTGTATGTGTGTGTGTGCACTTGCGTGTACATGTAAATGAGTAGAGGGATCGAATACATGGGAGTGGAACGCACAGTGAGTCCCAGCAGGAGCGTCACACCGAACCTGCTGCTACACTGCCCCCCCTGCTTCAGTGGAGCGCTCCACCCCATTACCTGGAAAGAGGGGATGACTGTGTGTGTGTGTGCGTGCGTGCGTGCGTGCGTATGTGTGTGTAGCAGAAAGATGTGCTTTGCTGGACAAAACCAAAATGGGTCACTGCAAGATATAAGCCATTTCTCATCCGTTTCCTCCTCAAAACACTGAGGAGTGTTGGCTTGTGTACCTTTTTGCCACTGATTTTGAAAAAAGGTTTAAAAATTAGAAGTTGGATTCGACACGCTCGCTCCTGATTGCTGCGTCTGTCTTTCTCTCTCATCTCTTCTTCCTCCTGCGTCGTTTCTTTCGTGTGCTTCACAGTCTCCCTTGCTGGAGGATTCTGAAGGAATACCAAGTAGCTTTGCGGCCCACTTTACAGGACCTAAACTCCCCTGTGTATGTGTGTACATGTGTGTGTGTGTGTTACAGAGAGAGAGAGAGACGAGGAAAGAGAGGCCAGAAAAAGTGTGTGGGCATGGCTGAGGTTATCAATACTATAGGAACATGAACCCACAGAGTATCTCTCTCTTCCTCTCTTTGTTCTTCTTCCTCTGTGTCTGCATGTCTCTCTCCCTCTGCGCCCAGGAAGGTTAGCTGGAGTCCACCGAAGCCCTCACACTGACAGACACACACACACACACACACACACACACACACTGCGGGGGCGTTGCAGGCAGTCAAGCTTGATCATGAAAGCTCTCATCAAGTTCACACAAACACTTTCATGCTAAACGCTTGCATGTATGAGCACATATTAGCAAAGGTTTGCACAAGCTGAAAATGATGCATGTTTGTATTCACCTGCCCACACACACACACACACACACACGCAGACATCGCCTCACTTGAACATTAGCACACATGCACACACAGTAGGTAATGAGCAATCAGTTTTCCTTTTTCTGATTTTTGTCACATCCCCAGGTATCCGCGGAAACAAACACAACCTATGCGATGTGTACGTGTACGTGTGCGCTTGATTGCGTGTGTCCCTGTCATTTTCTCTCGCTCATCCCTCCCTCCATCCCCACCTATCTCGTCGCTCCGTTGCCATGTAAACAAAGCCAGGTTTAGTCCTTCAAAGGGCAACGCTCGGCAGCTGCACGCTGGAGGTGAATGCGCTGAAAGATGGAGAGAGAGACAGAAAGGGAAGATAGAAAAGAGATAAAGCAGAGTTGTGTGGAGGAGCAGAACAAGAGAAGGGCTGAATGATTTTGGGTCAAGGCTAGAAGGCTGGAAAAGAGAGAAAAGGATATTCAAAGACATAGGTCTACTGAATTTGTCCTTTCACAGCCCACATGCTCATCTTTCGCCCATTGTTCAGTGAAAAAGTGAAGTGATTCAGTGTTATGCCCTAGAACGCCTATAAAGTGATATATGTAGATTGAGCAGACTTTAAATCAAAGCTCGTCTTTCAAAAGAGTGCACATTGCCGGCTTCATGCTGCTGGTTTGAGTCTGTGCAGCATTGAACGCACACCAGTCTCTTTCTATCTCTTTTCTGCGTGGGACAAAACGATCAATATGTGCTTCTCAAAGATGCAGTGAGAAAAAAGAAATCTCCTCAAAGACCTTGTCAAAACAATACATATAGGCTGAGCGGATTTTCCAGTTGGTGGTATTAAGTCAAAAACAGTAGGGTTTTTTTTTTTGGTTTGTTTTCCACAGAATGCAACACCAAAAGCTTGTGAGCAAACATTTAGAATAAAATAAGTCACAGCAAATCATGTTTTTCGCAGCTTTTGAACAATCAATTAAGAGATTCAGTTTTTAGGTTAATTACTAAAGGTATAATATGTAACATTTCAACATTAAATATGAATAAACGAACAAATATGTATATTTATTTTGTTGAGTTGTCGTCTTACATTTCACCCAGTTTTTTCTTTATTTTTAATAATTTTTCTAACTTCTACGTTTTTTTTCGAGGTTACGGTGTATTTCATTTGGTTGCCTGCCAATAATATCCAGGGTAAAACCAGCAAGAGCAAGGAAGGAAGTTGGTACACATTACTTAACCTAATGTGACTTCAGATAGATTTGTATCTGCAATGGTGACTGTGACATTAAAACAAATAGGTCCCATGATCCCACGCTCCTTGACAATGTTATTAAACTCTCTTTTGTTTTCAGGGTTTAAATTGAGAGACCTCTAGTGGCAGAAATAAGGCCTTAATTTCATTGATGATTAACTTGAACTTTCTCTCTGACTTGATGCAAGAGCAAAAAATTAACCTAATCGGATTACCTTTGAAATTCCTCTGTGGGCATTAATATACCTAACATAGTGGTGTGTGGTTGTGTTTGTGTGTGTTTCTGTATGTTTGCATGCATATGAATCCATGTCTGACACACTCATAAATGAGTGTGTGTTCATGATGTGCGTCATCTCTGCCTGAAAAATACACCGACACTTCGACTCCACAGGTATATTTCCCATGTTTACTTGTGTGACTTCCTTATGCCACACACATACCCAAGGTTTTCCACATGACTGAGAGGCTCTGACGTTGCCATGGTGACTGTAGACCCACTTTTGGGGTGTTTTTTTTTTTTCTTCCTTTTTTTTTTTTTTTTGGCCGTCGTTGTTGTTGTGGTTGCTTTCGTGGCGTAACAGTGTGATATTGTTCCTCTGAGAAAGGTCATTGGGCATCACCCACCTGTCAATCAAAGAAGGGCGATAGACGGATACACATGCACACATTCAGTCGAGCCCTGCAAATGAATCGAATTTCCTCTTTTATTTTTTTCATCCCAAGAGAGATTATGTTGTTTCTACAGTATGGAGGGATAACATCGCCTCTGCATCCTGCTTTCAGAGCCGAATGGGAATTTTAAACCGAAACCACAGAGAAGATAACTGTAGCTGCTGATGCATCTCTCTCTCTCTCTCCCGCTCACAGACAGACAGACACATCTGCCTCGCTTTCTCTCTCTGACCTTTATTTATTCTTTCAAGCCAAAGCCGCAGCAGTGTGTGTGCGTCTGTCTCTCTCTCTCTCTGTCTCTCTCTCTCTCTCTCACTCTGTCTGTGTTTGTGCAATCAAGAGTTCCCTTTCTCTTCTTCCAGGTTTATGCATTTGTTTCATTTCCGTGCCGAGTGTCAGTGAGCATGATTTGGTGCGCGAGTGCAGACATTTGTGTCTAGGGTGTCATCCTCATCGGCGGCGGAAGAGACAGCCATGCTTGTGAATGTCGATGAGTCATCCTAAACCCCAAAGATGAGACAGTTGCACCTCACACACACACACACACACACACACACACACACATAACACACACACAACACAGACCCCGCATTAACCGGTCTCACTCACAGAAACAAAATGGTCTCCCAGATCGACCGGGGTAAAGCTCCGTTTCCTCACTTTTAAAGGCTGTTGAGCTAATTCAGCCTGAACGCGCAGTCAGATACGCTTCAACAGAAACCAAGTGCTGGGCTTGATCAAGGGAAACAGAGGAATTAATAAGAAAATACAGAGAGTGGTTAATTTCCATTCAAATGCTTTTTGGCAGTGTTGTTTGTTTTTTAAACTGTGATGCCAGTGTAACACATTGGGTTGTGCTGAGGGAGGAAAATAAGCAAACAGATGGAGACGATGGATGGAGAAGAAAGACAAGAGTCAAGACGAGGCCCTCATTTCTCACAAATTAATGCTATTTGTTACATTAGTCATCTTCCAATATTATTTGATATAAATCGTTACGTTTATTTGGGAAGTGATCAATTAAATGTCTGAACATGCTCAATACGTCATCGTGAGCTGAGGTACACGCAGCTCCCTCACTGTCTGCCCTCTGATCGGGTTTATTCTGTGTCCGTCCAGCAGCCTCACAGCGCCATCTGTCCATCTGTCTGCCTGCCTGCCTGCCTGCCTGTCTGCAAGTGTCAATGGCAGTGTCCCCGCCCCTCCCACGTCTCTTCCTGTAATCTATGTGACTGGCTGCCGGTGACCCCCGTGACCTCCAGCTGTGTGTCATGACAACGGGACACTGACAAATGTCAGAGTAGATATTGGCTTCCTCTGTCTCCTAAGCCTCTCCCATGGGTAGAAACCCACCCACACAGCCTAGATACACACTGCAGAGGAGAGGAGGGGAGAGACAGAAGCAAGATGTGTGTCTGTCTGTCTGTCTGTGTGTCTGACCGTCCATCTGTCTGTCTGCCTGCTTTTCCAGTGTGTTGAACCTGACGTTATCAAGTGAAAGGGCACGGTGTCCACTGAGAGGGGAGGATACAGACAGACAATCAGAAGAGGGAGAGTGATAGTTGGAGGCATCTGAGTGCTCTCTGTGAATTATTGAAGTGTGTGTAATTAGGAAGAGGGTAGCAGCATGCTGATTGGGAGCAGCGGCGGGGCGTGTTGCTGTGTTATTTTGGAGCAAGCTGTGTTAAACAGGGTGTTAAAGACAGATGTGTGAGACACGAGTGTGTGTGTGTGTTGAGATGGGGGCAGGGAGAGCGGCATGTTTGGGTTATTTTTCGAGTGTGTTGTCGGGTTGTCGGTAACATGTGAGCTGTGGTGTGTGTTGCAGGGGTGTGCTGTGATGGTTCTGGTTTTGATGGTGAAGTGCAAGTGCTTGTGAGTATGTGCGATGGGGTGAGAGTGTGTGTGTGTGTGTGTGTGTGTGTGTGTGTGGGGATGTGTGTGTGTGTGTGTGTGTGTGTCTTTTCTCCCAGGCCGCTCCACCTCCCCAACAAACTGCCGCTGCATGCATAATTAACCAGGATGACTGGGGAGGTAAACACACAGGGAGACGCTCCATCCTTTCACTCTGCATGCCTCCATTTATGTGTGAGTGTCTGTGTGTTAGGGGTTATGCGTGTGTGTGTGTGTGTGTGTGTGTGTGTGTTTGTGCATTTTGCATGTGTGTGTTTGTTTGTGTCAGATAGACGGAGAGCAGGAAAAAGACTCGAAGCGAAAGTGCTTCAGAGCCACAGTTGATGGAACGAGAGAGCTGTCTGTTTCTCCCTTTTTGTGTGTGTGTGTGTGTATGTGTGTGCGTGCATGTGGTTTTTGAGCATGTGTGGAGAGAAATAAGATAAATCCCATCTCAAGCTGCCTCTGAAGATGATGCGATGAAAGAGAGGGAGAGAGGATAAAAAAAGAATGAAGGGGGGACTGTAACCAGTCACAGCTCTGCGCATTATGAACCATCCAGCGGAACAATCAGATTCACCCGCCTCTCTTCCTTCACCCTTCCTTCCCTTCCTCCACTCACACTCCTTTCCACCTCCTGTCCTTCCTTCCTGTCCATATTTTATTTACAGACAGACATGT
>JAPZDY010000009.1:11955086-11973174 GCA_029783645.1 Ctenochaetus hawaiiensis | reverse complement strand
TACTTAATTATACATAGGTATTTAAGTTCCAACATACCTCTGTCTTTTTCTTTTCTCTCCTAGACATGTCAATCACTCTAACGGGGACTGCATCACATGTCTGCCCCTCCATCTTGAGAGGCTGAAACACATCCTGGAGCCTGTTTAGGGGCCATTTTATACACACATACATACATATGCACACACACACACACACTAGAATGCACATACACATAGAGATGCATAATTTATTTAAATCTGAAAACGGGCATTAGTGTTTTGAACAGTCTAAATTGTTGTTGTTATGGCATCAAATGAAAACAATAAGTTAAATGTTTTTGTGTTTGATGAATGTGCTGTATCTCCATGGGATGTGCACACCTGTGTGTTTGAGTGCTTGTGTGACTGAGTGTGAAAAATAACATCTTCAGTGGTTTTCAGACAGGAGCAGAGCATTAAAAGAGTTTAAATAGAATTAGCTATTAAACGTAAAAGCATACACAGAATGGAAAATACCCAGGTTCTACTGCACTAACCCCATGATTTCTCTTGCATTTTTTTCCTACCCCCCGCCTCTCTCTCTGCCCTCAGAACCCCTAACCCCCCTTCCCCCTTTCCCATCTCACCTCACCTTCCCCTCCCTGCTCTGGCTACAGACGGAGAGAGTTATGCAGTCCTTCCGTGAGCGCAGCGGTGGTTACCACAGCAACCAACCCTGCTACCAGCAGGAGCCCTCCCATGAATTTTCCCGCCTTGAGACCTACCGGCAACACCCGCATCATCCCCACCCCCAGCACCCACACCCAGGCCCGGGTCCACATCCAGGCCCAGGCCCAGGGCACACCAGGTCAGGTTATGAGGCACATTCACTGGCAAACCCCACAAGCATGCCTCCAGCGGCAGGACCAGGAACTGGAGGAGGACCCAAGGACTGTTACAGCCAGCAAGCCTACCCTAATTATGCAGGCAATGGTGGAGGGAATGCAAGTGGAAATGGGGGTTCAGCCTCCTCACAGGCAAAGAAATCCTTCAGAGGTAACAAAGTGCCCCAGCCAAACCCCAGTCAGCACCTACAGGGTCCTGGGAGTTATGGTAACCACATGGGCCCTGGGAATTACTCAGCCCAGTATATGAGTGAGGGACACCTCCAGCAAAAATGGGATGACCCAGCCCAGTTAGCACAGTATGAACAGGAGATGGTGGGGCGCATGGAAGCTAGCGGTACCCCAGCACCAGTCTCCTCTCAGTACCTGGACCAGAACATGCTGGGCCACTCCCAGACCCAGTGCCACCAGCCCTCCACCCCTGTGTATACCAGCCCTCATCACCAACCACACCCTCCTAACCCGGCCCCCTCACCTCTCATGTACCCTCAAAGTCATCTGCACTATCCCCAGCACTCACCCTCTCCTTCACCTTACATGGAAAAGTGCAGCCCTATGCCCCACTGCTATAAAGGTTACAACATGCCCCCAAACTCCCAGTATGGAAGACAAATGAGTAGCCACAGTAATCTGAAGCAGGGGGGTTACAGGTCAACACAGAACAGTTACGGCTACCAGCAGCCTCCCTCCAGAGGTTATGACCAGCAGCCCCCTTTACAGGCCATGACCAACCCCCAGGAGCCCCACCCTAAATACCAACACTACAGCCAGCCCCAACAAAACTACTGTCTCTCAGAGCTGTCTGTCAGATCACCAGAACAGTATTATCAGACTTGTAGCCCCTCCTCAAGCCACTCCCCTGCACGTTCTGTAGGGCGCTCTCCTTCATACAGCTCCACCCCTTCACCGCTTATGACCAATCCTGAGTCGTTCCAGTATGGTCAACCTCCCATGACCCCAGGGGCAGCCTCCTCTTCTTCATCCTCTTCAGCTGGTATGCAGGAGCAAGCCAGTACCAACACCATGTTACTGCCCCCACGCTCACACCCCTCACCCAATTTGCCACATGCAGCACCCCACAGCTATACTACCACACCACAGGTCCCCACAATGAAAGAACGTTTCTCAGAAAAACTGTTGTCAAATCCTAGCTTGTGGAGCCTGAATGCCCTCACCTCTCAAGTAGAGAACATCTCTAATAATGTCCAGCAGTTGCTACTTTCAGAGGCTCTTGTGGCCAACAAGAAAGGCAGTAAGCGCAACAGCGGAGGGAGCAACAACAGTGCTGGAAGTGGAGCATCCTCCAAAAAGGGTGAGGAGTACAAAAGTCCCCCGTATCCAGATGGTGGAGGTAGTAGCGTTGGTGGAGGCCAAATGCAGGACCCTTACTCCACCCCCCAACATCAGCCCATGCCCATGGAACTCCATGAGGGAGGGTACTCCAGCAGTAGTGATGAACAGCTGGAGAGGGGCTATTACTACTGTGGTCAGGGCAGAAGTCCTGCACAGGCCCCCAATAACACTCAACTCAGCCTTGATACAGCCTCATCATGCTCCATGACATCTCCAGACGATATGTCCACCAGGTCTGGGGACTCAGGTCTGCACACCCTTACACCCGACCCAACTAGATGTCAGTCAGGGCAGGGAGGAGATGGCATGAGCACTCCAGTGAAGAGCATTGGTGATGAGAGGTCTCCTACAAGTATTACCATCCCAAGTCCTATGAAACAAGAAAGTGACTCCCCTTCGGATATACAACATATCAATGAGCCTATCAAAGAAAACTTTGAAGAATCTGCCTGGACAGAAAAGTTAGCTGAAAAAGAGGAGATGGCAACAGAAAAAAATACTGAGAGTGAAAGAGACTCAGACACAACTAAATCTACAGAGAATCTGGAGAAATGGTCAGATGAAGAGAAATGCCCAGCCCTCTATAGCAAATTAAACAAAGGGGTGACAGATAAAAGCTATTGCTTTAAGGAAACAATGTACCAGGAGGTCCAGAGCAAATATGACCCTGACGCAAAAGACTTAGTTGAACAGTCCCCAGAAGCTCTCTCTGACTCCAGCCACAAGGAGCACTTTGTCCAAGAGATGAAATCTGAGGCATTCAAATCTGAGTCTCCAACTGCTTCTGAGAGCTCAGTGAAAACATTGCCTTTCATTTCTAGGGGTGACCTTGAACAGGATCAATACTCTATAGAGAAAGAGGACAGCTCAGAGAACACCTCTCCAGCCCCCCTGGTTGAGGCCTTGGATGAGAGCAACCCAGACAAGAGAGAGAGAAGAGATGAGGATGATGAAGAGGAGGGGGAAGGGGAAGGGGAGGAGGAGGCAGACGAAGAGGAAAAAGATGAAATACAGAAACAAAAGCAACATTCTCTTTCCCCTCCTCTGTCTGCAGAGGTTAGGGAGGAACTGGGGGAGGGGGAAGAAGTGAGTCAGTCATCGACTGAGGAGCACATGAATAATAGAGATGGGCCAGAGAAGCCTCCTGGAGATCACTGCAACAGGACAGAGAGTCAGAGTACTGAGCTCCATACTGACAATGGGTCTGCAGGGGCACCTGCCCATCCAAATGCAGCAGCAGATATTTCTGCAAGGGAATCAGCGATTGGTGACACTGCTCCTCAGCCTCAGTCTGCTATGCCAGTCTTCTCAGTGCTTAATGATAAGGCAACACCTCCAGCTCCAGCCAGGGATCATATTGATCACAATGATGCTAAAGTGTTGGAGCCGGATTCTCCTCAGTTGCCAGGGAAGTCAATTCTTCCCTCAGCACCCTCCTGGGCAGACACTCCACCTTCTCCAAAAAAAGGTGATGAGGACATGGAGCCAGGCATCAGCTGCGCAAGTGCTGTGACCCCCTTAGCCAAGCCAGAACCAGTTGCCCCATCTGCTCAGCCGAGGGCATTTGGACGTAAGCATGCCAGGGGCAGAAGAAGAATCATGCATTCAGGTGTGGGAATCAGGAGACAGCTGAGCTTGGAGCAAGAGGGGGAAAAGGAAGAGGAAGGAGCTCCCTTGCCTACACAGAAACCCTGCATGCCCCCCAGCAAAACTGTGCTATTTTCAGATCAAATGGACCTAGCTCATCAGGAATCTATCGTGAGCCAGACTCCCAAAATGCTAACTGATGGTTTTAGGTCAAGAATGTGCACCCGTTCATTCAATGCACCAGACTTGCCACCCAAAGTGGAGCCTCATGTAAAGAGAAAACCAGGCCCAAAACCAGGTTCAAAGGCCGGGATCAAACCAGGACCAAAACCTGGATCAAAACCAGGGCCAAAACCAGGAGCAAAGCCAGGCCCAAAACCAGGGCCTAAACCTGGCCTTAAGCCTGGACCAAAGCCTGGGCCAAAACCTGGAACAAAACCAGGATCTAAGCCAGGACTTAAACCTGTGCCAAATGAACCAGAGCAGCCACCGAAAATTGAGACTCCTGTAAGGCGTAAACCAGGGCCCAAACCAGGTTCCAAACCAGGTTCAAAACCCGGGCCAAAACCTGGACAAAAACCAAGTCCAAAAACAGCCATAAAACCAGGTCCAAAACCAGGATCTAAATCTGGACCCAAGCCTGCAGATGTTTTTCCCTTGGCCAGCGCTGTTTCCATCAAGGCCTCGGTAGGTCGCCCAAAAGGCTCAGTCTCTAAAGCAAAGCTTGGACAACAAGAAGAAACAATTCCTCCTTTAGCAGGACTGCAAAGCAGGAGCCGGAAGATCCTGAAAGCTTCAACACCACAAGAAAATCAGGATGTGAAACCAGTCAACCAGGAAGAAAAACAAGAAAACCATGAGGCAAAGGCACCAGAGACAGAGGTTAAGAACATGGTCTTGAGATCCAGAAAGACATCGCAAGGAAAAATATCAAAAGAAAGAGAAAAAACCATAGAGGAGGAAAGTCTACTCCAGACAATATCAGAAATTAAAACCAGTGATGTCTCTACGAAAGCAAAGGAGTCTGTTACTGTGGAACAAACTCTAACCCCCATCCCTAATGCTGTGAAAAATTCAGAAGTTTCAGCAGATCGTCTAACAACCATTGCCCCAGTAATCCCAGCTGATCAGTCTGAAGAAAAGACATCACTTCCTCTAAAACGTAAACCAAGCCAAGAACTTTCTACAACTCCAGTAAAGAAAAAGAGGGGTCCAAAGCCTAAACCAAAGCCCTTACCAATTAAACCGCCCCTGCCAGAGCAGGTTGTCTCTACACCTAAAGAAAAGGGTGCCCGGGGCCCTAAAAAAAAGCGAGGGCCAACCAAGAAAGCCTCTGTGGTCACTTCATCGCTCAAAGACACCCCTCCCAATATCAATGAAATTGACATAATTAGTGATGTGCCTGTGGTGCCTCCTCAGTGCCCCACTAAAACAAAAGTTCTCCCACCACGCAAAGGTAGAGGTCAGAAATATGAAGCCATGGTGCAGAAAATTACATCTCCAAGCTCAAAAAAACACATCTCAATTGCCCAGATAGACAGCAGTTTCACTGATGATGTGACAACCAAGGCTTTGTCTCAACATGTCTTAAAAGAAGGTGAGACATCTATGCTCATAAATAGCTCTGAGGTGACAGAGGGAGAAGTGAAAAGCACAGACTCAAAACAAGAAGGAGCGAAACAACAGAGAAAAGAGGATATAACAGTAGGAGAAACACGTGATGTGAGTCAAGAGATGTCAACATCACAGGAGATGAGACAAGGGAAGGAAGATAAGGTTTTAAAAAAGGAGGAAACAAGACCAGAAAACCGTAAACAAGGGACAAACCAGGATCTTGACACTGACAAAGTTTGGCGCTCAATTGACAGCCCATTAGATATTAGGGCTCCAGGAAAGTGGACACAGCTGGAATCAGAAGGAGTATCTTCAGCTGCCTCTAAGTCTGCCAGAACTAAAAGGAAGAGGTGGGCCATGGTAGAGAGTACGGATGCCTCAGTAGTAGCTTTGGAAGCAGGAAGCCTCATAGTTACAACACCGAGGCTAGCCAAGCAGAGAGCCATTAAAAACAACCATGAAATGCACCTAAAGCAGAGGAGGAAGAAGAGAAAAGGCCAAGTGCTTCTAGAAGAAACAGAGACAGTTGAGGAGACAAACACTGAAACAGCAGAACAACAACAACAGGAAAGGGTAGAAGAGAACATAACCCCTGCAGAGTCCACAGTAGCTTTGCCAATCAGCCCAGATGAGATCACAGAGGCACCCCAGGTAACCAGCACAGAACTCATTCAGAAACCTAGGAGAGGCAGAAAACCATCAGGAAATCCAACGAAGAGGAAAAGAGGCAAAGTCTCATCAGAACAAATCCCTGGCAAGCCGATGAAGGTCCACAAAAAGCCTGGGCCAAAACCTGGGATGAAAGATGCCATCGAGGTTATTGAGGCAGTGGTAAGAGCTGCAGGATGTGAACGAGATGAAAAAGAAGAGAGGGAAAAAGAGGATAAGGGAAAAGAAAAAAAGGAAAAGCAAAAGACGTGTGTTGTGGGTCCTGTGGTAACAATATCAGAAAAACAGACTGAGACCATTTCAGTCAAAAGAATCAGACGGAAACCATTTCATCAAAATTCTAGACTGTCGTTCTGTCCTTATGTACGGATTAACAACTCCAGGGACTTTTCCTCTTGGTGTGCCATCGTCAACAAGCCTGAGGATGCAGTAATATTTCAGAGACGTAGAAAAAAGGGGATACTCAGAATGAGGAATCCTTTTACAGTTGCAAAAGTATTACCACATGCAGCTGCTATGCTACAGGGTCCCTTGGTGAATAGAAATCTAATCGACAGGTGTCTTACATGCAGCCTGTGTGGAAAGCCAGCAAATTACAGAGAGCTAGGTGATTTGTGTGGACCCTACTACACAGAGGATGGCATTCCGAGGAAAATTTTGACGATCAGGCACACAGAATCCCTCAGGAGAGAGTCAGAGAAGAGCAATGACAACAGCAGTAGCAGCAGTGAGGAGCCAGGCAACTCCCTAAAGAATGAAGGCGAGGGCAGCACAGAAAAGGAGGGCAGTACAGAAGCAGTCACTCAAGAGGGCAGTAGTAGTAGGCACCATCATTGGCGCCACCGAAGGGCAGAAAGAACAGAAAGAAAGAGTCAAGAGGGTGGTCTGAGAAGATTAACCCTTAGAGAGCGGTTCAGGAGGATGAAGCAGCTCCAAGCCATCAGCCTAGGGTCCTCAAGTGTTCAAGAGGGCAGTGGCAGTACGTTCCAAAGGCTACAAGTGGAGGCAGAGGCTAAGGAGCACTGGGCACACGAAAACTGTGCCATCTGGACCAAGGGGGTAATTATGGTAGCTGGGAGGTTGTACGGACTGAAGGAGGCTGCCAACAACTCAGCCCAAACGGTACGATAGAAATCATCAACACTTATACAATCACTTTTAAAATGACATCACATGTACAGTAACTTTCAGAATCTTTACAGCTTCTTTGAGGAATTTGCTGTTAACTTCCAACTATTTTCCCCTTTTTTTTCTTCTCTCTGTACCTATGTGCCTCTATCCGTCAATTTGTTTCTTTATTGGTCTCGGTCCATATGTCCGTCTGTCTGACTAACCCCAGAGCTGCCACAAGTGCCAGATTGTGGGGGCGTCCCTCAGCTGCTGTTGGAGAGGCTGCTCTCATAAATACCACTATGTCTGCGCCAAAGAGATAGGTAAGAGACACAGCGAGAGAGAGGAAGAGAGCAACAAGGGATGAAAAGGGAAGAAAAGTCCAGGAAAGGGAGGCGATGCGAGAAGGAAAATTTGGAATGGGAAATTGAGCGTGGGTTTAGAGGGCAATGGGGGGGGGGACTACTAAGGCAGGTAGGAAAAGGAGAAAAATTCAAAGATAGGGAAGAAAAGGGGGATGTGGGTGAAATGAAAGAAGCCAAATGCATCAAGAAGTAGCATTATTGAGTGCGAGGAGAGATGTCTGAGTGTGCTAAGGGAGAGGGAATGAGGGAGGGAGCTCTGAATAAAGGGGATGATGAGAGGAGAGTGGGACCCTGGAGTGTGCAAGAGGGAGAGTGGGAAGAGATAGAGGGAGGAGGGTGTGTATGTGTGCATTATTGACCACAACCCCTGTGGCTTCGTCCATCCATTCTTCTGTCTGGGGACTGGATGTGCATGTGTGTGAGTGTGTGTTTGCATGTTTCTAAGTGTGTGCCTTCTCGCCTAAAAGCTCACTCAAATGCGTGTCTATGTGCAACTTATTATAACCTCATTGCCCATGTACGTTCCTTTTAATATTTGTGTGTTTGTGTGTCTTTTGGTGGTGTGAGTGTTTGTTTGTCAGCACATGTGTTGTATGACTTCCCTTTACATTACCTCATGCCAAGGAAGTACAGTGTGAGGATTAGAAGGCCTGCCACGTCTGCCTAGCCAGCACAGAGAGCAGAGCGAGGCCCTTTTTAATCCTGCTGAGTGCACCAGCCATATCTGCCTGCCTGCCTGCCTGCATCGCAACTCATCCACTCAGTCTCTCTCTTTCTCTCTGTCGCTTCCTCTTTCTTGCTCATTTTTCATCTTAAACTCACCTCTTTGTCATTTATCCAGCTTTTCAAGGGGGGGGGGGTGGTAGGGATTAGTGTATGTATGTTTTTTTTGTTGAATCTATTGTTTTATTTATCTGTGATATTGTTGCTCATTTTCTCCTCTTTTTTTTTGCTTTGTTTCTCTTCCTGCCCAGGCTGCACATTCCATGAGGATGACTTCTCCATCAAATGCCCAAAACATGACGTAAGCAAATTAAAGCCTACCAGTGAATAAATGCATATCAGTCCTCAAATTGTCCATTTTGAGGGTTTAAAGTCTTTTCAGCTGACTTCTACTGATTGACACTATATAATTACTGCACTCTGCTTGAGCAGGGAGTCATGAATAGCAGAGAGAAGGGGGGGGGGGGTTAGATGGAGAGGATTTTTGGGACCAAGGAAGTGCCGCTTAGCATCTCCCAGAGTAACAACCTCTTAGGCTTCAGTGTTTTCATTTGTATTTATGTACATTAGGTGTGCCTTCATGTCCCCATTAGAGCACATACAATGTCTGCTCTTAGGCCCGAGGTTCGTTTCGATTTTATTCCCCTTGTCTCCCTCTCTTCCTACCCAATTTTTTCTTGCCCCCACCCTGCCCCACTCCACCCTTCATCCCTCTTCTGAGCACAGAAAAAAAAATGAGTTCACACATTGCCGTCACAAGCAGCAGCACCACAGCTCGATAGATGATACAGTACAGAACAGAAAACACCATTGTCAGCTCTTGTAAAACAGAGAAAGAATCAAAAGAGAAAAAACATGGGAGTTCAGACTGGTGTTCAGTGTACACTGATATCAATTGCCGTATCTACCCCCATAGCAATATATAACTCATGAAGGCCAGGATCTCGTCTTGGACGTCTTGGATATTTTGTTACCAAATCAATATGTACCCAATGACCTTGGCAAGCTAAGCCCATATCAACCTCCACTAGCTGTGTAAACACTTAGTAATGTGCCATTTCTGTATTACTGTCACTCAACACCCACTGTTATGACTGCAGACCGCTGCAATTACAAGGGGTCACTGTTTTTGTGTTTGTATTGAAGCGTCCTCTTACAGTCAACTTTTCTGTAAGACAGACGCCATCTGCTGGTGGCTTGCTGACACTGCAGCACAGAGAGGAAGGTCAAATGCAGAGGGGGTGTGGAGGGGGGTGTAGAGGCAGAGATGCTGACATTCAGCAGGGAGCAGCGGTGCATTGAGGCAGCAGTGGCAGTAGCCTCCCTTCCTCCCTTCCTCCCTCCCTCCTCTGCATCTCTCTCTTTCGCTCCCTCCCTCCCTCCCTCTCGCTCCCTTCCTGTTCTCCTCTGTGCAGACTGACAGGGATGAAAAGCTGGCTGTTGATCAAAACACCCCACCCAGCATCACTGCCTGCTATCCTCCCCACACGCTCTCTCCACCCATCCTCCCTCTTACTCGCTCCCTCTTTTTTCTCGTTATTTCTCTTCTTTTTCCTTCGTTTTTTTCTTGTTCCCCTTATTTTGCTTCTGTGTTCCCCTGCTGTTCCAGCTCCCTCCGTCTCTCACTCTGTTCACCTCTCATCTCCTGCGAGCTCCCTTTTCCATTTTCAGTCGTCCTCCCTTCATCCCTCCTCATCCTTTCCTCCCTCTTTTTCTCTCATCTCCTCTCCACTCCTCTCCCCCGTCTCTCTTCACCTCAACTCCCACGTCGAAGCGGCAGAAATAGAGTATGAGAAACAGAGAGAACAGGAGAGCAAGACAGAGAGAGATTGTTGTTAGCGGGCTGAGGCAGAGCTGTCATCAGCTGAGGGATCTGAAGGTCTGTGTGTGTGTGTGTGTGTGTGGGTCTGTGCTGTGCCAATTTACACTGAGCGGCCTAATCAAATGAAGGAACAGACACATACATCAAGACACATACACACACAGGCACACAAGCAAACACCCCACTTATGGGTTCCCCTCTGAAATTTCCATTTTACCTGCAATCACTTGGTTTCAAGGTAATGGAACACACATATCAACAAAATCACACACACACATGCTGTTTCCAGCAGTGGACTCTTGAGAGCTAACGGACCCAAACTGTGTGTGACCACACAGGTTCATTAACATGTTACCCGCAGACTGCATACGTATATACATGTAAGTGAGCAGGAGAGAGACAGACAGAGAGGCAGGGTGAAAAGAAGCTGTTTTGCGCTGCAGCTGAGTGGGAACAAAAGACAGAGACAAAAAGGAAAAAGAAAAGAGGGGAAGCGAGAGAGACGCTCAGTGATGGAGAAGGAGAAAAAGTGAGCTTGGAGGTGTAAAAAAGGAGGTAAATAGAAAGAGAGGGAGTGAGGCAGGGAGAGTAACTTCAAAGAGAAAGAAAGACAGAGACAAAAAAAGAGGGAGAGATAAGAGACAGAGGGAAAAGCTGCTGGTCTGAGTCCAGGCCGTAAGGATGGACTGGCAGTTCAGAGAGAAAGACAGAGAGGGTGAACGAAAGATTCTGGGGGGCTGCAGAGCAGGATAAGGGGAAAGAAAGAGCTTCGCAACCACCACCACCACCACCACCACCACCACACCACCAGCGCAATTAGTGGGCGTTCCTGCTGTGTCTTTCACAGAGAAGCTGCTTCGCTGGACAGCTGCATCCATCTCCCCACTCCTGCACACTGCAGCCAGCTCGCTTTCATGTCGCAGAAAGACTCGCACACTCACAGAGACGCATGTACGGCACACACACAGGCGAGCTCTGATTGGCCCGCCTGCACGAGAAGGCACCTCCATCTGCAGTATTTCTGAAGAAACACATCCTGCGCAGTTTTTATAACAGTTCGGTCACATTCCAGCAGAACAGAAAGATTCATAAATTACAGAAAACGCTCCCCGTTCTGTGAACGCAAGGCTAATCTAGCAGTGACAAGGGGGAAGACACACAGATGAAGACCAACATCTGGCACAGCCTACATGTTTCTCCCTCCTCTCTCTGCGTTTGTATTTATTACAGTCTCTCCTCCCTTTTTTTCTATAGGACCTGTAAGATATTCCAGTGAACCACCTCCACAACTTCTCAGTCAGTCAAGCATCACCTATCCAGCGAGGAAAACACAAAATGCTGTCCTACCAGCCACCTAAAAAAGATGGTGAAGGCTGATGCTGGACAGGCACATCCGCCAGTGGGCTGGGGGAGGGTAAAAGGCTGCACTGAGGTGGAGCTAGGAGCAATACAAACCCTGGAGAATGGCTCCGCAGAGAATAGCTGCTCCCTGAACCCGGCCTGGAAATGTGTCTTCTCCACTGAGCCCCTTCCTGGAAGGCAGCAGCACTGTTTAACAGGAGGATAGACTGCGCTATAGAGACTGTGTGCCTAGGGCCCAGTGCACAGGGGGGCTGTTTGAAATGCAGAGCAAGAAATGTGTGTGTGTGTGTGTGTGTGTGTGTGTGTGTGTGAGTGAGTGTGCGTGCGTGCGCATGTGTGTCCTGCCTTCAGATGGGTTGCTATCATATTCAGACACCTGGTGGACACTGATTGGACAGGAGCATCCCTCTGGCCACCTTGTCTGTGGGCCAAGAAGTGTGTATGTGCGTGTGCATGTGTGTGTGTGTGTGTGTGTGTGTGTGTGTGTGTGGGTTAATCATGGAATTGTCATTCTACAGCAACATCATATGTGTGTTTGTGCATACAGTACGTTTCAGCGCGAGTGAAGAAATTCATCTCCAATTCAAGGTATCACGCATCAAAAAAGCAGCAGCCAACAGCTGGATGTACTATCTCAATGTGCGTTTGTGTAAAACAAGATGAAACAAAAAAGGAAACTGTACATGATGATGTGCTTTACAGGTTCTAAATATTCTGATATTGAAGAGTTACGAAAAAAAACGGACGCAGTATTTTAATATAATGCTCTTATCTTCGGAGATGTATTTTGCTGTGCATTATGACTATACGACATCATTGCGTCACCCTTGGTATATGTCAGGCTTTGTGTTACTCTGAATTTAAAAAAGAAAAATGAAAAAAAAAAAAGGTAACGTTTAAAGAGTGTTACTCCATTTCAACTGTGTGCACATTCAATATGTACAGTAAAACGCCGCCATCATCACTCGACAGGTTGCAGATCAGGGCTCCAAGGGTCCAACCGGGAGTCGGGGTCATCTCACCTCATATCTATGTGCAGTTCAGAAGTATTACTGTTCAACATTGCCATGATGTTTGATTATCTCACCTACCACAGCAGCGCAGAAAGATAAACATCCGACTCAAAATCATAACACACCTGTTTGTGTATCTCAGATGTAGCCTCTTTCACTCTTCCATGCTATGTAAAAAAGCCCTGTACAGGGTGTCAGTCAAAGTACTGGTCATATCAAAAGGAGACATATTTAAGTATTAAAGCATAAAAGAAAGTGCAAAAAAACGCCACACCAAACTTTCTCTTTTATGAAGCTCATTATTTAATGGTGTATATAAGTATTTGATGCTGTTTAAATGTAAGATGTGATGTACTAATATAATTGTGTATAGTATTTCCTAGAGATGTTTATTTTCTATAAAATGGAATATGTTATTGCTTATAAAATGTTATTAAAAGAATCCATTGATGAAAAAAATTAACGACCTTTTTTGGGAATGTCACTTGTCTTAAGTTAAAGCATGCCGTTTTATTGATTTTCATGTCTCTTTGTTTGGAATCGATGACACAGCATCACTTTGTTTGAAATGTTTTTGTAACGCCAATGTTAAATATACCAGCACCTTTCAATGCTGCTATGACCAATGCCTGCTCTTTTTGTCTTTACTGAACACACACTGACATGAACACAATGGACACACAATTTTGGATCTGCATATTTTCTCTTTACAATCCTGTGCAGTTGAATTGTGCTACTGTGCAAGTGTTCAACAAGTAAAAGTGCAGTTTTATATTTTTTACGGCTCTATTAACAAATTCAGTCATACTTCAAAGCTTCTGTTACAATTTTCACATAACTTTCAGCCTCTGCTTGTAAAAACAAGGCTTGAGAAAAATATTGGGTTTTGGAAACTTAACTAGGTTCATTTATTCCAGAAGTATTCCCCGAAAAGATATCTTCTGTAAATTTTGCAAAAGTTTTTATCTCATTTCACATGTAAGCACATGACCTACTTGCATAATTTTAGTTTTTATTATCACCATCATTTGGTTTCTGTTAAAATAAAAAGCACAACAGGAAACATTAGTATTTTCTTTACAAAATGCTTTAATATTTACATCATCAAAGGATGAAATCAAAGAACAATGAAGAGATGAAAAAAGATGTAAGTTAAAGTACACATGAATAACACCTTTAGACACGGTTACGTCTCATTCATCTCAATCCAACGTCTTTCACATTAGTGACACACGCTATCAAAACATACTGGTCCTTTGACAAGAAACGCGTGCCACATTGGGTTGGGTTTTTTTTTTTTAAATATTTTACAGTCCTCTAAATCAATAACTGGTGGTTCTCTAGGGGCATGAAACTATAATGAATGAGAGCAAGAACAAGTCTTGCTCTTCATGTTGGAGCAACAAAAGAAAAATCAGACGATGATTCCCAGGCCCTCTTTGGAAAAGCTAATGATGATTTATTCTGAAATGGTTTGTATGACTTATGTAACTTGTTGCAGAAGTGCCAAAGGTTTGCATTTTAGTTTGAGTTGTCGGCTGGTGGTGCCACAAGTGCCAAGTTTCTTTTGATACCACAGTTGCACACGTGTGCAACAGTTCAAAAGGTCAGATGAGTCAGACGATGTGACGCAAATTACTTGATACAAGGTACTGTCCCCATTTTGACACTTATCTCTATGGCAACACAGTACAGTAACAACATTACATCATTTGGGCCTGGTCAGAAGCTACCAAATACAACAGGTTTGAGGGAAGAAAATAAGCATTTTTATCACTCTGCTTATGCAAAATACTGCTTAATCAAAGTTCATAAAGATTATAAATACATATTAAAATATGTACACAGCAAAAAAAAAAAAAAAAAGCAACCTCTATGAAAATAACCTCATAAAGCCTCTCATTGAAATCAGCCTCTCAGGGCTAGTGCAGATACAGACACAGAGCTTGTGCAGCCACTCGTCTCAGATTATCACCAGTGAAATCATGATTCAAATCAACTTCATCACTGTTTGAACAACCTGCCGAATGACTTCCCACTGCACAAGCCCACGGTCGGACCAAATCGAGTTTGGTCATTTCCAGAGACGCCTCGCTCTGCAGCCAATCAGAGCAGCCCGCCACCCCCAACCCACTGAGCACTCCTGCCTGTGGAGGATGCGCCTATGCTGAAACAATTGAGGGGCGGGACTTTACTGAATAAATGCAGTGCAAATATCTCTGCTTTCGCTCACACTCTCACACACACACACACACACACACACACTCGCTCTCATCAGTCACACTGAACCATGATGGCTCCTCTCTGTGGACAAACCGTGGCACTGCAATGCATAAATGGGAGGGGGGACTCAGCGCTGTAAGAGAGAAAAATATTTTTGATAGTCTGGTGATGATCCACAGCAATAAAGAGCGTGAACTCTACAAGTGCGTCCTGACGTGGGGTTGGGGTGGTGGGAGGGACAACCCGTGATGAAAATCCTGACAGTTCCAAATTAATCTGGGTCTGTTCAATAGCTGCACGCCAAAATGTCAGAGACTGTACGGTTTCTTTTCTGGTTGTGTCTGGGGTTTTTTTTTTTTTTCGTTTATCACAGATGTTTTTATATACAGTGTCCACGCATGTCTCTCGGCCCCTCCCTTCCCGTCCCTTCTCTCTAGCTGTTGGTGACGGTGGTACCACTGCCCAGCTTGATGATCATTTGCTGGCAGTCGTGAAGGGTCCTCTTGTCTCCCAGCTTCTCCAAGGTGCGAGCCGCATCCGCCAGCATGCCCACCCTTTGGCCGGGAGCCGACAGGAAGGAGGGGGGAAGGTAGCGGCACGCCAGCATCACGGCCTCTGCCTGCTCCCGCTGGCCTGGCCGCATCTCACACTCCTCTGCATTCAAAAGAAAAAAATAATAATAAAAGAAAGTGGTTAGCATGGTATTTGAGGGTGAACTTTTCCAGCATGTCAGCACCCACCAACAGGCAGTCAGACGTGAGCGGCTTCTTGTTTAATTACTGATGGGATTTAGAGCGGTGAACAATTGGGCAAAACAGATGAGAGTGTGATTAGAGCCACTGACTGCAGCAATACAGTGTTTCTCAGCTACAACTTCTATTCAAAATCTTTAAGAAAAAAAACATCTAGAAATTGATGCTGGAAGAACAGGAGCATACATAGCTGAGGTATATAAAAGAGTTCAAATTTATTTATTCTTTTTTGCCGACTACACTTATGCTACCCAATTAGAACTTAATACTGCATTCATTAAACTCATCAAAACAATGAATGCTATTAAAGCCTCTCATAATGCAAAAATATTAATAGCATCATATCCGTCAGAAATTCATGAGGCTTAATACGCAATGCATAGACAGCAAATAGTAATATCAAAGTAATTAAGGCTTCAACAAACATTAAGGTTTGCTCTATCTGAACAAACAAAACTGAAAGAAATTTAAAATATCATGAGGAGCAAAAGCTAATACATCCATTCTGTCTGCAGATGGAATTTCTTGTGCAGAGTGGATGGAAGAAAAAAAAAAAAACACATGCACACACACGCAAACACACACCTGTCTTAGCTCCGGGCGTTGCTCTGCGTCGCAGCGAGCGATCGAGGAGCTGATGCGTGCGGGTGGGACTGGCCCCCGCCATCAGCCTGGCTGTGGCTTCATGAAGGAACAACTGGAAAGAGATGGAGGGACGAGAGATCAGAAGGAGGAAGAGGAGGAGGGATGAGAGCAAGTGGTGATGATGACTCATACAGAGTGTTCTGTTCCACCTCGGAGAGACTTTGAATCCATGCGAACAACGCTGCTAAACACTTGCCTCAGGGGTGTGTGTGTGTATGTGTGTTGCAACACCTCCCAGCTAATTTCCACAGAGATTTTGTACCGTGGACTGCGTGCAAATATGTGCACAGGAAGCTTTTGTACGTGTCTGTTCTATGTGTGTCTCTTGAAGTGTTGCCGGTTTGTATTAGAATTCAACATTTGTCGCTGTCGGACGTGGAAGTGTGTATTTTTACCTGTCGATCTTCTATCTGTCAGTTTATGAGCATTTTAAAGCTGTTTACTCTCTGATGAGTTTTAAATGTCTGACAACTTCAACACCTGAGTTGGATAGGCGTGATCACCTTGAGTGTCTTTTTTAGTCAACCTGCATTTGTTTTGCATTTGGATGCCAGCTTGTAAATTAGTGAGGAAATAGGCTAAGAGAACAGTCTAGAAGAAATAAAATTTCCCTGTAGTCAGCTAACCTAAACGCTTAAAGTGGCACATGATGCTAAATAACGAAAATGCACGGATAAAAGTGATGACTAATATTGTTCATACGTACTCTTCGCATTGCAGGCCTGAAACTGTGAGCCAGTTTGCGTAGGGAGCTCAGATCTTGCTGGAATCCTTGGAGCTCCGGAGGGGAGGCCTGGTGGACCCCCGGCGGGCCGCTGGTACCCACCGACCCTGACCCTGCAGGACCGCCCCCTTGCTGCTGCAGACGCCACACGTTGGTCCTCATCACCAACAAGAGATCACACAGGAGCAACTGGACGACCTAGAGGGATAAGAACAAGATAAGGCCTGAGTTGAGAAACGTTTCATTGCCAGAACTAGTCACTGATGCTGCAAGCTGCAATGCAGTAACATCGCTGACTAATGACACGGATACTGAAATGTGAGTGTCAGTTTGTTTTGCAAGCCTGGTGTTGGAAAGGCACCTGGTGTCACTGTTTTAGACTTGACTTTTAGGGAAATGTCAAAAAAAACACTTCGTAAATAACTGTAATCACACTGATAATAACACAAAACTAAAGGGAAAAATTCATTTTAAAACTAAATAACCACATAGTAATCGTAAGGCAAACTTTGACTGTTCAGCTGCCATTTTCAAATATTTCTTTGAGAAATATGACTTTACAATTGCTTTATGGTGTAATTCCCACCATAAAAGCATGTTTCACTCTATTGACATTGTACAACACTGTATTCATAAACTGATAACAGATTAATAATATACTACAATAAAGCCTTCTCAGATTTGTAAGGAATTCTCCACCCTCGTGGCGTTGTGTGTGTGTTTGTTTTTGCTGTTAGTGGCCCAGCTCTGTGTTGCACTGCAGGTACATTGCACTCCGCTGAGACACACATGCAATGCAACTACAATGCACCACAGCTCCGGCCGTGGACACACACACGCTGTGAGCTACGCTCGTACCTATCCACCAGCATCACCATCTGCTGAACGCCAGAGGGTAGGACACCACGGTATCAGAGAGACGAGCTGCTACAGGGGATCGGCCCTCTGTGGTAAAGTGCACGGCTTTGTTTTGTGAAAAGTGTGCATGTACTTGAGTGTTTACATGTGGGTAATATTCTGTGTTTATTATTTCACACACACACACTTGTGAAGTCACATTTGTCACAGTGTGCATAACTGGTGATGTATTTTTTAATTATATTGAATGCATATGCTGTCCCCCCACACAATTTCCCATCACAACAATAAGAGAGTAAACTTGACTTTAATGTGCACCCTGCATGTGCCTTTTTGTGTGTGTGTGTGTGTGTGTGTGTGTGTGTACCTTGTCTAAGCTGGAGCTGTGGCAGTGCGGTCCTAGGT
>JAPZDY010000009.1:11897154-11949654 GCA_029783645.1 Ctenochaetus hawaiiensis | reverse complement strand
AGTTTAGCTGTTTGACTAAAAGCTGCATACCTTGGTGTCTTCCCCCATCGGACTGTCAGGCTCTGAGTCACTGCCACAGTGTGAGAAAGAGGTAGGGGAGCCCACGTCTGAAGCTGGAGGGGTGGGCAGCTCGTTCTTCACATCAGCCGGTCCATCCACTTCCATGGCAACCAGGTCCTTGAGAGACTCTGAGGACAAGAGGGAACGAAAAGACAAGGAGAGCAGTTAGAGGGTCAATCAGTGGTACAAAACTAAAGACATCTTCAACCTTCAATTCCACTCGCTCGGAGAATCATTTTCACTTTTGTCATTTCAGGATAGCAGCTATCCATAGACCTCATCAAAAAAAGGTCAACTGAATGACTCACTTTTTAAAGAACTGAAACAAAGTGCAGAGAAACTGTTATTGAATACAGATGGAATAGTTTAAAGTACATACTGTTTTTCTGGGCTGCCATTTTAAGAGCCATGTTCTCCTGCTTGAGTTTTTGGTTGGTCTGCTGCAGGTAGCGGATGTAGTCGATGGCTTTCCTCAGCACTGCAGACTTGTTGAGCTAAAGAAAAGCAGTGACAAATAACAAGATAATTGGCCTCTTCTTCCATTGTTCAATGTTTTCGATTGGCAGACCTCACTAAAAGCACTGCGCATTAGGTACCCCTCCTACCTTTGCCTCAGTGCCAGCCACCAGATCTTTGAGCTCAATGATTTTGTCATTAATAGAAGAGCGGTAGCGCTTCTCGATGGCGTTGTGGGCTGTGCGCTTCTCTCCCTTGTGTGGCTGACCGGCTGGCTTACCGCTGATGGCAATGCGGTTGATGGGCAGTTTGTCAGCGTCCACCACGACAGGCACCGTGGTCAGGATGGTTCCACCACCCATAAAGGCCTAAGGAGGTAAAGGAGGTGGCACAATAGATGGGAAAAAAAGGGGAAAGACAGAAAATAAAGGTTGAGTTACCTCAAGGATACAACTCAGCAGCAACATCTTCAGCAAAATGCAGTGTATGATCTCTGCTAAGCTGCATATGATGTGCTCACTTGCAGCGAAGTGCTCTGCACCGGGCTGGTGGTGGTGGCCAAGGATGTGGGAGATGGAACAGTAGTGACAATGCAGGGGTCATGCTTCAAAGTGGTCAGCAGCAGAGACTCGGCCTTGATAAACTGGGGCTGCAGCAACACCTTAGAGAACACACACACAAGTACACATGTACAATAAAGATATACAGTTCTATCATGCACAAACAAGGAGGGCAGTGCATTTGTTTTGTATATTTGAGTCAGTTTCATTCAGGGGCAAGTTGAACACACTTACAGGTACTTGCTGCACGTGGGATGTGATGGTTTGGGCTGGTGGATTTGCTGTGGTGGTCAGAAGGGGGGAGGAGTTGGTCAGCCCCTGCAGCTGAGTCTGAATTGTCACCGGCTGAACACCGGGGGGTGAGGATGACAAGCTGGTGACAGTTTGGCTCACACTGCCAGGACTGCCAGCTGAAATAAGTTATGGAAAGAAACTCTTTTAGCCTCTAGTTCAATCATGTTTAAGCTGTATGAAATGTTCATGACAACAGTCCATCTTCTTAGCTAGGGAATACAACAAGCATTGAGTGATGTCCAAATTGCTTCTAACAAAAACATGTTTCCATATCTTTTATGAAGTGATTATCATTTAACATTGCAAGTATATGACTGTCATCAGTCTCCAGCACTCAAACTAAAAACCTCAACTGCACCTTTGTAATTGAAACTGATACAAAAAAAATCTAAGTTCAACCAGTGAACTGTAAAAGTAAATGATTATCAGCCAAAATCAGCTTTAAAAACCAAATCAGCCAAGTGTTTTCACTGCCTAGCTGTGGCATTTTATGACTTTTTGATTATAAACAGCATGTGTCCAGCTATAAAAAATAAAATTACCAACAGAACTCAATGTCATAAGTCTGCATTGGTCCAGGACAAAAAAATATTAGATATTTTATTGGTTAAAAAAGCGTAGGTTGTTTTTGGTGCAACTTCAGCGTTTAACACTGTGCAAGTCATTGTCTGTGGGTCTGTAGACCAAAAGGGGATCTGCAATATCTTGTAAATCATTAACAGTAACATTCAGTAGGTTATCTTTTGTTTCTTTTCATTACCTTATAAATAACTGATAGCAACATTCACTGTGTCACCTGATGTTTCTTATCAGATCCAACTTGGCTAACCATCACATCATTTACCAGTGTCAAGTTAAGGAAGTTCTCTAATGGTTTTAAAATTTACAAAATCAATCAATCAATTAATTTAATAAAACAACTTGTTAACTATTTTTCACCCAGTTAAAAAAAAAGAGTGGCAATTTGAAGTCCATGTTTTTGGCGGATGTGTCTGTTGCAGAAATCTGTATAGTACAACATATTCTGTGTACAGATACAATGGATGTTGACCAGACAAAGCATTTCCCCTCAGACTCACACTCAGCTACAAAAAGTCGATTAGATTAGGACTTGATATGAGATTAGCTGAGGTTGAATAACCTAGTGTTCTAACTTGATAAATTCAATACAGCCACTTGTAGCCACCTTGTTGAACACTGGTGTTTTATGAGTGAGAGATTTCCAAAGTAGAATATCATGGGAAACACAGATATGCTTTTACCCACATTTGCACTAGTGTTGTAATCTATTTTAAACAAATAAATCATTTTAATGTGAAAGAGAAGTATTTGTAAAAACTTAGATCTACCAACATTTATCAAACACAAACAGAGAACAAATGCGGCTAGTGGATTTATTGCTTTAAATGTCCAAATTAATTTATGTTCTCAGAGCAGATGTTATATCAACAGAATATTGATATATTTTTTGATATAAACCAGTTTGAGCCACCAAGTTAGAAATGAGACTCACTTAACGATCAACTTCCTCCCTCTGGAATTTATATAATGTTGCTATAAACTGCTCTGCCTTTGCAGTGTCGTTACTGTATGTCAATGAGTGACATTGATGTCTTCTCTGAAAAACATTTTCAACTACTTTTTTTTCACACTTGGGGATATCTGCTGCGAAGCATCTGCAACTTTCAGAATGCCAAATAAGACTTTGACTTTTTTATTGCCTTGATTTGATTTCACATTTAAAAACCAAAATAAATGAAATTTTCAGCCAATTTGTGGTTGAAGGCTGCTAATCAAAGTTGATAACTGACAGGCACTGAATGCTCAATGACAACACACTGATTTATTGAAGCAGACAGGATTTTTTATGTATATTGGATTTATCTAGTGACAGATATGCAAAGTCAATAAACCTGACACCGCATAAAGAAAATAACATCACTGCAACTTTATAAGCTCTTGGTTTTGATGTTTGATGTGTTATGGTTTTATGTAAATAAATTCAGATTTTTAAGGACCTATGGACATACCATGATTTCTAACTAACACATATAGGTAATGGGCGAAACTCATCACCATCAAAGGGTGCTTACCTTTGAAGCTGTTCTGGCTGGTGTAGTTGGTCTGGACCTGTTGGGGCTGAGTCTGGGCCGGAAGTTGTGTCTGTGGCTGCAGCTGAGGTGAAGTCTGGGCTGCAGGCGAGGTGAAGAGGGCCTGCGGTGTGGAGCTGAAAGTTGGGTTCGGTCCTGGTGAGTTATGAGGTGAAACTGCCTGTGTTGGGGCAGACGGGCTGAGAATGGGCTGCGGCTGCTCCACCTTGGGCTCTCTGAGGCTCTGAGCCTGTGGTGGGGAGGCTGGCTGCTGCCTCTGGGTGGAGGTGGGCACCTGTGCCAGGGGAGACTGTTGGAAGGTGGGAGGCTGGAAGCTCTTTGTGGAACTACGGGTGATGGGAGGGCCCAGGAGTGCATCCAGGTGAGGGCTGCTGCTCAGGATAGAAGAGGAAGATTTAGATGGAGGTGTGGTAGTGGTGGTTTGAGGGGAAACTGAGGTAATGGACTGGGTCAATCCAGGAAGCTCTTGAGCAGGAGGGGGCCCTGTGTATGGAGGGTTGTCAAACAGTCCTCCAAATTCCATGTCCGGGTTGGTGATGAGCTGAAGCATGTCTGAGAGGGGAGTAAAAACAAAACCACAATCATTGCTATTGAACAAGTAAAATGTTAGGATTTAAGAATTATCAAGACAAATAATCAACACACCAAACAGAAATGTCATTATCAGTGCATCCAGTAGAACTAGATCTCTATTTCCTTTTACATCTACATTGCTAGTTATGCCTCAGATCAACCCACATGAACAGTGTTTACAATTTAATGGATCAGAGAGCACTAAACTAAAGAATACAATAGTAATGCTGTGACTTATGTCACTATGTGAAAATAACTCAGTGTAAGGAGGAAGTGCTGTACATGTGACTGTACAGCAACTGTTACTGCAGCATGGGATAAGCATGTGGCATTTTGCCTCAGAACCAACTAAAATTACTCTCAATACAAAATTCATAACATTAAAAACTTAAATAAACATCAAAGCCGTTCATTGTTAAAAAATAACGTGTATAAATAATAGGTATTTTATATGTATTTTTATTTCTATCTTTTATTTCTGACATTAAATCACCAAATGTTTTCATTCATGACAAATGACTGTTGAAGCAGCTTAAACCATTTAAAGCAATGGCAGTTTTTACTTTTTACACATTTTGATTTCTTTCAATACTCCAGAAACATGACATAAAATATGATCACAAGCCAATCATCGTCAAATCTTGATCTAAATGAAAAAAATAACAAAAACATATTCACAGTAAAAATACAATCAAGCTTTGCATACAAGACATAAAACAAGCACACTTACACTGTACTTTCTATATTTAATGTTTATCAACCCATGTGCTGTCAAAACTATAACATTCCTGGAGCTGTCGGTCAAAGTTTCAAAAAGGAAGAGCAGGAAACTTCTCCCATGTACTTTGACAAATATATATACAGAGTGGACATGCTTTTTAATTAACATAAAACATAATGTTCAATATGATGTATAAAATGTTAAAAATAAATGTGCCAACAATGTACTTTGAATTTATTCGGTGCACTGTTCTTGTCTGATCTAGAAAGATTACTTCTGTATTTTTTTTTTTTTTACAATTACCTTTTAGACTTGCTATTTAATAATCTCTTTTCCTATCTAAAGCAGCTCATCGGTAATATACTGCAAAAACAGACACTTTGAGTGTATATTGGGCCTGCAGCGAAACGCAGCAGCCTGGATTTGTAATCCAGTGTTTTGTATGAGGTGATCGCTCTTGACCAATCAGAGCGCGTCTCAGAGACTTGCTATGCCGATCAGCCCAAGACACGAAAGAGAGGGAGCGCTGTCTGTGGCTTCGCGCGAGGTTACCATCGAGCAGCATCACCGAGGGTTACTGTCGGTCAAATTTAGGAAGTGAGCGGGCATGGCTGCAGGACATGTATTCGTGATGCGCTTCACCGATACATTTACACATGTTAAAAATATGCAAAATATACGTTTCCGCTGGTATGTGTCTTACTAAATAATATTTTATTTACTATATATCTCGAACATCGCATTAATCGAGTGATGAGAATGTGCCATAGCCTAAATAGTGGAACTGCCACGGGGGTATTTACATTTGCACGAGTTTTCCTTCTTAAAAATATTGAACGTTACAAAGTATCTCCTAACAACAGACATACGAATATATACAAAATGTGTCACAGAGCAAATCGTTTTTTCATCGTATTTTTTTATTCCCTGACAAAAATATAAACTTCGGTCCTTTCGGTCAACTAAGGGACCGTGAACCCAACAAGGAGGAATGAACGACAGTAACCCCTGTCTGTGGAGCAGGCTGGGGGCGGGGCGCACTCACGACCATTTACCAGCATGTTAGCCCGTTCTAACAGCATAGCTATAATAATCTGCATTTCATAATATACATTAAGATTGGGATATCGGGTTCCGATAGTGCAAGATGTAACACTGTAAATTCCAAACCAGACCTTTACCACTTTAGCTGATCTCAGTCTCAGAATATCAGCCTTTTTGGCTAACCTAGTGATGATGGCTGGTGAAAGCTATGCTGTAAGCTAACGTTAACTTACGACCCTTAAATTGGTCACTTGTTGTGGTTTGGTTATAATTTTAATCCTCATATTAGACGCAGAACACAGTAGGCGAGTATACTTTTCAATGAAACACACATGGCATGGATGAGGAAGCGCTAATATAACGTCGCAAGCAATGTTGTTGGTTTAATGTTAGCTTTTAAGCTAATGTTAAACACGACGGGGTTGGCAGTCACTGTTGTATTTTCTTACCGTCAATGTCGTTTAAGAGGGCTGTGTCAATATCGCTGGGGTCATTAAGCGACAGTGTTGGATCCAGGTTATCCAACGATGGATCGTCAAAAGACAGACTGTTCATCTTTGCTGTTGTCTCCGGCTTTTACAATGTAGACTTGACTGGCTGTCGAATTGCTCAGAGAAAAAATCGGAAACTTCTCACGTCGCTACATTTGCCAAAGCGTCAGATCCCAAGTGTACTTCAAACACGCGGAAAGTGAGCTGCAACTTTTTACTGATGTGTCAACTAACTACTCACGCCAACCCCCATGATAGTCCGGGGAAACTTGTCAAGCCAAACCAAACACTGAAGCTCATTCAGTACTGACGTGCTTACGGCGGTAGCCGAAACGAACCCACCTAGCCGATTGTGATTGACAGGCGCACCAGCCAATCCCTGCTTTTGAAAAGGATTCCCACGTCCCCGTTTCTCAGTTTGTTTTGATTAATTGACTGAAGATGTGACAGCATGTGGAATATATGCCATGTTTTAATAATACGGCAATGTAAAATGAAACATGATTGCAACTGCACTCAAAAATCCGATGGTACGAGTCTAGTATACATTTAGCGATCCATGTGTAAAGCATTTTAAGTAACGGTCTAATGTGTTTAAATGTGAGATGCTTTGTATGTACATATGACAAATTGTACACTGCTCGTCATTCCAGTCATGTACAGCTGTTTTTATATCAGGCAATATTTCCTCAAAGTTTGTATTTTGAGAAAAACAGCGTGGATGTGTTTATTGTGGGTTTGCCCCTATCGGCCAATGACAGTCAAGCGGGCGTGTGCTACTGAAAGTCAAGTTTGTTTGACTGGTAGTCGCGGCTCCTCCTGTAGAACCAGTGAAATTGTCCAATGGGAAGCGCAGGAACCGAGTGGGGTGATCTGACGTCACATCTCTGAGTCTAGTGATTACATCATGTGTATCTATCTTAGTGTACTGTCGGCACCAGCAGGGAAATAGGCTGCAGGGATTCAGGTAGCCTAAAAGAATTTAAATTATAGGTAAATCGAAATTCCTTAAGGCTACAAGATTTTATGTAAATATTAAACATTTCCCCCAGCACACTAACACATGTATTTTAGCTTGGTAAAGTCAGGCTTCCTCTCATGAACAACAGATAATGATAAATATTGTAAACGGTAACCAAGCCATACTTCATTTGTGGCTCATAATCCTCTAAAATAAAACTGTTAGGTAGGCTCACTTACAATAAACACAAAAGGGGAGCCCCCACAAAAGCAAGGTGAGGAAATAGGTCAGTGACCTAAAGTAGCACTGCAGAGTTGTTGTTAGTACTAGGGTAGTGGAATTTTAAAAGCCTGTCAGCAAGCCTAGTATTGTTGGTGACAAGGCTTGTTCATGTTTATGTAAAGTCTTATACTTGCTCACTAGATCCAAAAAAAAACTTTCCGTGAAGCTCCTCCTGTGTCTGCAGGAAGCAAACTTATAAAACATGCATGTGACCAAGATTTGTTTACATTTTATGTGAGCTAAACTACTGGAGCAGAACGGATTAAGTGTTCATGACCCAACATATGGGAGGGGGCGAGGGGCTCACGTGACAATGAATGGCCAGTACAGTGAAAGATTGAGTGCTGGTTGCATCAGCATGTGCCTAAAGAAGAAGCAGAAGATTGTCACACCACTCAAACTTTAAAATAACCACAAACAGTTGTGAGGTAGAGGTCACACACTGCTAGTGTTTTATTGGGCAGTTACATACGTGCATTATGTCAAACAAAAATCCAACCATTAGTAATGGCAGCAGACGGCAAAGCCAAACAGACATGGGACACCCACAGACAGAAATCAAGCCTTCCTTCCATGTCAACAAAACATCCGCTCACTCTCCTGATCTGTCAGTATTAAAAAAGACATTCATTAACCAGTTTGAGATAGCCTGAATTTCGAGGAATACATGTTGCATTTAGGGCTTGAACCTTAAAAAGAAAGTAACACAATAAACTATGTTGCATGTTGAGAGATATGTAACACACAAACAGAAAATACTGAAGCTCCCTTTTGAGGATCTCACGTTACATTTCAAGCAATCCTCTTTGTTTACGTGGTTTAAGTTTTTTAAAGTGAACATTACAGTTGATTGTAAATTGATCGCTATAATCTCAGTTATCTGACAATCACACCTACCCTATGTAACAATACAGCATTAAAAAAAGTTAAAGCTCATTAAGCATTAATTTATGTCACCTAAGAATACAACTTTATATTTGATCGGTACTATAATGTAGACAAATAATATTTAGATGCTATCATTGCCTTTATGTTAGCAAATATAATAAATATTTTCCTCAAGTGGAAGGCCAGAGCTGACAACAGATAATTGAACAATGTTGATGCATCATCAGGCTTTTACAGCCTGGCTGGAGATTATGATGGAAAGCCTCCATTGACAACACTTTTGTTCTCAAATGGACTGAAAGAAACAAAAAAAATACTTTTAAGTGCAAAGGGATGTTAAAACAAATCAGAGCCTCAGCAAAAGAGCTGGACTGAAGACAGGATTGCTTTTGCCTCAAAGTGCCGTCTTTACTACACAAAAGCTTAACTCCAGTCAGAGCTACTTTGATGAAATCAGTCAATCAGAGAAAGGCTTGGCAGAAGCGCTAACAAGAGTGGATGAATCATAGCAGAATGAAAATACACCAAGTATGAAAGTACGTCTTTGACTGCACAAATCAAAGAAAGTACAATTGTGTTTGTTTGCTGCAAGCTTCAGTCTTAACCACAAAAAGATCAATGATGAAGGGTACAAACATGTCTTTTTCTTTTTACATGAACTATAAAAATACAATCAGAGGATTAAATAATTCAAAAACCTCTCTGCCTTCTGGATATTACTATGAGCCAATACATTTTAACCACATACAGAAACTAAAATCCTTGTATTTTGAGGTATATAGATTACACACTATAGAATAAGTGAAGAGCTACCTATATGAATACATCCTTTATAACAGTGCATTACTGTAAGCTATCTGTTATTTTTTTTGGTAGATTATGGTGTCAGCTATGAGTCATGCTGATAAATTATATGCCATATTTTATCTTGCATCTAAATGTAATTTTTAATTTAAGCTTTTGAATCCTAAGTCTGTCATCCACTGCTATGTGAACAATGCGCTGCAACCACACAGTTAGAAAACTCATGTGCAAAATTATGTCAATCTAAAGACCACTTCCCATTCCCTAGAAAAATAGTAACCATCTTGTAAACACAAATGACAAAATACAGATTTGTTTTTGCTTCAAAGTGCTCGGACATTAATTTAGCAGAGGAAGGAAAATGTCCACGATCCCTTAATATTCATAGCACATGAATGTGCTAATTATTTGACAGATTATATTCAGTGGAGATGGTCATTAAAGCCTTAATATTCTTTGGAATTGCTAAAAGTGTTCAAGAGCATACTTAGCTCAGCCAATTTGTTGTAGCTTTTCAAAGGATTACAAAGACTAATGGGAAATGTTCCATGGGCACGTTCCTTCCCCTAAGCCATTTGAAATACATAACAGAGAATTCTAACTAGTGCTTTTTATATTTTTTTGTTTGTTTTTAATTCCCTTTGGAATTTTAAGGAATGCTGGCATACACTCATCAAGAGTAGCTAAGATTTAGCTATTATGTTCCTAGTTAGCATAATTAGCCTGCTAACACAAGTCTATTCTCCACACTGCTGCAGGCAAATTGGGTATTAAAACGTGTTGCCATTGCTTGCATACCTCAGAAGCATGACAGCTCCAACTGGAGTATTTGTGAAAAAAATAAAACTGCATGAATTGATCATAACCACAGCGCTAGAACGTGATACAAAACAAAACAATAAATGCATAAATTAGCAATTAGCTGAATGCAGTTAAACAACACAGTTTAATCCTAATTGTACACTTCCAAACCGACTCAATGCATTGACCTGCAGTGAATTTTATCCACTAGTCTTGCAGTAATATACCACATTTTAAACCACATCAGACAAGCTGTCTTCCTTTGGTGGCACGTTACGAATAAGATGCAGGGCTGTGAGTAATACATCCCACACTTACAGATTAATACATCCACATATAGTAAAACGCAATACAGTTGTGCGCAGTAAACATGTTGGACCTCTGCATGTTAGAGATATAAGGTGGCATGAGAATGAAGAGAAGGTGGACATCACTTGCTACACCACTGACAGTCAGTGATGAAATGGAACTGGAACGACTGCTTGGGAGGAATCATTAAGGGCGAGGACCTTTAGATGCACTGGTGAGGAGACAGAGGTCCGCTGAGAACAGTCTACAAGGCAAAGAGGGCGTCCTCTGTCCGTTCACCCTTCTTGTGGGAGCCAGCAGTGGCACGGGCGGGGTGAGCAGGGTTAGCTCCAGGGGGAGATGGCAGAGAGTCGGCTGCCTTTGCTCGCTCCTCTAGGAACTTATCAAACTCTGAGGGAAACAAATTGATTTGTCACAGACATGCTGAGCTGAAGTGTTCATCAATGTTACAGCTGAAAAAGTACAAGGGTGAAAACGAACAAAATTTGACACAAGTTTGAGCAAGTGGAACAGAAATCAATTGACTTAAGTCTGTACCTTCACTGGTCACTCCTTCCTCTGCAGCATCCCCCTTCTATTAAAGAAGAAAAGAGTCATAAGATAATATACATTTTTTTATCAATGGAGTTGTCTTTGTTACGAAAGATGAAAATAAACCTCGGTAAACAGTGTAAGAAGCGCAATACAAGTCGAATGTCTTACAAATTCACACAAACTTAGAAAAATCCACACAAGGTTCTCATGAAGGACCGTCAATCATGCATCCTCTCACATTTTCCCCACAAGAAGAAGAAAACAACAAGGAACCTTTTGGAGCCCGACTCCACAACCACCACATGCATGTGTTAAAGACGCTCTGATCAGCTCAGTTGTTTTAACTCAACTACCATTAGCACTATGTTGGCAATTGTGAGTAAAGCCTCACAGGAAACTGTTATAAGTCAGTCATTGGTGGAAATACAAAAGATTTTACTAAATGAAAAGATGTTATGTGAAAGGAGACTGAAGTCTAATGTTTGAAGTTATATGTGAGATGGTTGGATGAAAAAGTGCTACCAAAGAAAAGCAAAAAAAATAAACCAAAGATATAAAAGAGTGAGAAAGAGGAGAAAAGGATGTAAATCAAGGTAAAGAAGTCTCACCACGTCAGCACAGAGCCACTCCTCTATGTCATCCATGACAGAGGACTGCGATACGGGGATCTATGGAGCAAAGCCATGGACAAACCAAGGGGTAGCAACAAAGCCACAAAACAGAAAGACACCCAACCCGGACAACAAAAATAAAAATTTAACGCACACACACACACACACACATAAATAACAAGAATAGGAATCACCAAAGGCTTGAAGAGATAGATGACCAAAATAATGCAAATCAAGATGAGAACAAAAATAAAACATTTGCTCAAAAGACGCACTCAACCCCTCTCAAGTCTGTGCTCTTATTGTTTTGTCATGTGCGACTCAGCTGTCTTCGATAAGAACAGGAGTTCCCAGGTTGTGTACTGTTCTCATTAGTTCTGTGGTGCTGACATGGCTTAACAGCTGCCGACTAATGTCGCACAGCAGCGTTAATTATTCCACATCATTAGCTAATTAGCTAATCGCTTGAATGTGATTAAGAGATTGATTGGATGAGAGAAGCTGAAAGCACAGGGACCGTCAAGAGGCAGGGCAATCCCACTGCATATACATATATAGGGCGCGCACACAAACAAACACACACGGCGCAGCATGGTGTGCAGGGGCTGTGATGATGGTAGCCATGTCATGGTGGAAGGTGTGTGGTTATGGTAATGTTTGCGTGGGCACCAAACAGTCATTGTGAATCAGGACCTTTTTAAAGTGTGGTGCATTATATGTTGCTGGAAAAGGAAATTTTCAAGCGAGGCTCCAGAAAGTCGATCCACAAGGAGTAAAAAAAATAATAGGGAAATGGGAAAAGTTGCTTGCATGCTTGTTGTTTACAAAAGCAGAAAAAGCACTGAGTGCACGCACAGGACTTAAAAGTCTTCCACATCCTTTCACTGTCCACACAATCAAGCCAAAGTCCACATCTGACGTCGACCTGATATTGAAGTTGAAAAGAAAAAACAAAAACCTTTTCCTGCGACCCTGTTACTCTACAAAAACACGGGTGGGGTTTCCTCATGAGATCCCAGTTAACACAGTAAAGGAGGCTTTCAAAATAAAGGTCAAGGTAGTGGGAGTCATTCGCATTAAAAAAAAACACATGCAGCTGAGAGACAATGTTGTAGAAAAGCGTTCAATCAGAAGTCTGTTCCTATCATGACTCACAACTTGTACGAGTGCAATGCTTTATGTACAAATAACAAGTCATAACATTTAAGTCACTGTCACACTTACAAATATTAAAACTACCTTTTCATCTGTTAGTCAATCTATTTCTTGTTAGTGTAAGACATGTGAGGTTGTTACATCAAGGTCCAAAGACAGTTAGAGGACTGATGACAATTACTTTCCACTACACAGCAAACCCCCATCCATTTCTTTTATACTTAGATGAAGCGTTATTAGAACTTAAAACAAAGTCAATCACTGTTGATGTTGCTGTGTAGCAGAAGTATCTGCTGTTTCAGTGTGTGACTGTTAAGAGATGAAACAAGCTGATGCAAGTATCCCATCCATAAAGGGGTGGCGTTAAAGAGGGAAGCATCAGTAATGCTTGCCCATGTCACTAGAGCACAATAGAGATGGGCAATATGGGTTAAACCTTATATCACTCAGTATTTTTTTTTTTTTTTTACCCTAAGATAAACATACTTTTATTTTTTTGAACATTAAATTGATAAGCTGGTTCTATCAACATTATAATATAATGTCTGTTTTAGGGTAATCTAGTGAATTATATATTTAACATACTAAGATTTTTGATCACACAAAAATCCTGTAAATTCACTAATGAATTATTAAACAGTCCTGTTTCTTTATTTAAGATATTAAAGAGATGTCTAACTGAGCAGACACAGTAGAGCAAAATTAGCACTGGTTGATTTATCTCTAATGTCTTAAGCCATTATTATATTGCCCAACGCTAGAGTACAACATCTGCAAATGACATGGAAGTGGATGTTTCAGTGGGGAAAACTTTCAGCACAGAGCAGTAAGATGAGGCTGAAAAATGAAGAGCAGCTGATGACAGTGGGGTGATGGCGGACATGAGGGGGGGTAGGAGGACACACTGAGGATGGAGTCCTCACCATTCCTTGGGTAATAAGCCAGCTGTCTATGGGCAGCTCCTGATCTGCTGGGTTATCATCCCCTTTTACCCTCAGCTGAATCAACAACAGAACAACACCTTACACAAGAGAAGAAAGGTAGCAGGCCCCACCACAGCATAGCACACAGCGCAGAGAGAGAAACAGAGAAGAAGTCAAATATGCAAAAGACAAAAGGGCGGGAAAAACGGAAGAAAATGGTGAAAAGGTTCGTTCCATAAAGATGAAAATGAGTGAAATAAAAATAGGGAAAAAAAAGCTTCCGTGTAGGGTTCTAAACTAAAAAAAGGAATGATATATGCAATCATCACTATGTGTGTGTGCTCTTGTCCATGTCTGCATGTGTGTTTGGCAGTTCAGGTTTCAAAGTCATCTATTTACATAGTGATAACTGTGCAAATACATTCTCATGTGTGCTCAGACAGGGAGAATGACTGCAAAAATCTTGAAACGACTTTTTGTGTTTGATTTGCTGTGTGGACTTGAACTTGTGCCGAATTTTATTTAAATAAAAACTGAAAAACTGAAGAGCTGATATCTAGTTTGAAGAATGCGAAATCTGAATGCATGTTTTTCAAGTAACAGAACTGCTAAAACTGATTTTTTGGTACTTAGGCTAATTTATAGACACAGGTAACACTTGGACAGTTAATACATTGCAACGTAATCTTTTAAGCTATTAAGTAATAGCAATAGTCAATACACAAAGTTCAAGTATCTCTGCAAACAGGGCAAACGTCACTGTAGGACATAGCTACAGAGCATCACATGCAGAGGGAGTGAGGGCTGACTGGTACGGGATGGCTTGCCAGCCATGTGAACACTGCAGCACCCCCACACTCCATACAGTTTAAAGGTTAAAACCGCATTAAAATACAGGCATCTGAATACTCACCCCTCCTGTGTTCTGCTGTCTCACATCTAAAGCCGAGGCCAGGCCGCCCAGAGCCTGAGGGTCCTCATACTTTACACTGTGTCATGAAAACATAAAAAATACAGTTATGAAAAAGCACTGAAGCACGACAGAAGGAAAAATTAGAGACAAAATAAAATGATTAACGTATCTAATGAAAGAAAAATCTACAATAAAAGTAATTTCGATAGTTTTCAATATTTTTTGGTTTTACAGCCTTTAGAGGACAGAGAGGGGAGAACAAAATGTAATAAAGATCACTTTGCACAAATACCCGTCCAGAACAGGAGCAAATAACTCTGGAGAAGGTAGACAAAGACCCAAACTTCCAGGAAAAGTGGCTCAAATAAAAAATAATAATCATCACTTTTATTCTCTCCCACAGAATATTCAGCAGCTGAAGGTAACAAGTTCTTTGCAGAGAAGGTATCAGATCAGTATTAACATCCTGGACGTATGCTAAAGCCACTGCAGGTAAATGCAATGAAATAACTGACATAAGAAGATGACATGAAGGCAGGTTAAGTGACAGTAGGCACATTAAAAAGTAAAGCATAAAACTTAATCTTGCACGTGGTGAACATCACAGATCAAAACTGTGACACCCATGGGCCAATTTTAATGTCAGTTTTATAGTGGTTATGAATAGCTATTTAATTCACATAAACGAGACCCTGAATATCAATTATATCAGAGGATTCATGCTACATGATAAGCAAAAGAAAAAAAAATTAAAAAAATCTAGACCTACTTTTTGCGCTGTTCAGCGAGAGAGCTGCTTCTGGTCTGGGCAAACATGTCAAAGTCATCTTGGTTGCGGCCTGATAGAGAGGACAGGGTACCACTCACGCTGTCTGAAGCCACATCTGGAGATGGAGATGGTGAGAGAAAAGATGGAAGAAAATAACAAGATGTATGAAATGAAGAAAAAAGGAAGAAAGTTTTAGCAATGTTAAGGTGCCTTTACATCAGCAACAACAAAAACAATAATAAAACAAAGCTTTAACCTGCTTAATGTGCATAGTAGAGTGATTTTTATGGAGACCAACAGGGGAGTTAACACAAGGATGGAATGCTGAGCAATGAGTTCTGTATCTGGGCTTATTTCCAATTAGTAGCCAGATGATCAGCCCTTTTTACACTATGCTGCCTCCCAGATTACAGGTCTGCAGAGACCAGAGAGGAGGGGTGGTGCTACGGCTGTGGTGAGAGTGGGTGTTTGAGTTTGATAGTTGAGGTTTAGACACAAGAAGTCTCTCTCTTTTTCTCCATGCAGAGAAAAAATAAAAAGATTTTGTTCTCACCAAGACCAGCTAGTGCAGAGGACAGTGAGGCTGAGGTGGGGTTGTGGGCTGGGGAGGCAGCGGCCCCGGTGGTGGAGTGAGGTGGGGGGCTGGAGGTGATTCTGGGCGTGACCACAGCAGGGGAGCCTGGGCCCAGGTCTATCAGGTTGTCCTCTGTGGCCTCATTTAACATCTGAAAAAAAAAAAAAGGATGATAATAACAATTGATTAATAGCACCAAAAAGCTGTGCTCAAGAGGTTTTGCTAAAATTGATGAATGTACAAGAAAACAGCAAGTAGAGATGAAAGAAGCTCATATGTTCGCTAGAGAAATAAGATTAAAGAATGTTTGATCTTTCAATACAGAGAAACAGAGAGAAAACTTTGTAGCTACTGAAAGTCTACAGGCTTGATAACTCGCACATTGAGACAACATTGTGGGTGAGTAGTTGTGGACTGGTGGCTCTACACAGGAACAGCACTGAGGGTTGAATCAACAAACTTAAGATGTGAGACACAGAAGGCAAGAAGGAGGCAAGGAAAGGATATGTAGAATCTAGATTCACACAGCGATACAAATATGGGTCTAAGCATTAGTTCTATACAGCAGACATGTTATCACTTCGTCACTCTGTTCATCCCAGCACGCTGGCTAGGACTGAACGCAGTGCTAGCGTCATACTTGCCTCCATCAGCTAGCCACAACACAAACAGACAGAACACACAGAAAGATTAACAGAATGTAAAAACAAACAGCTATGTGGGATGTTGTGAGAGATGCTTCAATCCTCTGGCGAATCACTGATGTTGGCAAATGTACTCTTTAAACAGCAGACAGGAACTTGCTCTGCTCTGTTCTTCCAGTTTTAATAAAAACTAAATGCAAACTGTTTGCATTAAATATTAATGCTGCAGTGCACTGTGTATGCTGGTAAAAAAAAAAAAACTGCAAAAGTTATTTTTAATTCACATACTAAAATAGTTAAAAAAAAAAGCACAGCAGGAGATTTCTATTCTATTTGACACATCTCTCATTGCGTTAATGTTAGACAAATTGCCACAGGCGACGCAAATGTATTAAAATGTAGAAAAAGATAAGCCCTTTTCTTAAACATGCTTAAAAGCAAAGAGAAACCAAGCCATCCAAAGAGAGAATTTTGGGGTGTTTGATGAGTTTCTGTTGTCAGTACTCACCCCGTTGTTCTGTGCAGTTCTGCCGGACCTGTACCGCTCGTACCTGCGAGCAGCACAAAAACCTTTGAATGTTTTACCACGAGCTTTGTGAGGTTCAAATGCTTACACATCTTTCATCTTCAGAAACCTCATGAGAGAGACATTTTACCAGTGTGAAGCTGCAGAATGCTTAAAAGGGAACAAGTTACGCACAATTCTTCATACAAGTTCTGTTGCTTTGTAGTGTTTGAACAGAAAATATCTACAATCAGTGTAAAGCATGCTCAAATTCTTGCGTTTCCATTAATAAGACTGGGTGTAATCACATCTGGAGCATCAACTTTGAAACCATGAACTGAGCTACAGTCTGGCAAAGCAACAAAGCTATAACAGGCACCAATCTGGCTGATTGTACCTCTCATATCGGAGGAAAATGTTGTTGAGGTCATCATTGACGTGTAGTAGCTCCTCAGTCACTTCCTCATTAGAGACGCGGGAAATCAGCTCGACCACTCGCTGCTGCATCGCCCTGCACGTTCTGTTCAGCTCCTTCACAGTGTGGCACATCAACAGATTGATCAGTAGATGAATTAATAAATCAATAGGTAGAGACAGAAACAAAGGAAGATGTGTGGAGGGAGACAGTTGTCAAGATTGACAGACACACAAACAAACACACGTACACATGTCTTCTAATGACTTAAATTTTGACATGAACATAAAATATTACACAGCTGAAGAGTGTCAGATTTGTGTGAGCATCATCTAAATCTGGGAATATTAACTGTACAAAAAATACACTGCTTCTGAATTTTTACAAGTCAGTCAGTGTTGAGTAGGTCAGAAATATTTGCACAGCTGTGTAAAAATTCTGCGAGTGCTTTTTCAGTCACGGCTGGAAAAAGAAAAGGTACCACATGACGGCTACAACTGGCATGGGACGCATTTCTCAGGGCCAGATCCTTGCAGTCGACACAAATACCTGAGTGGATTTGGCATTAGGAGATTAAACTCTACATGAGTTTTTATACCACTGGTTAATTGCCAATTCCAGGAATTTCACCACAGCCAACTGGCTCCTGATAAGTTGTGGCATGCTGAGTATTCCCTTTGAAAGCTAAGGACACTACTCCCCCTAGTGGCTGCAAATAATTCCAACACTTTGTAGCTGATGTGTCATGTTGGAACTCTTTTCTATTACAGTATGTGTGGAAATTCATAGATTTACATTTAGATTAATTTCCCATGTTGTTTTAGTCATGTCAGGCACATCATAAGCAGTAATGTGTGAAGTTGCATGTAGTTGGTCAAGACAGATCTCAATATCTGCTCATGTGCCTCTAACCTGAAGCAGCTCTAGGTCTGAGGCATCTTCTTGGCCAGGGACCATCTCTGTTAACATCTCTGACATGACTTTGGTGTTTCCTCTCACGACGTCCAGTTCACTGCGCAGCCGGGCGATCTGAAAGCACAGAAGGTCACAGATCAAATGATAATATTCAGAGCTGCAAATGTTCTTGTAGGTAAGAGATGATTCTGTGATATATGACTATCTGCTTTAATTTATGTTCTTCCCACCATAAATATTAAACTCTGGATATATTTTATTATTGTCAGACTCTGGTGGAATAAGCTGAATAAATAAATGACCTTACTTTCAAGCAACAAGTGAAGCAATAAGTTAATTTCCCCGGTGGGAGGTTGCTGTGGAAGCCTGTTACCTGTTCAGGGGTTGCTGTGATTGGGCTGGGCATCTGGGGGTCCTGTGCTGCAGAAGGAGGGCTCTGTGAAGGTCTAGGAGCACCAGCAGCAGGTGAGGCAGGTGCTAGGTACTTGATCATGGCTGGGTCCACCTCTGGTGTACCCTGAAGACATAAATACACCTATGGATATTGCTGTATGAATATATACACGTCTTGTACTGTATGTGCAAATCTTTCCTCTTACCCTCTGTGGTGTGTGGATGGGAGACAATGCATCCAGGTCTGCCATTGGGAACTCAGTGCCTTTCCTCTTTAGTTCCTCATAAATGTGAACCACACCAGTTAGATCAGGGCTACTCCTGAAGGCATCAGCCCAAGCCTGCCACAACACACAAAATCATACACATTAACATATAATAAACTACATCAGTAGAAAGATGTTTTGATTCTGTGCAAAAAAAGATGGGGCAAATGGACCGAGCAAAGGGCAGACACACAGAGTCTAAAACAAGAGTCTCAGTGGGGTCTCCTTCATCAAATTTCCATTAATAATTAGACAACAGCAGAGAGAGAGATGGAGAGCACCACCCGTTGGCCCAGGTAGGTGACCTCAGGTAACTGGATAACACCACAGCTGCAGCCTGTGGTGCAACACGTGGGAAGTGGAACACACACAGAGCCCAGAAAGCCCACCTGCCCTGCCAGAGACCACCACTGACCTACCTGATGCCATTTCCAAAGCCTACTGTTACCATCACACTGAGTGGGCTGAATGCAATTTAACAATATGATTTCATGATGTCATGTTTCACACACTTTTGGACAGGAAATTTGGTTTAGGCAGGAAAAACAGAAATAGCACTAAAAGAGAAAAAAAAGCCAGAATACCTGAATGAGTGACAGCACTTTGTCTTGTACGATGGTTGGAGGGTTGGTTTTTGGGGAAATGATTTTGACCAACACACCATCGATGAAATCTCTGTTAGCCACCTGGACATGAAACCTGTGACCACAGTTCTTCACACAAGTTTCCAATACCTGCAATTAGAGGAAGGACGAAGATTAAACAGAGGGAGAAAAGCCTTGTGAATAAAAAAACTGAGGAGAAGGAAAGTTTGCGTGAGAAGCAGCTGAGAAAAGGAAGAACTTTGATCTCTACTGTTGACTAAAGATCTGTCAGGATGCTTTTATCACACAGAGGAGCTTTTAACTAGCAAAGCGATCAAAGACACTGGTGGGTATGAAAGCAGCTCAAAAGACTAAAAACAGCCTGACAGTGGCCAGGAGAAGAGACACAGTGGAATAAAATGACCAAGAAAGAACAAAAGATCTCGAGGGGTCAAGTTCCTCTGAGAATAAAACCATAGGAGAACAATCAAAGGGTTTAAAACCGTTTTCGTCATGCAGCTCAAATTGAATTTAATGCCAGTTTTTCAATAATAAAAGTAAGAACCTCTCACCGTTAAGGCCAGCATCACTTCTCTGTAGTTTTTGTTGCCGCTGAGCCTCTTCTTCAATGCCCGCATTGCGTCCTTTGGCCTGCAGGGAAACGACAGAGCAGATACAGCTGGATAAAAAAACCCCAGCTGAGAGTAGGCATGACATCTCTGACTTTACTGGAATAAATGCTTTTTGTGTGCCACAATAACAGATGCCAGTCAGTCTGTCAGTGTGACTGTCTGCCTAGGACAGAGAGGAACCATCGCACCATCTGTTTCTGTCTCTTCTTTCCCTACGACTATCTGTTTCTCCCAAGGCAAGATCAAAGTCGCCCATGCATGAGGAGTTCAGGCTGGCTTTCTGCCTCATGCTGCCTGTCTCCTCACTGCAAGTGAGGCATTATACACTTTTATGAACTCCTTCATGAGCTACGGTACATTTATTGAGTGGGGGAGTTGAAATAGATAAAAATGGATGGAGCTTGCACATAAAGTCTGATATATAGCTTCCCCAGACAGCACTCCGTACGTGTGTGTGTGTGTTCAGAGTGTTTCTCATCCAGTGTGACAGTTGCCTTTCTGGTGTTGGGTGATGCACCCAATTTTCTTATATCTTGTTAGTGTGTTGTAGCAACAGCAGTAGCTTGTTTTAAAACAACATATGTTCGCAAAGAAGTCATTTTCAGTTGCAGAATTTCAACCTCAAGTCTGGGTGCGAAGCAAACCAGACATTGTCTAACTTGCTGAACAGCTTGAAGACAAGAAGTTTTGTGTTCTGTGAAGCTGAACTCCCCTTCTGTTTGTGTGTGTGTGTGTGTCTTTGGGTGTGACAGAAAGGGGCCCCATGGCGCATGCCAAGACAATGAGTGTGTGTAGGCAGGAAGAATGTGCAAAAGCAGTGGAAAAGAGAAAAGGGAAAGTGCTGCGGGAAAAATTGGAAAAGACAGATTATCATACTCTTCCCGGCCGGAATCTCTTATTGTTTACATCTATTTAGGTTACAAACTGTCTGTTTAATAACCCTTAGTACAGGTGAGTTTTTTCTCCGGGATATAGAACATGGAAACACAATGCAGTTGTGGAGGAAAGGTGCAAAACCTCAATCACCATCATGTGCTGCAATGCAAAACCTGGTCTTGAGCAGTTATGGTCTGAAGGAAAGCAACTGAATGCTGACGAAGGCAAATAAAGTTTTTTGTTTAAATTATTTCAAATACTTATAGAAGCAATAAAGTATTGCAATTATTTTTTATTTGTGTTTGTTTGTTGCATTTTATGGTCTCATAAGATGTAAAACCTATAACGTATCCCATAAACACAGCGGGCTATGCATGTTTTATTATAGGAGACTGATATAAGAATTTGATTCATTGATTCGTTCCTTCCTTCATTTACTCCGACAGCGACACCTAAAGAAAACAAAAGGCTTTCTGTAGTGTTGGTGAAGCACAGTAGTCAGTGTATTATTTGCTGAAGCCACTCAGACAGCCAGTGTGTGACAAAACACTGAAAGCTGTGCAACTGATCAACTCAGGGATCAGAGGTCTTTAAAGGCCAAAAAGCCTCACTAAATCATTAAGTCTGATGAAGCACATTAGGACACAACAATGATTAACTTTTAAAAGGTGTAGCAGCTCACCCCTCGTCTGTCTCGTTTATGATATCACAGATCTCCATGTTGAGAGTCCAGTCCTCATTCTGTAGGCCTCCATCTGTGGCCCTCTCTGAAGGAGAACAAAAGGAGTTCAACAAAGTATTTATAAGATGTTATTTCCACTCATTGTTTGGCCTAACTTCACTTCAATAATGAAGAGAGATCTATTTTTTGTTATTTATCTTACAATAACATGTGCTGTGACACTGGGAGCTGGTGGCTTTTTATAAGAGATTTTGTTTATAACCCAAAAAAATTGTCAGGTAAAATTGATATCATACCAAAAAAACAGAAACAACCAACATTTAGCTTAGTTTTATATTAGTATTAGTGTTCCCTCAGTCTTGGTTACTCAAAAACGCTAGCCTGAGGGTAGCTGGCACTGAAGTGAATTTTTTTTTTAGTTTTGACACCAGATCTACTGTTTACACCCCTACCAGCTGTCTTACTAGTAATCATGATGCTGCATTTTAGTCAGGCTCGGTTATCACCTGTGCTATAAAGCCAATGCACACTAACTAAAGAACCCTTGGTTTACATAACACTGAAGCTAAACTGTTGTATAAGCAAGTCAGCATGTGGCAACAGACTTCCGTTCTATGTGTCTTTTATTTCAGCCAAACATCTACTGGATATTAATGGAAAATAAATTTTGAGCATTTATCTTATTTAACATGCATGTCTACATGTTAAGTTGCTTGAAAACCTGGCTTCAAGTGTCTTATTCCTAACTAAAATTATACATCAAAAATTAAATTTGCAACAATGTGAGTTCAAATGTTGATAAATCCTGACAGGTACACTTCAAAGCACATTTAACCACCTTGTTTTAACAAACCCCTACCATCCTCAAACCAGTCATATAAGTAGAAAGAAAAAAGAAAAAGGTAATCTCTGATGGGAAATAGCCATAACTGTTTTACTTGATAGAAATTGAAAAATGAGGTAGCAATAACAGCTAGAACACAATAGGAATTCCTCCAAAAAACTGCACTAGCTTTTTGTTAAATTCAGGTGAGCATGCTTTGTGTTTATAGTTCTCTTTTTTTCCCCAAGCAAGAGCCATGAATAAAACTTGGAGACTAATGCCCGTTAAAAGGGTTGGAATGATGTCTTGGCTCTGCTGCAATTTCATTTAGTTTTCACAACACCCTTAGCTCCAAATCCCACAAAAAACCCTCATATGCTATAAAATATGGCCCACCAGCTGTTGCCTCGATGCCTCAGACTATAATAAATGACAAAAAAGAACCAAGCCATCAGCTGGTAAAAGGGAAGCTAACATCTCAGAGAAAAGTGAAGTTGGTTGTGGGTGTGTTGCGTTTGTGTACTTAGTCACAGAAACCTGCCTTCCCCTTCACACTCCACCCTACCATTTAATAGCATTTTGGCTACAGCCAGGAAATGATGTGATCCAGACTGTGAGACGCTACAGTGATGAAGTGACATCGCAGTCATCACTGCGTTCCTCGCTCTGTCTCCTCCCTCCTCCCCACTTCCCCCGAATCCATCCATCATGTCTGTGAGTGCTGATATCTTTCTGTATCACAGTCAAGTGGGGAGAGATTCACAGAGAAACAGGAAAAAAAAGTTTTCTATGGACATGAGCTGTGACTGACACTCGATAGATTCTGATTAGACGATTCTTGAGCTTGGACAGGAGGAGCTTCCCTCCCTGAAGCCCAGAGGCCCTGAGCAGGCTGTCATGCCCAGGCCAAGAGCCTCTCACTGGGCCATGTTTCCTTCCTTTTGGGAAGCTCAGCGTAGGACAAGCCTGACAGCCATGACTTATTCATGCTCTACCTCCCCCTCTCTAATCAACTTGTCACAGAGTGGGCAAGCACAGAGGGACAGGCATCTTTTTTTGGGGGGGGGGGTCCCACCTACAAACACACTTATCTGCAAAACCAGAAGGATGTAAAGTGAATTTCAAAATAGGCAGCATCTGAAAAGACTGTGCTGTGCTGTGCTTTGGTGTTAGGCTGTACAGTATATTAAGCATAAGTTTGGAAGATTTAACCAGCTACTGCCACTGAGATATCCCAAGTAATCTTCTCAAGTGGATTGTCAGGTCAAGGCAGGCTGGAGTGCAAATGGCAAGAAAAGAAAAAAAATATCTGATATTTCTATGTGAAACGAGCTTGAACGACTCAGAACAATCAGAGCCTTGCTAATGAAGTTAAATGCCTGCTGAGTGCATTCATTCATGGTGCTGTGTCAATGACAGAGGTCCTGGGGAATCGAGACCACAACAGTGAAGCCAGTCGATCACATGGCTTTAACGGTGGCAGGCTGTGCCACGCACTGCCAACAAAGCCACAAATCTCTGTCCTTCTCTGGCCCCACATCATCACATTTTGTCCTTCCAAGAGTCTTGCTTACAGTTATGTACAGGGATATCTTTCACAGAAATAACTGTTGTGTGTTATTCTGCAAAGGACAAGATCAATGATAATAAGTGATTTTACAAAAGGATAACAAGCAAACTGACTAGTAAATAAAGTCTACCGTTAAAGCTCAACAGATTTTTCCTTCAGGTGTTTCATTCAAGACAGGAGGATTCCTTATATATCTCATACATTTACTGCTGCTGGTGCATTTTATTTTTTGTTTCAATCACTTGAAATATGTGAACATTCTTCTGAATTACTTCTAAAATGTTTTCTAGAAGCAAAAGAGGAATATCATTTAAGCAAAGTGCCTTGACCATGAAGCTGTAGCATGAAGGGAAGAATAAATAATTTTTTTTAAATAAAAAGCTTCAACTCTCCCTCAGTGCCCCCAAAAAAAAATGTCTGCCCATATGACACCCTTGAACATATCATTCACCATCTCTAACACCCCCACGACCTCCCCTGTCACTTTAGGAAATGAAAAAGCTCTACAAAGTTCTACACAATGCATCCCTCGTCAGATGTTATCTGTCTCCTCTGCCTGTCTCACACTCATTGTTTCATGTAAGCTGATCCTTTACCCTGCTGCTGTGGTGTGCGGTACCATTGCAACAGCCAAACAGACACCTAACAGCACAACGCTGCACAGTGCAGCAACTCAACCACATAGAGCAGCCTGAAGATGCAACCATCTCTATAAAATGGGGAAATCCAAGATGTGCTGCATCCAGCTTGCTGCATGCATGACCTAGAAGAACCTCTGCAGAGTGAAGTGTTCAAGACGACGTTCCCAGCTGGTGCCTTAGAGCCGTCTTGGATGACACGGCACACAGCAGCTGACCAGTGGGTGGTGGGCAACACTCACACACTCCAGAGAGAAAATCATAGGCCCTCTAATTCACATAGACGTCCTTCTTACAAACTGTTTCCTCCCAGGGCACTGAGGAGGTGGATTAAAGCATTGCTAACATTTTGATAACAGAAGAAAATATGTAATCCACAAATGCCTCTGTGACAGCTGCTGCATCCACTTTAATGTAAACACAAGTCCAACAGTGTGAGAAATTAATGTCTGGTCCACATCTGTTTGGTATGGGCATAAGTAAACGCTGATAAATGAGGAAGTATGATTTACTCTCTTTAGGATGTAACCTGGACTGCCTTAGTGTCAAGCACCCAAGCACTCTTTTTTAAATTTCTACAGACCATCATCTTTTTTTTCTTAGAAAAATTCCCACCTTGATTTAATTCTAGTAGCCATTACCCTCCCTATTTGTAATCAATTTTAGTATAATTTATAATCCTTGTGATTCCAAAGTTACTTCCTCATCACTGAGCCTTACCAGATTTTATTATACTGATGACGAAACATAGCGAAACTACAACGTAGCACCCGGTCAGACTACGTTTTTACATTATCAGACAAAACAAAATGTTGTCTTAATATCCAACAGGGAAGCTATTCTTATTATTTAAGACATTCTCTCATTAAAAGCAAAAACCTTGATGACATCTGCTCTGAATCAGAGGTTTATCTCGGAGCAGTCATGCTAACAAGCAAGATGCAAAGATAGATGTAACCACACCAAACACTGTGGTAGGCCACGTCTTTCTTCTCCTCTGCCCTGAGAATGAGCACCACAGCACAGAGCCTTGAGATTTATCACTAAAATCGACCAGGCCGAACAAACAATCTAGTCAACTATTGTTGGGAACTTAAGTTATAATTGAACTTTAACTTGGCCAAGGCTCTGCCGTCTACTTATGTCACTACACTCCCCGACATTCCCTCAAATTTATTTTATGGAAGACCGCATTCTTACTACATAAATGCAGAGTGTTAGACACATAAATACACGTGTGATTTACGTTAAAGCAGACTATTTTAGGTAGGTTAGCTGGAAAACAGTAGCTGAAAGCTGATTCGAAGTAGATGACGTTTGCTGCGATGATGCTCGCTAGCTGGCTATCTCCACTGGCGCAACTATAGCTACCATTAATCCTAGCAGAAAACATTAAACGTCTGCTCATGTCCACATTATGTCAACTGAAAAAAGTTTTACACCTCTAATTTATAATTTTAAGGTTTACGTACCTATACACTGGCCCACGGGAGTGCTATACGGATTGCCAAGTAAGAACTCCATTTTGACAACAAACAATCCGCTCGGGAATGACAGAGGCTGAGGCCCAGAGGCGGTACTGTTAAGTCCCGCCCATAGAGCAATACTATTGGTCAATATAACAGTAGGTTTAATATGTATGGCTGGAATCAATGTCGGTCATACTTAGCAACTGAAGTTATGTTCAACGAACGTTTTTAATATATTTAAAAGCGTATTTTACTTGTTAACGCACCACAGTTATAAATAAACATGCGACGGAATACACGAAAAACGATAAAGAATTAGCTCAAGTATTGATCATCTGAATTGTAGAACAGAAACAATACATACGCACTGGATATAAATTTCACTTTTGAAATGTAATGTTTCACCTAGACAGAAAAATATAAAGCTAAATCTTAATGCCAACCGTAGCCAATCGTAATTTTGGTAACGCTAGATGTTTTTATGATCTATTTAAAAAGTAGACTTTAAAATAAAATTGTATTTTTTAACAGAATCTTTTAAACGTACTTGAACGCAGCGTAATGTCACCTAGTTGCTATGTTACGGTGTAAACAACGGAGTTTGAGACTGACAATCTTCGTACGAAAAGTTGTTGTTTTCCCGTAATATCCTGTACTTTGCTCTGTAAAAACAACAGTGGGGTAAGCTAGTTTTGCAGTTGTCGTTTGTAAGTAGCTGACGCCGACCAGTGTTCGTGTGTAAACTCATTTATTCTTCCTAGCCAGCTAACGTAAATGGTAATATTTGCTACTCTAAAACTAAGCTCCAAATTAACACAATATGATCTATGCTACCTTTTTCTTTATGTATTGGGTAAAGTGAAGCCTCCAACCTCACTAACAGCAGGATGAAGAAGGGGCATTGGGATAATTCTGAACCTGTTTTGATCGATGAGAAGTTTCTGAAGGAAGCAGTACTGGAGCAAGTTCCTAAATATTTGGATGAGAGTGTTGACAAGGGGAAAGGAATCCACTTTAGTGAAGTTCTGGAACTATGTCTGGATTTTAGAAGTGAGAAAATATGTAAATATTACTAATCAGTGTATGAAAGTGTTTCGAGTTAAGATATAATATAGGTCGTTTGTTCACAGACATCCCAAGGATTGACAGTTTATGGGAATTCACATCCTTGACCAAGCTTGATTTGAACAGCAACCTCATAGGGAAGATTGAGGGCCTGGACCATCTGGTTAATCTGACATGGCTTGGTAAAATCAGACCCTTGTGATTAATATTATGATATATATATTGGGATTATTATTATTATTACAAGTAAACACCATGATAATATGGAACCTGATTGTGTCTCATAGGTCTGTCATTCAACAGCATAGAAAAAATTGAGGGTCTTGAGTCTTTGCAGAAACTTAAAGTACTGGATTTGACCAACAATCGAATCTCAGTCATTGAGAACTTGGATGCCCTTGAGAATCTTTCTAGTCTCTACATTGGAAACAACTGCCTTGAACAGCTGGATAATGTAACACAATTTTTTTTTGCATAAGCTGCCATATAAGATATTACATCCTACGGTAAAGTTTCACAATACAACATTAGAGAATGCTTAAATAATACAAACGGAATGCATTTCATAGGTGCTCTATCTCAGGAAGTTTAAGAACCTGTTGACCATCAACATATCAGGAAATCCTTTCCCAGAGGATGATGATTACAAACTTTTCATCGCAGCCTATTTTCCAAAGTTGATTTACCTAGATGGCAGATTTCTAAACAACAAGATAGTAAGTACGGACAACAGTATGTTTTGACTCGAATCCAAATTGCAGTCTACTGTATTTATATATGTTTCTTAGTGCTCTATCTTTATGCTTTTTATTGAGGGATTTTCTTTTGTAAATGCAGTTTTGTTTAATTAAATTTTACATGTCTATGTTTAGAAAAATGAAGCATCTATCAAGTACCACTATGTCCTTGAGAAAATGAAACATGAGGAGCTGCAGATACAACAGGATGATGAAGCTGCACAAAGCCAGGAGGCTGAAGTCAAATTACACACAGTAAAATAACATTCACATTTCACAGCTTTCAGCTTATGCACACAGACTGTGTGTAAGATCTGTTCTAAATTTCAACAGGAGGCCTTTGTGGAGTGCCTGAATGGGTCTTATCTCTTTGAGAGCATGGTCAAAGATGATCCAGAGGCAGAGACACTACAAAGTGTGCCTGGAGTGGCTCCTCTGCTTCAAACATATCCTTTATTGTCTTGACTTTCTGATCTATGAAAGTGCATTAATAATAATGTGTACTCTCGGAAAACCATTACTTTTTCTTCTTAACACTACTCTTACATTCAAACACCAAATGGTGGAACTGTGTACGCAGTTATTTGAATTAGGCTTGTCTGAACATAAGCAAAGGGAGACAGAGGTGAACTCCTTTGTCAGTGCTCAAACTAAGGCAGTGAAAGACTGCCAGCAGAAAGTGTTGCAGATTTTGGCAGAGTTTGAGCAGCAACACAAAGAGGTGAGCTGTGAGCACCATTGTTATGTTTTAAAAAGACCTGTGCCAAGCAAACTAGTGCAGATAGCTCAGTAAATATGCTCTTATGATAAGATTATCTCTTGTTTCTTAACTTTTTAGAGGAGAGTGGAGTTGCAGCAGTTATCAAACAAAGACCTTCTGAAGGTCAAGATTGACTCCTGCAACGATAAAATCGAGCAACTGTGTGACAGCCTTATTACATTGAAGTTGCTACTAGTCAGCCAGCTGGAGGTAGGTGTGTCTGAATCTGGTTTATTCTTAAAAAACCTGTCACTTAATTTAAGCCACTTCAGACTTATTTATATGAGTCATGTTTTATAGATAAATTTTAGATTTTAGAAATAAAGAGCCAGTAATTTACACCCTTATGCCAAAGTTTATTTGCATCTCTACTGTGTCTCAGAAGACAGCTTCCTGTTTTTTTCAGGATATCATCAAAAAGTTGGACACCAACATCTCAGACATGGTTGAGAGCTTCTGTGAAACTGTTCAAGGGATATATCCTTTTTTCACTTTGCATCAACAACACTGTTCTCAGGGTCTTCTTTCACTATTGAGATACTGTACTCATGCTTCTTCATTTGGGGAAGCAGCTTGCCACCAATCCAATATTAATTTACTTAAATCTGGGTCCCAGGGCAGTGACGTGCTCTGTTTGGTCAGTAACCCAGTTAAAGTGTCTATGTTTTAATCACGCACCACTGACACAAACACACAGAGTTTGGAAGCAAAAATAGTGAGAAAATTTGATTTAGACTTTCCATAACGCAGTCATACATTTGCCCAATGTCGGGAACTGGAGAATAATTATAATGAGAAAGTTCGGGAGATTGTTTTGGCAATCCTGAAGGATATGGCTAATGACGAGCCAGAGGTGGACATGCCAGATGATGTTAAAATGGTGAGTGCTTTGCTTTAGACCAAACTAACCATCCAAGATATAAGATTATATCACTAAGACTAAAATAGCCTTAAAAATTGTCAATGTTCAGTGTAACATTATAGCCATCATCTCTAAAAATCCAGAGGTCAGTGGCTTGTTTTAGAATATATATATGTGACTAGGTATGCTGTAACACTAGCTGTCTAATATAAATGCTGATGACAAAGATGGACCTTAATGGGTCACATGAGGATGTTGCTCGTTACCAAATTCGTAAGATCACCCTGTGTTTTCTCCGTGTAGCTGTTTACAGACAGAGATGTAGTGATGGACGCACTGGCCACCGGCCACGATAACCACCAGCTGAGGATCAGTGACCGAGAGACTCAATTGGTTACACGTGTCAATGCCTGGAAACTGGCCCTCATTAAAGGGGTAGAGAGTTGAAAACATGAAAAAATACCCCAATTTGTTATTTTTATATGGATGAACCACCTGTCCTCTGTATGTTACATTTTTGCTATTGTCCGTTTTCTTGCCTCTATGGGTTATTACAGATCCAAGACAAAGTGCTTAAGCAGAACCGCATCTCAGATATCCTGAGATATCGGGACTATTTGAGGGAGCAGCTGGAGGACCTGGAGCAGCATCATCAGTAAAATATTTACCCCGAAATTCTCTTCACAACTTGACTTACACTGAAACAAATATTATTGTGTGCTGGTAAAAAAAAAAATTCAATTATTTTCAACACACACAATGAGGATTTTAACAAATAATTTCACCTGATCACATATATTATTATAATTATTAATAGTAATAATAGTATTGTTTTTTTATGCCTATTTTGAGATTAAAAGGGACAGTAATAGTCCCTATACTGTTTTGCTGTCTTCCCTTGTTGCCCGGCAAACCAAATATGTGTCAAAAAATTAAGTAATTACAAAAATACATAATAAACAAAAATACCAACCTTCTAACAGTCATGTCCACAGTGTTTCTGTAAAAATCGTTATTACTTCAAATCTCTTTAGTTAAAAAAAACAAAGTAACAATTAGGTAACAATTAAGGACTTAATTATTTAATGTCACATAAACAAGCAATATGTGTAATGAATTATAATGTCCCATCCCGAAAAATACAAATGAGAAATAGATACACAAAGGACAAAACTAAAATGTTTGGCACAGTCCACATGTATGTATGTTGATATTTTAAAAATAATTCAATGAAATAGTAATATAAAATCAAAGTACATGTTGTTATAACTCTATATCTGTCGATTTTCGCGTTTCCACAGTCTATTCTTGAAAAATGACTCTGCTTTATAAAACAAGACTTAAAACTTTGCAAGTATAACTATTAGGCTACGTATTCAGCTATAAAGGGAAATAGAATTTTAAATACAACTCCCAGAATACACTTAGGTTTAATATCCAATCAGACTCTTGCTCGAGCCGAGCACTAATTTCCAGCCAATCAAATTCAGGGAAGCTGGATTCTGAAAAGGGGCGTTTCCAGCTTTCCCTCCTTAGTAGCAAGTCAATGGGCTAGCTAGCAAAATTTAGTTTTGGACCTCGGGGTTTCCTACTGCTGGCAGACCCTCTTCAGTCTGCACCGTTGTCTTTACGGTCGTGTTGTGCTTGGTCAGTTAGTTCATGACGGTTGCTGACGGTGACACTTTAGCGCTCATAATGCCCGTCCGAGCGGAGTGCTGCAGTACCACCAGCTCGGCCTGCTCATCCTCGGCTTCTCTGGTCCCCCCTGCCCCGATCAACACCCACCAGCCCGGGGTGGCCACTTCGCTGCTATACAGCGGTGCACAGTTTCGAGGGTATCAGAAGAGCAAAGGCAACTCCTACGACGTTGAGGTTGTTTTGCAGGTAATGTATTACTGACACCCCCTTGTCCCGTTTGGTTTTAACATTAGTTTGTTCATTTTTATCTGCAAAGTCAGCATAATTGTTTTCCTAGCTAACTGACATTAGCTTAAGATTTTGTATGGATGCCATTCTGTGATGTTTCTAACACACTGACCCAATTTTGAGCCAGTCAAAGTAATATCTTTAATTTAATTAATTTAATTTAAAACTACAGTGATTAATGTCTGTCATCTATTTTGCAGTGCACATATAAGCTGTTGAAAACGAATTTGTCCTTTTTTTTTACGTTTAAACTGTTAAAACAGCTTGCTACCTAAATGTTCGATTAATCTATTAGCACTGACTTCGATTGCAATGTCAGCAGACATACTTACTGAAATTTGAATGCTTGCTTGCAGTCCCACTTTGTACGGTTCATATCAGCCCCCCTGCAATTATGTACATCATAAAGAAAAAGTCATGTTTGCAACTGTAATTCAGGCATAATTATGTGTTTCCTAAATATGTTTGTCTTGGACAGCATGTGACTGTAGAGGACTCATATGTGTGTGGATACCTGAAGATCAAAGGCCTGACTGAGGTATGCTTTAAAACTAGGTCACATGTAGTAAAACTGACCTTTATTCCGTCACACAAAGACTGGTTTCCACTTGTTAGGTTACAGGTTAAATTGTTACAAAGGTTAGAAGTGGAAAAATGTGAGGCCAGGTCTAGACTGTGGTCCTTAGGGAAAGTGTGTCAACTGTATACCCATTACATTACGTAACATACGAAGAAAAAAAAGGTCAGCAGGTTCCTGGAGGGAATTTTGGCTGTGGCCGATAAGGAGTGAAAGATGAGTAGTCAGGTTGTGTTTGTGTCTCTGCAGAAGTTAAGGGTTATGTTTAAACTGGAAAGTTGTGAGAAAATTTAGTGGTCAAAAAAAGAAAAACTAAAAAGAAAAAATTATATTTTCTCTTATTTCTACTATTTAATTGTGTGTCTGCACGTACATCCATATTTACACAAAAACGTGTATGTAGGACAGAAAGTCATAATCCAAAATGATGGCTGCATAATGCTTACTGCAATAATGCTTACTGTAATCTGTTCTGATGTACCTGCTGCATAACACATACTGTAAATCAAATGAAAATCTGAATCAAACTAATGTTGCACAGTGATGGATCGATGGAGCAGTGCCCCTTTTTAAGCATTAGAAAACATCATTAATCATATCATGGAAAGCATTGTGGAAGTAACATTAATAATATTAGCGTATGAATTTATTGTTCTTTCTCATTTCTATTTTGTGACAGGAATATCCCACTCTAACAACATTTTTTGCTGGTGAAATTATCAGCCAAAAAAGGCCCTTTTTAACCAGGAAGTGGGATGCAGACGAAGATGTGGACCGAAAGCACTGGGTGTGTCTTTGAATATTTTTACTTTTTACTTTTCTCTAATCCAGTTATCTTGCAGTTCGAGGGCGCCTTTCTGTATGATGGGTAAGGCACAGTGAAATTTATTGCTTACTTTGATGAGGCACATTGGAAGTTCTCTTAAACTGAATCATTATATATGCTTACATTTTTTGAAAAGCCTTCAACTGTCCTTTGATTATAAACATGTAGTGTTTATGCTAATGATTTATGTGGCAGGGTTTTAGATAAGGAAATTAGACTTCTCCACCCTAGTTTCTGATCTCTTACCAGTATCCAATGAACTCTTTCCAGGGCAAGTTTAAGCCTTTTTACAAATATGCCAAATGCTTCAACTCAGATGACTTTGACTATGAAGCGCTGGAAAACAGTGATTATGTCTTCATGAGGTGGAAGGTTAGTATGTAATCTCAGTATTACCTCTCATCTCTCTCTCGCCTTGTGTTAGCGTTAAATTCTAACCTCCACTCCTTTTGTTTGTTGTGCTGTGTTTTGTTTTGTTTTGTTTTTGACTGCACACTCAGGAGCAATTTCTAGTCCCAGACCACACTATTAAAGACATCAGCGGCGCCTCCTTTGCTGGCTTCTATTACATCTGTTTCCAGAAGTCCACAGCCACTATCGAGGGCTACTATTACCACAGGAGCTCAGAATGGTAATTACAAGCATTACAAACCAAATTCACTGAGGAGTTCTTTCAATCTCTTTTGCTACCTTAGCTCAGTCCTCTTATGGTGATGTCTCCTTACACCTGCAGGTACCAGTCTCTAACCCTAAACCATGTGCGAGAGCACAGTATGCCTATTTATGAATTTCGGTGACGAATGCATGCATGAGTATGGAGTTAAGGAGGGACAGTCCGTACTGCCTTGTGGTTAAAATGGACAGGAACGACAGAGAGCCTGTTAGTGCCAAGATTGGAGCTGACCCGTTTCCTCGCTGCAGGGAAATAAACGTGTGGTCAGACACTCTTCTGGTGGACTGAAAGAAAGAAGACATGAAGAGAGAGAAGAGTTATAAGGAAGACAAGAGATCAGTTAGAAGTGGACAGTTATTACAGTAACTGTAAAACCAATGTTTGCCTCAGATTTAAATTTTTATTTTATTTTATTTTTTTTTTAAATCTTGTTTTGTCGTTTTTGGTTGTTTTTTATTTCATTTTTTTGCTGCCTGATTTATTTGTGCTTGCTCTCATAGGATCTGTCTCCCGGTAGTTGGACATCAAAATATTTTTTTCCTTAAGTTTTTCACTTTCCAAACATTTTTTGCCTATAAGTTAAGATTTGCAAAAGAAATAGTAGAAAGTTGTGAGAAGCTTAATTTATTTCTCTCATTTTAAATATACAACGTCTTTATATTATCACTGACGCCCCAGAGTGACTAATGGTGAGATTGATGCTGGTTTCATTGCCAAAAGATTGCAAGAGAAGCAATGAAGAGTAATGATATAGTTTTTATGCATGGTCTGTAAGACTGTAAAATATGGTCTGTTTCTCAGGGATGGCATGTGTGGGCAGTAAGTGTTTAATAACTGAAAGCCAACAGCTGATTGTGGCAGTTGGGAAGAGTTAAAACTCCAACCATGTTGACTTCCGCACAGGTCATTTATAACCAATAACCAATCATTTCAAAGCCGCTGCTTTTTCAAAAGATAATTTTCACACAATTATTGCAACAAAAAAAGTCACAAAAGGCTTCAAACACAGTTTTTCTCTATGCAAGCCAGAGTTCTGACACAAGGTATTTCTAACATCAACTAACTTATTTTGTTTTCAGATCAGTTCTCTTACAGAGTGATGTATTTATTTTTTTAATCAACAACGAATAGAGATGCATAAGAAAATAAGTAGATTTATTTCATTACAATGACCAGCATTTGAAGCTCGCATACATGACAGTACATTCCATTTCAATTTCAAAAATATTTGGATTTTTCAGAATTTTTACGGTCATGTATAAAAGAGGCGTTGATGACCAGAGGAAAATAGATTTCACATCTGGAGTTTGACTGACTGAAAAAGTCAAACTGTGACACAACAAAGCAATGCAGTGATTTAAGTGTTTATCTTAAATTCAGTCGGTGGATAAAATCTTAGTTATGTATAACCTCTCCATTTTATTTCCATCTTCAAGTTAAATGCAGTTGAATTACTAGATTTTTCCTTTTTCTCTTAATTTTATTTAAAAAGAAACAACAGTTGGAAGTAACACATCAGTAGACACATCACATATTTGCTCGACTACAATGTGTTACTGCTTTGTCCTCAGTAGAAAATAATATTAGAAAAAGCACCTTTTGTGACTCATGGAGAAAAATCTCAAGTAGTAAAGGTGGGGAAGAAAGACAAAAAAATCTCCTTTGATGCTTTAGAAAAACCTGCTGCCTTACCATGTTAAATGTTTGTAAAGCTTCCCTTTTTAGAAAAATTAAAAAAAAGACTAATTATGAGGTTAATACTGTTTCATTTGAAGAAAATCATGGAAGTTTATTTCTGTTTGAGAACGAGCAAAAAATGACAGAACTTTTGAATTTCAAAGTTCCTCTGGAAAGGGTTGATTAAAAAAGTTGTGTTTTGAAGAGTGCATGTACTCTGCCTGCCTTTTTGTTGCTTGTAGACTCTCAGCTGGAGCATGACGTGGATTTGATGGGTTGTGGGAATACTGTTTAACGTACAGATTATTTTCTTTAACCCAAAGTAAAAGGATTGAAGATATTATGATACAAACATCTTTAAAATTGTAAACTTTTTTATTAATAACAGAAAGAAATGTGCAATGTAAAGAAACAAATGTTTATGTGGGAGTGTGTCATTTAAAGTTTAGACAGCATACACCTGATTAAAAAAAAGGTGATTTTCAAGAACATGATGTCTGATTTATCTGCTATGAGTGCATTGTGTGAACAGAAATAAAGAGTGAACTATTTCATAAATGGTTGTATGGTCTTCATCTTTTAAGCAAACCAAACACTGGTAGTCTTTTTTTTTTTGCATTATTGCTTTTATTTCAAAGAGACAGGAAACAGATAAAGGGATGGAATGCAACAAAGTCTCCAAAAATTAACCAGTTTACTGTTGAAGCATGCCAGCACCGGCAAGGACTTTTGAAACAACCTGTGCAAGAGTTCAGATCCCAGCAGTGAGCACTAGATGTCAGTAGTGGACTATGAATGTGTAAGTGCTGATTAATTCATGAACTTGTGCAGTGCAAAATGTGTTCTTTGCTGCTGCAAATCATGTTTATATGTCTGCTTTTTCAGATTGACATCATTATTGCATTTGGTAGACATCAGATGGTCATTTTCTGTTTCCTCAATACAGAAATAGTTTAACACAGAGAACAGTTATAGTCCAAAGGTGGCATGGAATTCACCAACATTTCTTGACATGAGGAAACAATGAAACGATTTTTAAAAAGTTATGATTGCATTTGTTTACAAAAGGTACATTGTGAGAATATAAATGACATTCTTGTTTATATGATCTACCTGTTTGTTTATTTTGATCTAGAAGATGTGTAATCAACATAGGCAGCTTTATACCAATTTTCTTACTTGTAACTTAAAAGATGGAGTTGTGAAGACTTTTCATCTGGGAAAAAAAATATGATGTAGAGCTGTTGGCTAGGTGTCTGAGTTGATTTTGATTATGAGTTGTTTTGTGTATTTGAGCGTGAAATACATGAATTGGTATCTTCTGATATTGAAGAAACCAGCAGGGACCCAAAGATGAGTAACCACTGTTACAATATAATGGCTAATGAGATGTAAACTAAATTTAATTAAACACTATCTTAGTCTGCAGCTCATTTCATGCCCACACAGATCACTTGTAAAGGCAGTAACTAAAATCTTATCAAGAGGAAACCAATTCCCAATAAGGTCTTCACCCATATTTTCATGATGGTTTACTGGATCAAAAAAAAAAAAAAACATGATAAGAGGGCTCTTAAAACAGGGCTCGGTTTGTCTTTAAGTGCTTTTTGAGCACTGGAGGGCTGTGATAAGCTGTAGTCCTACTTATCATTATACAGATTAAAAAGAAATATTTGTTCTGGGAATTCTTTTGCAGCAGGCTAATAATTAACCTATCAAGCGGCTTCCCAGGAAACATAAAAAACGAGGAGGCGATCAATAAATATGACTCATGCTTGGCGTACGTGCTGCATCCAGCAAAGTCTGAAGGAAGAGAGGAGAAAATGTCTTATAAATCACAAAAGAAAGAATGTGAAAGATAATACCCGCCTTATCTGTTTTTTAAGTGTTGGCTGATTTCCTGAGAGTAGTTTGGTTACATACAGAAAAAAGGTTCAATCACCCTGTGTCGCATCTTTGCTGAGTCAAATAGTGAAATATTTATTCTAAGCTTTTTATTCTAATATTAAAAGATGTGAAACCCAGCCTGAACACAGAAAAAAAAAAATATTTCACTTAATCGACGCCTGTATTTAAACGAAATGTGGTATCTTATGCTATAGCCTTATATGGTCTGAAATGCCTACACTATGGCCTTGGCCGAGGGAGTAGACGTTTTATAGCACTGGGGCCTTGTCCTATTATCAGGAGTGGGATGCCTAATCGATATTGTACTTCTTTGTCATCAACTTGTTTATATGCAATCAAGTCGGTGTCCACGGAGATTCCTTCATCATCTATACAGCATTGCTACATAAGAAACATTAGTAAATAATCGTCATGACACACTAAATTAATACAGTTACAGAATAGAAGCAAAATCGCTGAGTAAAACAGCAAATGCAGATAAGATGCACTACAAACAAACACGGGACACGAGGACTGAAATGAGAATGTTAAAATGTTAATTCAGTTTTAGAGGACAAAAAAATGCCCTCATTCATCTGTGACGGTGCAGCATAGAAATAAAGATTTCAATGGAACAGGTGAGGCCATTCTTTAATTTTTTCCCCTTATTCTTTTGTCATTGACCACATTTTCTTTCCCTTAAATTGTCTTGTACATTTGCACTTTAAACTGACTGTGTATCATGTTGTTTAAAGACAAAAAAATTGGGGATTTTTTTTTTTAACACACAATGTCACCTCTCTCTAACTGCCTTTTTGCTGCGATAGGCCTGAATGAAATGAACAAAAACACAAAAAGGAGGACAAAGATGCTGAACTAGAGGTAGGCCTAACTGTATTTGCTTTCTGCAACTGTTCTGCTCTAAATACACCTGTTCCACCTCACATCTCCACATCAACTCCAACTCAACCAACCCAGTCAAAACTGAGAGTAAAAGGCGAATCAGGTGACAGAATTTAGCAACCTGAAGAACCGGAAGTCTTAATGAAGGAAAATTAGAACGTTGTTATTTCCTTTGGCACCTTAAGTGAAACGTGCTGCCTCTCTCGCGCACCCTAAATTTAGAATACACACTTAACCTGTTTATGGAGTAGAAGTTACATTATGTTACAGGCCACACCGTTTATTGGAGCAACGACGGACTTTCCTGAGAGTGACGACATTTTCCACCTGTGATTGTACATGACGCGCGCGGCCACACCCTTACCGCGCGGAGCTGCTACAAATGCACGTGCGGAGCATCTCCGCTTCAGTCCCGAACCAGCGCGAGGCTGACAGGCTTGTGTCGCAGCTCACAACTGGATTATTTAACAAACTTTCCTGTCTCTGTCTTTTCATCATGGAGGCCCAGCGGTATCCCATCAGTGTCCGCGTAATTGGAGTGATGCACAAAGAAAAGAACAAAGTAGGCGATTATGTTGTTTACTTAGATTTTTTTTAATAAAAAATCTGTTTTTCCATGGCGTAATTATTCACAATGTTCCTCTTGCAGATGTACATGACCTCCGTGCTTTGGTCGGACCAGAATGACATTGTAGTCTATAGAACTTTTAAGGATTTCAAGAAAATACACGTAAGCACGCCAGTAAAATACTCTATATACTCATGTATTTTTATTTTTATTTTTTTATTTTTTACTTATGTGCAAGTATTTGTTGGCTTTTAATAACAGTTTTGTCACTAATTTATAACAGAAGCAAATGAAGAAGGCATTCCCACCCGCAAGCAAGCTGAAAAAGTCCGACAGAGTCATTCCCACGTTTAAATGTAAGTGTGCGTTGAATTTTTCTGTAAATCCCCTGCGCATTCACAGGCTTTGGGGATTATGGCTTAACGTGTCTTGTGTGTTTTTAGACAAGAAGATGAAGCGAGGCGCCCAGAAAAGGGGCCCCACCAGGACACTACAGCGTCTCAAGTTCCTGCAGAAATATTGCAATGAACTACTGAGCTGCGATCCGCGAGTTTCTCAGTCTGCAGACCTCATCCAGTTCTTCCACCCCAACGACCAGGACCTGCAGCCAGAGTTCTCCAAGAACAGGTAGGCAGAACGTGGAGCGGTTAAAATGCCCTCATTTTTGTACACGGAAGGCCTAAGCCCTCTGAGGACTCTGGACAAGATTTTGCACCTGGGGTCCCTTGAACACATGCAATCGAAGTCCTGAAATATGAGCAGCTAAGATTTGATGTATTTGCCGTTGTCCACAATATATGGAATATGATAAATATGATAAAGTGAGCACTTTGGATTCTTAGGCAAAACCTGTATAAATGAGGCCCTGACAGAAAATAAATGCACTACAGAATTTACAGCCTAAAACACGCATTAAAATAAAAATAAGTTGGCAGAAACTTTGATAAGAACATAGAAGATAAAGACTGCACTCTGCACTCCAGTACATCCTTATTTGTATTTGCAGTTTACAACAAACTCACATTTCCTCATATTTTAAATTCAGATGTGTTGCCGTTATATAACAAGGACATTGTCGGTTTTTAGCCCTTCAAAGATTTCACTTTGAAAAGATTAACTCAAGGAGGAATGCCTTTTTTGGCAACTAAAATTTCAGGTCATACAAAGAATAAGAGTTATATTTCACCCTGATGTAAGTACTGTAGTTATTATTATAAAATAGGTGAACAAATTGGAAAGTATGAAAAACTGATGATTTGTGACCTAAATTATGTCAAATGCTGAGGTAGAATCTGCACCAGGAGCTTTTAAGGCATTTCATAGTTTACTGTAAAGGTGGCAAAAGGCTTCATGTGCTGGGATTTTGATGCATAAGCTGCTCAATGCTTTTACCTTCAAATTAACCTTCTGCTTTTTTTTTCAGCATCGTGGTCGTGCCGTCAGACGATGAGCCCGGGGCAGGACATGGCACCAGTGGAAATGTGACCCAGCCATTTGTCACAGAGACGTACAGATGTGTGGCCCCGTACGAGACCAAGGACACCAAGAACAAACCTTTCAAAGTGGCGATGGATGAGAAATTGGATGTACTCATTAAAGATAAAGCAGGTGAATGAATGTTCAGTGTCCTGTTAATCTGGTTGAACTCATGAACCCAAATAGACTGAGACCTGTAAACTGTGCGGTTGTGTTGGTTCAGGGTGGTGGCTTGTGGAAAATGAAGACAAGAAGATGGCCTGGTTCCCTGCACCTTACCTGGAGAAGGTAGATGACGATGATGACGATGAAGATAACATAGATGGGATTCCAGAGAGAGGTACACACATTGATAGAATTCCCACCAAACCTTGGCTTTTTTTTTTTTTTTTAACATATTTAGTGCAGACACTTTTAATCAGCATCTCATGTTAGTCAAGATGTGGTGACTTTTTTTTTATTCAAGTCATTTCCTCTGCTTTTAGGAACGCTGTACACTGCAGTCAAGAGCTACAAAGCAAACAAAGATGATGAGATAACCGTCGCCATCGGTACAGTGGTTGAGGTCCTGCAGAAGTCCGACAACGGCTGGTGGCTCATCAGGTATTTAACACGTTCAACTTTTGAACTTTTTGACATCATAACAGCTTTCTTATCATTGTTTTACCCAGACAGGCTTGTCTAGACTTACTTAATGTGTAATCTCGTGCATTCGACTGGAAAAAAAAAATACTCTTATATGAAAAAATCTTAATTGAGGGTGGTGCCACTGAGGCCAGAGGGATGGGATGGGCTGATGATGAAAAGGATACAATGATAATTAGATGTTATGGGAGGAAAATAAATGACCTGAAAAGAAAAGCATGTAAGCATCAAGAATGAAGACCAGGAAGTGTTGGTGCTCTTTGTGGCTTTGCATTCCTCTAGAACTATGTTGGCAATGTTTGTTTCTGTGAACCACAGAAATGTCAACTTTACATTTCTATACATTTCATTTTTTCATTTTATGATTTGACTTTTTTGTGATTCTATGATTTAGTCTGGTTAAGTTTAGGAATAAAAAACCATTTGGTTAAGGTTAGAATTGGATACTGGAATGGAGAATGTACTGGTGTTTTGTTGAAAGCATCAAGATTTTGTGGTTGAAACAAGAAGATAACAGGTGTCCAACAGTGATCTGTTCCTTGTTGTCACTACCATCCCTTCTTTGTCCTGATGTGAAAGTTACTATGATATTTATTGTAGGAACATTGATATGATACATATGAAACTTACAGATGCATTGTATCCATGGATTTCCAAAACATACAATGCCAACATTTTATTCTGGCAAGTTGGCTGCAAAGAATGGTCTTGAAGCACTGCATCCTGAAAATAAAAGCTTGATATAAAACACAAGTGCAATTCTAGTCGAGTATAAAAGCATCCTGCTAAATTTCTAATGATTTAAAATCAGATTTTCAACCCTATTTCTTGTTTTTTGTTTTTCAAACAGATACAATGGCAAAGCTGGTTACATCCCTACCATGTACCTGCAGCCATGCAAGCACCCTCATATCCGCATGACTGCCCATCATCAAGATACCCGCCCCTCACTGCTCCAAATCCCCTCCTCGAGTCTGGGGCAGCAGTCCCAGCAGCTCAGTCGCTCTCAAGGAAACCTGCTACAGCTTCCTCCTGTCAGGTCCTCCTCACCCCAACCACTCCAACCAGACAGCAAGCAGAGATCGGTCTCTCTTGACGTCCTGTCTGAGCAGTCGCCTGCTAAGCCGCCAGTAAGAGCGACTGCCTACCCTGTCAAAGTTGCCAACACACCTACAGCTGCAAGGCATACCCCTCCACCTGCAATCATGGTGGAGGCGCACGAAACGGACGAACGTGGCAGGAGCATGACCCAGGACAGCGAGGATAGCTTTGGGAGCGGAAACACCGACTTCAGCTTCAGTGACGACCTCAGCTCCTCCTCAGCAAGTTCCACCTACAACCTGAGCCCAACCGCCAATGACGAGCAGCTGCGTCTCAGCCGCACGCCTCCACCCATGACGAGCAACCGCCTCAGTCCACCAGAGGGAAGACTGATCCCCAGCGTCTCTGATCCAAACCTTTACAAGGGTCCGACAACACCCAAGGTGCCTCCCAGGCCGCGAGCCCAGGAGATCCTCACCCGGTGCACGACCATCACCCGCAAGAATGCAAGCAGGGGTGCTCCGTCACCCACAAAGGCTGAGATACAGAGTCGGTGAAACTCCTACTGATTCCACCGGTAGCTTTGTTTTCATTAAAAGGGAACTTTATCTGTTCTTGTGTTCTGCTGAATCCAACTGCTTGTGGACTTCGATGATTGCGTTAGAAAGAAGCATTAAGAGGCACTGCACCACATGATTCAGAGAGGAGCGGGAAAACGTCACAGCTATGAAGCTGTGCCAAAGCTCATTTCCAGAGAAGCTGTTCTGAAAGCAGTGTGACTCGATAAAGAGTTTTGTTATCTTTTTTTGCATTACCTTTGAATAGAGATCGTACGCAGAGAAAGTACAATGGATTTCTGTCAGTAAAATCAGTATGTACATGTAGATGATTAATCAGGATACGATAAACATTTATTATGCTTTTTTCTACTGTCTGTTTTCAACAATCCTTTATTTTCCATACTGGAAACCTCGTGCTGTGCCTTATATGCATTTTGACAGCACAGACAGAGACTGATTCCCTCTTCAGACTGCAGCAAAAGTTAATGTTTATCTGAAATACCAGAGTGTCTGGCCTGGACTTTTTTTTTTTTTTCTGCAGAACTTGTTTACAGCCAACTCAACTGAAAGAAAGATATTTGTAAATTAACACTGAACAAACACTCCAGAATCTGACTGTGTAAATTCTGGGTGGATTCACATGTTACTGAAAAGCCTGAAACAAATAAAAAATATTTTTGGGAATTCACTGTCTTAATGGTCTTTCATTCATGTTATGCACATAAAAAATATATGCCGTAAATTAAAAATAACACAGCTATGTGGAATATTTATTCAACTATGTGGATGAATAAAGCTTCAAAACATCGATCCTACATTTCTCATAATGAAATCTAAAGCATATTTTCAAAATTCCTGTCTGGTAAACACATTTTGTGTTAGAAATGTCAAATCAGAAGAAGCCAAAGAAAGTTAAAACAAATTTTAACAGCAGATAAATGGTTTAATTTTACAATATTATTTATATTCGTTCCTCAAACTCCAGTTAGTACCTGCCCATTGTGTGTTTGACGGTCATGTTTGATAGTGGGCTGTTAAGTCTGTCATCAGCTTTTATCATGTTACACAACAATTTGGTCTTAAGTATTACTCAAAATTTTGGATTGAATGAAAAGTCAAAGCTAAAGTGCATAATTTGCCTTACTGGAGCTTAAATCAGCCCTTCTTCTGAAAGGCCAAAACTCAACACGCCCAAAAGGGATTTTCATGTTTTTTCCACAGTGCAAATAAGTTTTCCAGCAGTTACGTTGGCATGTGAGTGACTCACAGATCACATTTTAAAGACTGCAATAATAAGCAATCTGCATATCCTTTTATAAAAGCACAACTCAATTTAAACCAAACAAAAAATTTATTATATAATTTTTAGTCATGACATAGCAAAAGTTTTGTGGTTACATAAGGAATCTTCTGGTTGAGCCAGTATATCAGGACTCTGAAACATTGCAGAACAAGACAACAACAGGTGCTGGTTTCCGCAATGAAAAGACGACAGATGCCTGAATGATAATGCACCTTTTCTTCCTTCAGTCCTTCCGTCACTGCATCTTTTCCATTTTATCTGAGAAAATCAGGTCAGTTATGTTTCCTCAAATTCTGCAGGAGCTCTCAACTGATGAAGTGATGCAAAATTTAACAACCGGCTCAAGAGGCAAAGTCTTACGCCTCAGCTGCTGAGACGAGGAATGTGCAGAGAGGCCCATTATCTGTGCTGTCTTCATTCCACACCCGTCTCTCTCTGTCTCTTCCTGCACTCAGTGTGTCATTCCAGCTAATGGTCCAAGATAAGACGGCCTCCTGAAGGTTGTTTTTTTTCCTCCAGGAGTGAGTCATCTGATAAAAGCTTTGAGATCCTCGTCAGCTAGTTGACGTCTGGCTTTGTTGAGTGGAAGAAACTGGTAGACCTTTCATCCCTTTTATTGCCATTTGATCATTCTCATCTTCTTGGTCTTCTTCTTCTGAACTTTCCTCACTTTCTGAGTGATGGTTGCCGTTTGTCTTGGTGCTCCCTCCGTTCTCTATTCGCCTGTCGTTGGTGGTGGATGCTTTCTTGGTGACGCTGACATCGTCATCCTCCTCTTCTTCTTCGTCAGCTGAGTGAATTGGATCTTCTTCTTGTCCACTATCTTCGCCATCTTCATCTTGTTTCTCCTTTTCGCTGCTGCCTGTTTCTTTCTCCTTGTCAATCATAAAGAATGGCTGAGCAAGGGGAGAGGTATCCATTTCTTCATCCTGGCCCATGCTAGACAGGACAAACAAGAACAGATTAGATATTAAGTTTTCAACAGCATCTATTCATTAAATAGTTTTTTTGCATTTGACAGGTGGAGTCTATAACTTTCCCCAGCATGTGTTCAAAGTGTCATTGCTCCGTCATCATTATCGCCTCAGTTACATGTGTTTTTGTGACCGCTGGTATTTGCATTTGCAGTTTCACTGTGGGCCTTTACTTGGGTCTATGACGCAGAAACTAAACTCTATTTCAGGGAGCAGAAAGGAGTCACAGGAAACCAAATCCATTGAGTGCGAGGACGACTGTGTTCTTGTAGGCCACTCTGCACTCTGTGCAGGCTTATCATGTTGGACAGTTCAGTTGCGTTGCACCACAATTCAGGTGGTTTGTGCTAAATGGTCTTCCTCAAACACCTCAGCAGAAGCACTTATCTGACCCTGGGGGATGAATTCATGCTTCATATTCCTGAAAATGTCAAATAAAACCACCAGCCTGCTTCTGATCTGAAGTGTCGGAGACTGCAGGCTCTTCCACTGCAAAGACTGCTGCCTGGTCTCTGAGCTGAAACCTCAAACAGAACTCTCCTCACCAGAAATAATGCTTGACACAAAACTTCTGTAGTATTGGGCCTGTTGACGGAGATCCTCAGTGACCCCAGCACAGGCACGAGCCAGTGGTCACATGAACACAAAAAAGTTATGAAACTCAGCATACTTAGGAGAGTTACTGCTTGCCCCTGCTACATGGATGTAACTGCAGAACTGCATTAACGAGCAACAGAAACAATCTTAGAAGTTTCTGATAGCACCCTGTATTAAACTGCAGTTTTGTGTAGTACAGCCTTCCTTTCTAACAACATTAACCTGTAACATCTATATTGTAAATCTCAGTCAGTCAACGTTTCATCCAGAAAAGGGAAAAAATGCTGCATCATGCCTGGTTACTGAGAATGCGGCTCAGCAACAAACAATAACACCTTTTCCTCTCATAGGTTCATGTGAGACCAAACACAACTGTAGGCTTTGCTTTGTGCTAATGAGCATGACTGGTTACTTTAATGACACATTTGACCCACATAAAGACCAGCCAACTGCAAGGTGATATCTTGTTCATATCAGAGGAAACAATGGCACTGCAAACAACAATGAATGTGCAGGAAAACAGGACACAAAAGCTGCAATAGAGTTTACGCTTTCAATCACCACATCATGATGAGAAGTCTCTAATTCTACCCTGCACCTGATAGCATAAAATAGTTGCCACTATGAGAACTTTCTAGCTTCTGCAAACACCAACGTAGAGTTCCAACATCTAATAAGCCTCGAATGTATTAAGGTGTTGCTCCAACTCTGTTTCCTGGAACAGGTCTCATATCTCACGACTACAACCCCCCCTTAGCACAGCCCCGATAATGCTGTTTATCAGTCTGAATCCCAAAGATCCCTCACCTGGATGGTGCTCCGGCCACTCTCATCTTCTGCCACATGTAGTTCAAGAACATGGAGGCCTGCAGTAGATGGCCAATCCTTTGCATGTGTCTCTCTGACGGAGAAAGAGAGATAAATTAAGAGTTTGAGGAATTTCATACAGTCATTTCGGCCTGAATTTAATTAGAAAAAAGAGTCACAGGGACCGAGCAGTAGTGAGATGGGTTATTTTACAACCTAAGCTGTAATTTTTCCACCCACTTTGTTTTTATCAACTAGATTATACTTCATGTATATTCTGTTGATATTGAGAGAGAGAAAAAAAAGAAAAAGAAGCTTCCGACTCAGGAACAAATACCTTTTCTATCTAGTGTTAAGGTTGAAATATGTTGTTTCTCCAGTTTGTCAAATGCTACATTGAAACCCCTGCTGACAGTTTTGGCATAAAACAACAAACTTTGACCTGTGTCCTCTTAACATCTTACATTCCAGTCTGAATTCATTTTACACTTATTGTGCAAGGGTATGCAACAGGCATGCACCTCTGAATCACGAGTCACATGATCTGTCAGAGCTGCATGCGAAGAAAGCTTCGCACACCAGGCATTTTTTCCATGCTCGACTCAAAACCAGTTTGCTTCAATCAGTCAGCATACCAGCCTAAGAGTCCCTTTATGTTGGTCTCTGGCATTTGTTTAAGGTGTTGTTTCTGGCAAATAAGGTCAAGCTTTTGTTCCTATTATGACTTTAATCACCATGATAATTCAAATTAATTTCCATTCATCATCAGTCTATTTTGTGCATGTTTCTATTTTATTATTATGTGTTTATTTTTCTTAACATGCCCATTTATTTAGTCCCATTTTTTTTTTAATAATCAACTCATTAATATACAGAGAGAGGCTTTGTGCTCATACACAGTTCCATAAGAGGTGTGTTTTACAATAAATTGGGCATATAACCTCTGCCTGATCATACTAGTTGTCCCACAGACACACACACACTCGTGCCCTCTGCTGACCTGTGTATGGGATGAGTCCCTCCAGGTGGGCCCGGGCGCCCTGGTACTGTAGCAGCTCCTCGGGCGGCAGGTGTGTGAGCAGCACCTGCAGGACGGCCTGAGCATCCTGGCAGTTCCTGGCGTTGGTGTTCCAAACCACGCAGTAACGCAGGAGTGACTCTGAGTGGCGTTAGTCAGGTTGAGAGGAGGTGGAGAGGAAAAAGAGATAAGAATAGAAACTTAATTGCTTTCTAAATGAGCAGCATTCTTCTTGCGGCCTGTTGATGTGTTGCTCATCAGGAAGGACGTATGTGGTGTTTGAGTCATTTTCTCTTTTGAAATCTGGCGGTTTTGTTAAAGTTCTTTGAAAAAAAACTTAAAGAATTTGTTATTTACGTCTGATTTGTCGGGCAAAGCTACTGTACTCTGTTGTGATTGTAATGTGTAAGAGATAATAGAAAGATAATCTTATATCCTTCTGTTAAATTATTAAAATTTGTTTTTTTTGTTTGTTTGTTTATTTTTCCGAAGAAAACAAGACTTTTTAACATTAAATCTCCTCTAAAAGTTTTTACTCCTTGCTGACTCTGTGTTCATCATCTGAAAGGTTTAACAACATAACCGATCCTGTTACCTTTCTGATCCACTCGGAGCTTCAGCACTGTCTTCTCCAGCAGCTCGCGGCTATCCTCGGCCTGACGGATCGCTACAAGCAACATCAGGGACAATGTCAGCATGAGATACAAGTGTGTGTTTGTGCGTTTGTTTGAGATTCTAATGTGTGTTATACCACAGTCTCATCTGGTGCTGTTGAAACACGTTTCATTTAAGCTGCATTTCCACCAATCAGTTCGTTTAGCTCAGTTCAGTTCATTTAAAATATTAATAATAAAGAACTTTTATTTTATCATGTCCTTCATTAAGTTGTAAAGGGTAACAACAGAAAGTTAAACACTAAATGCTACTGATTTGTCAGATATTTCTGCAGGTTTTTTGGCTTTTGGTCAGCAGCCTTTTATCAAACCAGGCTGGTCTTTTTGTTTTAATAATCAAACATACAGAGGAAAGAGAAAAAGAAACATTCAATGTCCGCTATTGTGTGTGTGCACAGTTTGTTTGAGCAAGGAAAAGAGCCAGCACAGGAAACTTACAGTAAATGTGATTCGATACTTTCATTATCATAACAAAACTAAAAATTCTTCTGCCTTTTGCCCGTACACACTTCTACTGAACGACACAAGTGGTGACTCACCCCCTGCAGTATGAAGGATATTCTAACACTTGAAATTTGAGACAGCTAGTTTCTCAAGTTAGTTTATGTTTTTTGAAACAGAGAATCAAACACAAACAGAATCAACACAAGAGATAAGGTCATGATGTGGCAACAGTAAGATTTACAGCAACATTAGAAACAATGTGTGACGAGTCCAAGACACCTTTTTGTCTTGTGTTTCCACAGTTTTGAGGAACAGGGCAGGTTAACAAAACATCACTGCACGCATTTGTTTTGAATTTGTTTTGCTTTTTTTGTCTCTGTCTCATTGGGCAGGACAAAAGAGGATGACACTGCCAAATCCAGTGGCTTTTTGTTTGTTTACGTGTGCTCGGGTGATTAAGCTCTTAAAGCAGCAGCTGTTCACAATGAGCGATGACAGAATGAAAAGACAAAAGTTTGTCAAGGTAACAATGGGTGAAAAGACAAAGGATGGAGGTTTCATGGTAGCTTAAGGTCTTTAAGTCCAAACATCTTAACCGGGTTTGGGCTCTTTGCATGTCATTTCCTGTCAAAGTCATCACCCCTCCCCCGTTTGCAGCGTACCTTTGATCACAGTGAGCACTGTGTGAGGCTGGTCCAGCGAGATGGCGAGACCCAGGGCCTTCAGATACTTCTTCTCATGGAGCAGGTTGGACAACTCCTGCTGCCTTCACACACACAGAGGAAACACACAAACACATGTTCATATACACGGACAGGTTACATAAACCTGTATGCATTTTTACAGTTTATAAAGATCAGCATTATCTACAATAAATTAGCTCATAAAACATCCAAAAAATGTATTTCAGATGTGGTGGTCAACAACTTTTCTGGAAAACCCAAAGTAAATTAATACTTAAATGTGTGATTTCTCATAAAAATGTCTTAATTTGACTTTATCGTTGGGTATTTTTGTTGTTGCTTAATAAGTAAATCCAACTGCTTTGACAAGGGTTACTTTCTGTTCAGAAGTCTGAATATTTATGACTTTACTTTTCATGTAGGATGAGGTTTACGATAAAGTCATTGAGGTTGCCACCACAATAGTAAAACTTGATCTTGATGTCTTTCTTAAAGGAACCAGAGAGATTTATAGCAGAGTTTATATCAAATCAGTCAGAATGAGTCTTTCCGGTCTGAGGTGCTGCTTGATAAGTTATCTGAGGTGGCTTCAAAATGAACCCTCATCCGAGTTCATGCTTACATGCATCAGTGAGCAAACATGCATTTAAAGTCAGATAGACATGTTTGGAGGCTGGTGTTTCCTTATTCTTATCAGACACATGTGGCCCTGACCCAGCCTGACCTGCGACCCAGCGAGGTCCACCTAAGTCTAACACAGCCTCTGTTTATTTATTGGGTGACAGACAAACAGACAGGATGGTGCAACGATGGAGTAGGGGGACCTGGGGTTAGGTCTGGGACATCCAGGATGTTTGACCTCGAACAAAAGACAGCAAAGCTTGTTTGTTCATCGCTTCAGTCTGAGTGAACGGACAGAGGACAGAGGACAGAGGTTTGAAGGGCTGAATGACAGAAGCCTGATCTGTTTTGTATCTCATGGTACCAAATGGTGGCACGTGCAGATGCACATTACGATACATTTTTGTTCAAATGTTATTATTTTCAGTTTATGGTTGAAACACATATTACTTGTGAATGCAAGACACTTGTCAGCATTGGAAAAGGAAACACAAGGTTCGGCTTAAGAGCAGGAGCTTTTTGAGATGATCACAGAACTTTTCAACCGAGCAGAAGTAAGAGCCACATTAGCCCGACATGGACTTAGGATGGCTTTTGGCTCACATATGACTGCAGAAAAATTGACTGGATATCAATGATGCTTGATGGATGGTTTTTGTTAAATATTATACCTTTTAACATGAAGATGTTGACCATGTAATCATCACTATTTTGGTGCTGCTGTTTACATTCTAAAAGATGCAAATTCAGAAAAGGCACTGAATTATTTCCTGGGTGCAAAGATTTCTGTGTGTATTTGTATATATATATATATACAAAAGAACAGCATATCTTGCTCATTAATTTTTTTTTACTTGATCCTATTCAGTGTATATAGTCCGTGTGTGTGACATGAAGGACTATAAACTTTTCTTTAGTGTGCAAATCACATAAAATTACCTTGATTCCTTGTTTAAATTAGTGTGTAACTTACTTGAGTATCTGATCCTCCTGCTTGGCCTGCTCCTCTGCAAGCTCCACTTCAGTCACATCCTACAAGTGGACAAAAAAGATTTCTTGTAGTCATTCTTTAGGGCTAACTATGACCTGCGAGATACGATGTGACAGTTTTACTGAAGGGCACTTGAGCAGGTTTAACACTGACTACACAAGCCCTGATTGGACTGTGTAGTGATTGCTGAGCATTGTTTGAAATACACTGATTTCTGCGATCTTAAATAAGTAAATACTTGTGCTATGACACAAATTTTAGTCTAGTCCTTTCAAAGCAACCTACCACATCTATTTTCGGCCTGTACTTGATAAAATTCCTTTTATTATGTGACTTATTTCACAGAAAGAAGACAAAGGAAGTCTGTACATGTAAAAAATTAAAAGTTGAATTGTAAATCAATGCAGCTTTAATCATGTCCTCTGTGTGAGAGGGCTGGCTATCTGTCTAATCACACTTGCCTCCCACACGGTGATGTTGGAGTCCGCTGAGCCTGTGACCATCTTGTCATCTCTGCGGCTGCTGTGGAGACCCCACACTTTGTCCTGGTGGGCGTCCAGCGTCTTCACACACTCATTGGTCTTTATGGTCCACAGTTTCACTAAACCATCAGAGCCGCTGAAGGCAGAGCAAGTTTTGGAGAGACGAGTTACAACTGTGTCAGCAGAGAGGCTTTCATGCAAACATTTATTTTTCCTTTCCCAGGACAAAAAAACACCACTGACAGAGCAGACCAGAGGGGATGAAAGCTGTTGTATTTACTGTTCTAAAACATCTTAAGAAACTAGAAAACTATGATTCCTTCAACTGTTTGCTTTTTCAGGTTCAGATATATTGTTTTACAACCCCTTCCACACACGCAGTAAACCCCTGGAGACACTGAAACCACCCTAAAAAAAATGAATAACAGAGTTTGGATTTGGGTCACTTCAAGACTGTGCTGTCAAACACCAAAACAATGAAAACTTGCTTTATTTTCTGATATTAGATATGAAAAGTCTTCTTGAGCCTTCAGATTTTTTTGTCACACTCAGTCTTATTAGCAAGGAAGTGTGACAAATGGTGGTGAGAGTCTCAGATATGGATCGTGACAATAAGACAATAAGATAACGTAACACATGATAAGCATACAGGCGGGTTTCGAGCTCCTATTTCCTGCTGCAGAGCACAAAGTGGGGTTGGTTTTTGTTTTAAACTTATTAACTCTACACAGTTTTTTTCCCCCAAAAAAATCTGTAAATATAATCTTAAGAAGTGTTAGAAAGTTTACTATGGCGGGAAGCTTTGATGAGAGGTAGATGGGTTACCTGGTGAGTAGCTGAGTGCCTCGGCTGACAAAGATGACCTTCAAAACGGACGCATCGTGACCCTCAAACGTCTTCAGAAATTAAGAGAGAAACAAAACAAAAACACTTGCATCATTGTTTCTGTGCAGTGAGCTTTGGTGGTATTCAATTTTCATACCTTCCTGACATTTCATCCTGGTATATGGAATATGACAACATTAGTGTAAAGAAAGAACAAAACACAAAAGTTAAGCATCTGTAACACTGCCTACCCTAACATGCAAAGGGCCTACTCAGGAAGTTCTTGCTGGGTTTTAATACTTGCAGCCAACAGAACAGGGAATAGACAGGAAACAAGCCCCTTTTTCTACAGACTCTTGCTGCAGATACCAACACAAACATGACGCACTCTGCTAAATTCTGTGCAAGTTCAATGCGTCATTTGCTGAGCAATACACACATATGCAAACACACACTTGCAGTGGGAAAATCTCAGTTTGTCTGCAAAACATGGCCTCATTACAGCATCTCCTTATCAGTTTAAAAGTGGAGCAGTAATTGCTTTGACAGCACTAAAAATCGTTCCTGCAGAATGTCCTCAGTACTAAGTAACACTTTGATGAGACATAGCCTTATTACAGCCACAAAAGGATCTAAAGTACAGTGAGCAACG
>JAPZDY010000009.1:11871907-11883236 GCA_029783645.1 Ctenochaetus hawaiiensis | reverse complement strand
AAGTTTGTATATTAACAGACATTTTACTTTATTATTTTAGGAGTTCACTGACCATCTGGCCAAGACTCACACCAGGGTGTCTGTGCAGAGGGGACAGGCCGTCCAGGCAGCAACCTCCTAAGTGTTTTATACAGAGAACTGTTGAATAAACATTCTGTAACACCACAGTGTGTCTTGTGTTACTTGTGCTCAAATCATTACAGAACAGAAATGTCAATTCACATTGGAAAGCTCATCTAAAACCCGTAAGTAGGGTAAGTAATGTAGGGTATAAGTGCAGTGGAATAAGATGCAAAATACAGGACCTTTTTTAAGGGTGAGCATAACCATGTAGGGAAAAATGTTTAATAATATCCTCATTGTATTGGGAGTAATGTGTTCTGTGGGCTCTAAATTGACATTGGTAATTAAAACAGTATTACTGGCATCAAACCTGCAAATTATGCTACAAGGGGGTAAAAAAATCCATCAATATTGCTTTGAGTGAGTCTAGCTCACTAATTTGATAACAATAGTTTAAAGTTGTAAATGGGGGATGTCCACTGTAAAAGTTGACTGTATACAGACTTATAGAGATGTGTTGATAAACATCAGCTGATGTACCAAATAAGGAGAACTGCTCCCTGTAGTTGGTTGCAGACCAACTGTAAGTTATTGTGCAGAGGAGTCAGGGCTAAAAATCACTTTCTACTCATGCAGTGGTACAGATGAGTAAGTGTAGGTCACTAAGGATTGATGGAAAAACACTACAATACATTGTGTCACATAAACTTTATTTTACAATTATTACATAGCACAGATATATAGAGAACTGTTTTTAAGCACTCTGAGCCTGAGCTGCCATCCGAGCTTTTTGCTTCATTAGACATTTCCTCGCGCTGGCATATGCACCCAGGTCACCATCTGGAAGGAGGGCAGATCAGGAATTTAACACTGGAATGTAGCCGCGCAAAAGTTAAAAGTGGATATAAATGATATGATAATGTAATGCAGCAAATACTTTTACTCATTATCAAGTTTATTCAAAGGCCAGAAAAATGCCCATGATATATCAAAGCCAAGGGGATTTTTTTTTCAAATTTCCTTTTGTTGAAAGCAGTACACTGTCACTAAATGATTTTTAATATAGGTAGCCAAATAAGTTTCTAAGTTGGCTGTTTCAGCACTACAAAAAACATTTTTTGCTGCATTATTTACAACATTTTAACATTATTGACTATTTAGTGATTGATGCAGAACAGATTTTGAGTTAACAATTCCTTTGCCAACAAAGCCTCTGCCACATTGTCGTATTTAGTTAGCAATGTGATATGACATGTATGATTGTTTAACGCTTACACAGTTTTAATTATATCACACCACACACACCAATGCCGGTCACTTACAGCGGGAGTCGAAGTTCTTGGTCACCTCATTGAACTGCTGTATTTCTTTGGCACAGTTCTGCTGGTAGCTGGCTCCTTCTCTCTGCTGGCAGGCCCTCAGACGCTCCTGGATCACCTTAACAATCTCCTGGTCCACTTTGCTGAGGGGTGAAAACAGCAACACAAGAAGTCACACAGTATCTCCACAGCTGATAGCACACCATGATCACTACAGCAGTCTCACAGGTCTATGAATTCACTATCTTGTAATAAGGACTACATTATCGTGCCTAAGCTCTGTCTACTTTTGACTCCTCATTAAAAGAGGCCATAAATCTATGTGTGACTGTTGAACATCTAATTCTAAACCAATGGGGCAAGAACTAGCTGCTGAAATCACATCACCTTTTCTGAAAAGGCTTTTCAGAGGACTGTGTAACCTGGCTGCAAAGATTTGCAATAATTTGGCTGCAAGCGCATCCGGGAGGCCCAGCACTGATTTTGGGAATTGAGGTCTGGCTCACACATAGCATTTTAGCTTGCCCATATGGCACTGGATGATATTAAGAAGATAATATGTAGACCTCTGTGTAGACCAGTCAAATTTTTCCCCACACAAAACTGGGAAACTTTTTTCGCTGTGACTAGAGGTATTCTTGTGTTTCCTTAAAGCTGGAAGCACCCAGTTGTCTAAAATATGGGTAATACAGTGAGTATGTATGTGCAGTTCCACCTTTATTGTCTGCAGTATATATGTATACTGTTGCCTATTAGTGCCCATCAGGTACAGCTCACACAACAGACAAAGCATGGCGACTTCTACTCCTACTCTCAACCACAGTCCTATCCAAAGTTTGCTGTATATAGATATTACATCTAGACACAGGACTAATCAACAAGACAGGGTTTCAAGATTAGGTAAACATGCAGGAGCTGCCATTATCTCAATACATTCTTTGTTAAAGTGGTAGATGTTTCCCCACAAACTGTGACTTCCTCCAGGTAAAACTGTATATTTATTTGACTAATTATGACCAATTGAGCATCTTGGGCAAACAGACATCCATTCTGATGGATACATTTTGGTTCAGAAAGGCACTCACTAGTCTCTCCTCCACTGCATCTCAGCCTCATAGTAGCAGATATAATCCCCCTGTTCGCACTCAGTCAGGTCTGGGACACGGCGGAACTTCTGGTGGTAGTAGACGAACTTGTTTTTAGCCCGAATGCTGTCCACAGCATCTGGATGAGAGATGGAAAACCCTTCAGTTTAGCTCAGTTCATATCAGGACATAGTTAAGTCAGAGCAAGAACATGAGGGTTGAAACGTTACTGGGATTTGATACCTCTAAATGACGCTAGTTAGCAGAAGACATCCCAATACATTCACTGCTACACGTTTGCTAGCTCTGCTCATGTTACCACTAACAAGAAACCTCTGTAATTGGTGTAAAGTGTATGTTAGTAAGGAAGCAACAGTAATATTATAGTACAAATATGACAACTATGCCAATACCGCTTTTTACATTTATGTTGTTATGCTATCCCGTTAGCCCAGTTAGCTCCGTTAGCTTCAGTTACCTCTAAATGTGGTGACAGGCAGGTCCACGGAGTAATAGAAGAGTTTAGACAGTATCAGGGCTGGGTTTGGCAGTGCTGTCTGTTTGTCCACAACCGGAGTCTGCCGAGGAGGCTCCGGGTATGCTCCTTTATCAAAGTCTGCAGGCATTTTGCCTTCTTTTGACCAGGAATAAATTCGACCTCGATAGCTCTCCTTTCGACTGGCGCATGCGCAATAGACAAAACACAATGGCGAAATAGAGGTCACTCATGTTCAACCTTTTTTTTTTTTCTAGATACCTTTTAATCTGATTATTCTAAAATTATTTTTCGGCACCAATCCGCACGACGAGAAATTGAACACAAGCCTAATAATTCAGCTTTTTAAAAGCATAAGGGTCGAAGGGTAAAGGTCACAGGTGGAGTTGCTGTATTGTGAAAATGCAGCAGGTGGTGCTGCAGAGCTAATCACCTTCAGTCACTAGTACATGGTCTAAGCAGTGCAAGTTTCTGACACACAAAATGTAATAATATAAGTAATCAAGAAACATCCAAAAAGTCCAAGAAATATTTAGTTTGACTGAAGCTGAAAGACAAACAAACTCATGACAACGCAGGTCTGATAAGTGGCACCAGGTAGAAGTGCATCTCAGCTGTGAAATTGTGGGCTAAACATTAGACCAATCTCTCTCGCCTGACTTCTGAAGTAATCTGGAGGATGGTAGGATGAGTGGCAAGAATATGAAATACTACTTCTCTTTGTAAAGGTCTCCATCATAAAACACAACATCCAACTACAGGTTGCTTTTTACTGTCTTAAGAAAGAGGAAACGACTGTATCTGTCCTAAAGAACCAAGGTGGGTTTGGGCTTTATGACAGTGAGAACTGTCTTCTTCCTTTCTCTCTCCTTTCTTGGTCATATGGTTCCTGTCCACTGGGCCTCCTCAGCACCTTAGACCTCTTAGTTCCCTCCTCCTGTCCATCTCCTTCTGTCAGAACTTGGCAGAGATCACCTTGTTTGAAAACGAATACAGCTCCTCAACAGGGCCAAACACCAAATTAGAGTCCTTACACTGTGAACCATCTTATGTGTGACCCTTGCATCAGTCCTTCTCTCTTTTTATCCCTCGACTGGACAGTGTGCGGACATGGTCAGTGCTCTCATATTTTCTATAAAGGATACATTTATTTGAATTTTGTCTGCCTTTCTGACACCCACATTTTTCATGTGTCACTTTGTTCGGCTATCTGGATTTTAAGGTAGGATGAGGCATATTGAAAAGTTATTTGTAATGGCTGCTCTTACGGAGACCACGTGGAGTACTGGAATGGCAACTTCTTTTAATGTGGCATACCATCAGCAGAGTTTTGTTCAGTGTTTGGCCTGCGGTGTATTTCTGAGTCATATTAGAAACCAATGGAGAAAAAACAAACATATGTCTAGGACAGGAAGGCAGGACACCTGAGGATTAAAGGACTTCGTCTTCTTCTTCTTTTTCTTTTTGATGTCCTGTTTTATTTTGCTCTAATTTCCAGAGGACCTTAAAAAACAGAAGAATTTAATATCTGAAGGATATTTGGAAATAGTTGTATAAAAAACAGAACAAAAGACGACATTGTATCGTAATGAAGTAGGAAGAGATTAATATTTCATCTCTATATGTTCTACTGTAGCTCCTGTGGCATAATTGAAAAATCCCTGTAATACACTTAATTATATTTCTTTGATTTATATGTTATTATGTGGTGACTCTGTGTGCCTTGCCTGTTTTCCCAGTCTCATCGCAAATTCCACGCGCCACGCCATGGACACATGGGCTTCCTGCCCTGCAAGCGTAGCAAGAGGCACAGGGGCAGGGTGCGTACATGGCCCAAAGACGACCCCAGCAAACCCGTCCACCTCACTGCCTTCCTGGGATACAAGGCTGGCATGACCCACACACTGAGGGAGGTTCACCGTGCTGGCCTAAGTATGCTTGATTGGAGTTATTGCAGCATAGATGCATTACAAAATTTGAGGGAAATAAATATCACTTTAAGTGATTATTGATGTTTGTTTAAGATAATAATGTTACGTGATACCCTGCTGTTTTCTATGCAGATTCAGTGCAGTCAGTTTCTAGAAGCATAAGCATAAAACATAATTACAAAATTTAAAACAACAGAATATTTTTAGTAACTTAGTCAAACAGACTTCTATGCTTTAATTTTGCTGTGCAGCATGGTTAAGCTAAATTTTCATCTCTTTTCTTGTTTTTTTGCCGCTCTCTGCTGTATACTGTTAAATAACAATGAAATGCCACATAAATATACTGTTAGAACACTATGCTTGACTGTGTTTGCTGAAAACTGGCAGCTAAAACATCACATTACATGAATATTTTCCACGTGTTCCCTCACAGAGCAATCAAAGCGAGAGGAGGTGGAGGCGGTCACCATCATTGAGACTCCACCGGTCATTGTGATGGGGGTCGTTGGATACATTCAGACCGTCCATGGCTTGCGTGCCCTCAAAACCATCTTTGCAGAGCATCTCAGTGATGAATGCAAGCGCAGATTTTACAAAAACTGGTGTGCAATTACGCATTGTTCCTTTGCATGTAAAGCTACAGAGCCTTATTCACACTGTTTTTTCTCATATATGAGTTGAACTTATCTGTGTGTCAGGTACAAGAGCAAGAAGAAGGCTTTCAGCAAGTACAGCAAGAAGTGGCAGGATGAGACAGGAAAGAAACAGCTGGACAAGGATTTTGAAAGGATGAAGAAATACTGTTCAGTAATCAGGGTTATTGTTCACTCTCAGGTATGCCGGCCAGCTTTAAAACTGAATTCAGTCCATTTAGGAAACACAATTGCTGTCTGATCCCATCTCAGTCAGACTTTGTGGGTTTAATGATTATCAGCTTTTTGCAACCATCTTATACTCTGCAAAAAAAAAGCACAGGTTTCAGATGAGTTATCCATCTGATTAGGTCAGATGGAGAGAAAAACCGCCACTTCCTAAATCTCTCTACTGAGAGGAGACAAACAATCTTGGCCAAGAGGCTCTGTCTGTGGGGAGCACTTGAGGGTGTCGTGTCAAATAGCAGTTTAAAAATAATTTGCAGGGCAGTACCTGGCTGCTCACCCAGACTTTGCCAAAGGAAAACCTTTATACTGACAGTAAACAATATTATGATCAGCCAAGATCTTAACTCTTCGACGGTGTTGCTAGGATCAGTCTTCCTCTGGGCAGGTTTCAGCTTAAAAATAAGATAAAAGGGATTTTAAATATCAAGGTTGTGGTAATTTCCTAAAGAGTTTAAACATGACCTTGTGCTGAATCATAAATCTAATTATAAAAACACTTGGCTGGGGACATATTATAAACTTAGTAAGTCAGAAGAGAGACACTTTCTGGCTTTTCTGGACTCCTTTGAGTCTCATTTCACTGGCTTCTCCGTTTCCAGATGCGATTGCTGCCCATACGTCAGAAAAAAGCCCACATCATGGAGGTGCAGCTAAACGGAGGAGGCATTTCAGACAAGGTGGACTGGGCAAAGGAGCATCTGGAGCAGGCGGTGCCCGTCTCTGCCGTCTTCTACCAGGACGAATTGATTGACATTATTGGAGTCACAAAGGGTCATGGCTTTAAAGGTAGAAACCATGAAACATGCTCTGACCAGTCCTTCTGGTCCAATGTCCTGTTAAATAAACCTCCTCTGATATACGCTTATTGCTGACTCTTTGTGCTGATAGGAGTGACAAGCCGCTGGCACACAAAGAAACTTCCCAGGAAGACTCACAAGGGTCTGAGGAAGGTGGCCTGTATTGGAGCCTGGCATCCAGCCCGTGTGGGATTCACCATAGCTCGTGCTGGTCAGAAGGGCTATCACCACCGTACTGAGATCAACAAAAAGGTCGGGAGTCCTGTTTCAAAGAACATTAAAGTTAATTAAAAGCTAGTGCAGGGCGGGTTTACCAGGAATACTCTCTGTCCTCAGATCTACCGTGTTGGTAGAGGTGTGCACATCCAGGATGGGAAGGTGATCCGAAACAATGCCTCCACTAACTACGACACCACCCAGAAGACCATTTCACCCATGGTACCTTCATTCCTCTATGACATGATTATTACAAGTCCCAAAGAGAGGAACAAACAGACTTTAAGAACTAGCAGCTTGTGTAAATTAGGGTTGTGCTCTCTTTAAAGCCCAAACCATATCTGCATATCACATTGTGACACCGAAAATACTAAGAACATTCAATTTTATATGAAAGGTTAAAGGACCAACTATGTATAAAAGCTTAATAGAAAATTACAGCAAATTTATTCCTTGTCATTTTTCATTCGTTTCCCCCCTGTTGTCTTGTCCCTGTAGGGAGGCTTCCCCCACTATGGTGAAGTGAATAATGACTTCGTCATGGTGAGGGGTTGTGTGGTTGGAGCTAAGAAACGTGTCCTCACTCTCAGAAAGGTACAGTGTGATTTTAGATGTCTAATTTTAGATTTCACAGGCAACTTGCAGCATTAAAGTTTACATTGTTACATTACTATGTATTTTATTCCCAAAGTAAAAAATGAAGGATCCTAGTGCATCATTGCAGGATTTTCACAGTGTGTGTTCCACCTCTCCAGTCTCTGCTCGTGCAAACCTCGCGCAAAGTCAAGGAGGCCATTGAGCTCAAATTCATTGACACCACCTCCAAATTTGGTCACGGCCGCTTCCAGACTGCCCAGGAGAAAAGGGCGTTCATGGTGAGTGTGAGAAAAGATCTGATTATCAGCTTTAACATAATCACTCTTGAATCTGTCTGCACTGTTGTAACACTGACCTTTGGCTTACCTGCAGGGGCCGCTAAAGAAGAATGCTCTCAAAACAGTGCCGGAGCCTCTGAGCGAGGAGGCCTGAAAAACATTTACACATCTCAGTTCTCACACAATAATAAAATTGAGATTCAAATACACAGTGTGTTCGTGTTTACATGAGCATTAGCTTTGGTAATGGCTGAATGTTTGTGTTTTAACTGCAACTTCTTCCCAACTGTAGTTTAAGTTCAATAATCAATATAGATTCAAAGTTTACAACAGTTTTTTTTATTAATAATTATGTCAAATCCATATACATATTAACACTGTTCAAAAATAACATGCACCATTGATTGAACATGATCCAATCATATTATCATTTCCATGTCTCCCAGTTTATTCAAAGTTACAGTAAACAAAAGTAATAAGTGGATTTGGAAATGGATGGCTTGTTCAGACCATGGACATAAACAGCTTCTTGTTTTGACGTGCAGTAAAGAACTCTCTCAGTCCTGAATCCTTTATCGGTATTAACAATAAATAAAAAAGTTCCCTTTTGGAAATAGACTGTGCTCTCACAGGTGCAGTTCAATTATCTTCACAGTAGGAGGCACTGTAGCACCAGTTCTTGCAGTCCTGAGGTTGGCTGCCATGCTCAGCGTGCCTCTAGCATCGTCCATACTGTAACGTTTACAGTGTGCACACTAAGGATAAACACTGAGCTGGTACCCAACAGTAGCAACCTCAAAATCTGTCAGAGGTCCATAGCAATAGCTGCACAATGCTTATTTTTTTATCATCATCATTCAATCTGCAGCCTTAGAAGGCCGCTACTCTGAGAGGTAATCCTGGGACTCCATGGAGGACTGCTGGGATGAAGAATGGACTGAGGATTGGTGGGATGCATGTGGGTTGTCCAGGCCTGAAGTCATCAGGGGCAGATAAAGATCGTCCATATTGGGCATGACAAACACTTTCTAGAGAGTGGCAAAGGACAAAAATTGGTAATCACTACGATGATTTAAAGTTAGTTATTGTTTTAAACGATATGGAAAATGCTTAATTGATGGACTGACCTGGAACTCACACTGCAATTTTTTTTCAATCCACTCAGTGACATGAGTGAAAGTGACCTCCCTCTCCCCGAGCGTGGGGCGCACATGAAGGTCTAACCTTGGAGGCACCTGGAAACTGTACCTGAGGGGACAGACAGAGGGGAAAAGACTGCATAAGAAAGAAAAAAGAAAGAAAAGAAGGAGGGAAAAGGTAGAGAGAGGTCAATACCATATCCTGTCAGTAGGGGGAGGTGGGATGTTGATGGCCAGGGTGCCAGAGAGCTCCAGCACCTCCACGCTGAGCATCAGAGGCATGTTGGACACCTCAGCTATCTTCTTCTTGATGTACTCGTTCTCTGTGGCTTTCTGGAAGTACTTGGACTTTGCTATCTTGTCCACAAATCTCAGGATCTTTCTACTTGTGCTGCCACCAGTATGCCTGAGGGAGGAATAATGGAGAGGGCACAAAAGCAGTGCAAAACTTTGACTCAGACCAGGACATACTATTCAGAAAACAGCTTATGGTAAATCTTCTAAAGTTGGAGTAAAGTGACACACTTCACATGTCCATGTTACAAACCTAAGACTGCTCCAAGAATGTTTTTATCTTTAAAAAAGACTTTACCTCTAGATATTATTGTATGTTAGCTTAGACAGTCGATACAACAACAAGATTTTATTAGTAATTTGGATTTGATTGATATGTTTACTTAATGAACAAAGCCAGTTTTCCTTTTGTTTCTTGTTTCATGTTGTTTGACTTCTGCAGAAAATCCTATATTTTCTAAAACTGATTCTCTGTGGTTTTGCCAGTGTCAGATTTTTGTCGTTTCTTCACTGTTTCCAAATGAATCTGATTCATAAACATTTCCTCCAGCAGACCTTTTGACTTGGTGCAGCAGGAAGAGCACAGGTGGACTCAGTGACTGATAACATAGCTGCACTGCATCACCATTACTGTTGGGGTGCAGCATCCACCTGTGCTTTTCCTGCTGCATGAAGTCGCAACTGTCTGCAACATTAATATTACTGACTAGATCTGTGTTTGATTAGCAGAACTTTCTGCACTACAAAAAGAGATCCTTTTCACACCTGCATTACTTACATTATTTGATAAGATGTGACCTTATGTGCAGCACGTCTCAACATGCCTCAGTGCTGTGCAGTTTTGTGACCTATGATCCATGTTATATGTGATCACCAGTTAAGTTCTTAATTTACCCTTCAGCTGCTACCAGTGTGCTCTTATCCCCCACAGACCCTTGTGGCTCAGAAAGGGGGACTTCTTCTTCATCAGATGAGCCCGCGCTGGATGACTCTTCATCGCTATCAGCCAGTATACACAGTCTGGGCTTAGAGCTGAAAAACACATGAATGGTTACTCTCAATGCAAATTACTGAGCTTATTTCTCCTCCAGCGTGTTCACCTCCACACGCTCTTTATCTACTGAGGAGTATAAAGCTGGGACACGCCTCACCCTGCTTGCTGGGTATCGAGAACACTGTGAGCCTCGTCTTCTCCATCTTTACCCAGCTTGCAAAGATTCATCTTGGTCTCCAGGGTCATCTGGAGGCAGCCTGTGTACACCAGCTCCAGCTCCAGCCATAGACCTTGGGGACAGAGAGGGGAAGGGAGGGGATAAAACAACTCACTAGTAGTTGACAGTGCTTCAGATTTCTGAACGAACATTTGATCTAAAGCCCGAGTTGGCACAGTCTTGTTGCAGAAGGGACATTAGAACAGGTATGTTGTTGTTGGTTTAGCTCAGTCCAGGCCAAGTGGATTGGTAATCCTCTTCAACTGCGCTTAGGCAAGAGACAATGGAAAGCTTTAAGATCTGGCACGACAAACTCTGTATTGAAACAATTGAGCTCAAAGCCTGAGCTGACTGTAGGAATGTGTCTGAGAGAAGATATCCGCTGGCTAAATCTTATTTAGTGACTTCTCAACATACACAGTGATGAAGAAAAGTCTAAAGCCAGGCTATCAGCTCTGGGAGCCTTACCAAAGCAAAGCGATGCTCTAAGCTAAAGCTATTAAAAACTATCACAATTCATCCTGATTGGAAACATGCATGTCTGTACAAATTTCATTGCAATCCATCCAACAGTTGTGGAGGCATTTTACTCAAAAGCACAAATGTCAACACTCATCATGGCTCTAGAGGAAATGCAGAGGATCACCAGTTGTAAGAATACATCATATGGGAACCATTACTGTCTGCACAAAAACTTCAATCCATCTGTCAATCCATCTTGTGTGTGATGAAAAGTCAGGGGATCAAAGTTATACACAACACATCACAGAGACCTGCCCAATAGCTGTCGAGACATTTCAGTCTGGGCCAAAGTGGTGGACTGGCTGACAGAGAGACTCCTGCCACCTCTAAAGCCATGAGCTAATGATCAGGAGAGCGAAAGAATGTAAAAGTGGACTACTTTTCCAGTGCCACATACCTCTGCGGTCCAGTGTGGGTTTGGAGGTACTGAGGACTTGAGGAAGACACGTGCCCATGTCCAAATCAGCCAGAGTCAGCTCATTCATAAAGTATGGCAGCTA
>JAPZDY010000009.1:11847425-11871807 GCA_029783645.1 Ctenochaetus hawaiiensis | reverse complement strand
CACACACACACACACACACACAGAGGGTAAAGAGAGCTGAAGCATTGATGTGTTTAATGTGACATCTTTTGATCTTGTGAACAAACCAGCGCTGACATTCAGGTCATTTCTTCGAGTGGCACAGTTTGTAGAGAGAGCTCTGACCTGCAGTGCACTCACTGCTGTACAGCCACATCATTAATCAATCTGACACTGATGATGCTGTTGATGATAAGGTGAGCATGAAGATGAATGCTTCTTTGAAAAAACAAACTTGTCCGTCCTCACCTTGATCTTGCTGAGTTTCTTCTGGATCTTGTGTGCCACCTGATCGGTCCAGTACTTCTCCCGCAGAAAGTCCCAGAAGATTCTTCCCACCAGCGAGTTCACCCACATGGGCTGAGTCTCAGCTGAACATCCTGCTGAACCTGCACCGGGCTCAGCTCCTGTAAGAGCCCCTGATCCATGTTCTTCGTTGTGAACCTGCAGCCAATAACACACAAAAAAATAAGTAATATGATCTAATAGAACCAAGATGCAAGATGTGTTCTTTGTCATTTCTACGTAAATCAAGCCTCGAGCTCTTTTTATGCTGACTCTCACATTGACTCTGTCTCTCCTGCCTCTAAACATTAGGACACACTGTATCTCCATGTAATGCCATTCTCGAACCAATAAAGTCAGGACTATCAGCTTGTTTAGGTGTGCTGCAGATGTTTACACTGTCAGTTTCTATTTTCATCCTTCCAGTCAGGTGACACTTGATATTTCTGCTTATTGACATTTGGTTTAGTCAGCGAGGATGTGTTCGGCTGAGCCAGCATGCTTGGCTGGTCTGAGAGCAGGGCAGGACCATGAAACAGGAGCTGAAATTGACCAACTCTGATTAATTGGAGTTATTTGAAGCGCTAGCCTGACAATTAAAGAGGTGTTCATGATCAGATCTATGATCACGTGATAATGGGCTGGATACTTGATCTAAAAGCTATATAAAAGTGCGTTCCATTGACCTTCCTGTGGGTTGTGGGGCTTCCCTTGTCACTATGGCAGGGGCTGGAGGCGGTATTGCAACTCTGGGAGACAATCAGTTGTGTCATGTAGGTGCTGTAGTCCAACAGCGTTCTTGTTTTCATAGCTCCAGGTAAGTCATGAAGCTCCTCTGTGCTTTCCTTAACAGCATCTCCACCACATGGTGTTTCTGAGTAACAGACAAAGAAGACAAACATAAAGGAAAGTGGTAAACAAAGGAATTAGGGGGAAAAGAACAACAGACATAGTCAAATTCTGCATGAATCTAGCAAAAAAGGAGATACTGTCTCTGTGTTTGAGGAGTGTATACAGTATTTAACATCTTCTTACCTGTGCCCTCCTCCCCGCTCACACTGCTCTTTGGTCCAGCCCGGGAGGCAGACAGGAAGTGCTGAAACCACTCCTCCTTCTCTCTACCTGTGCGGCCAAACAGGTACAGAGTGACAGGAAGCTGGTGGTCCAGGGCTGCATGTCTCTCTCTCTCCCTGTCTTCCTCCTCCTGCCCCTCAATCACACTCTCCTCCCCTACCTCCCCCTCGGCCAGGGTGATGCAGATGGGGTACTTCTTGTTCCACACCCTCTTGCGAGCCAAACCAGGTGGCAACAGAGACACCTGGGGTAAAAATGAACAAAGAAAAGGAAGAAAGATGAAGGAAAAGCATCCTTTTCTATTTATATATATATATATATTTTCTCCCTACAAAAGACACTGGCAGGCAGGAATTGTGCTGACAGTTTGGCATTGCTGAAGCCCTCCCCACATTGATTAAACTGTTGGTTGGCATTATTCTAATGCACTGCTGGAAGCCACAGTAGCCTGCCTCAATATGCGAATGGGACAGAAGCCGGGTCAAGTTTATTCAGAGCATCATCACTTCAGTCGTAACCCCTCTGGTGTTTCACCATCGTGTTAGATGACAACGTGAGTGCAGAGAGATGAGAGTGAGGAGTTCGGGAGAGAGGTCACCTTGCCTGTCTTTTTTTAACTCCCCTCTGAGGGGCATGTCTGCTCCCCTGGGACACAGAAATTAGAGTTTTTCTTTCACAAAAGCACTGACCTTACAGTTGGCCAACTGGTAAGTGCAGGAACGAAAAAATGAGGCCTCATGGGTCATCTCGTCGAACCCTGCCCACCGGGGGATGTTGCTACGTGGGTGAGACAGGCGCAGCCGGCTGCCCTCCAGGGTGACATAGACAGAGTGTGTCACAGAGGGGTGGAAAGTCTCAGGGTCGTAGCTGTGTGTCTCATTCATCCAACCCTAGAGAAAAATAGGAGGGTTTTTAACCCAACACGATAAAATCAATGCAAGCATATGTAGAAATACAGTCATAAAACTGCATGTTTTTCTCTCACAACTGAACAATATCAGCTGTGGTGGGGGTATTTTAAGGGTCATTTTACTGACAATATGAGAAAATCTAGCAAGAGGACTCTACACAGGCAAATGAACAGTAAGTGATGCAGACTGCAACAATACAGCTCGGCAGGAGGGGAAACATGAGACATGGCAGAATGCATCTGTCTCATTTAACACTGTGGCCAAGTCTTTGAAATAGCATTTAATAGCCTCTATCCTCATAAACTTTACCCTATTTGAACTTGCTAACTCTGCAGACAGCCTCAGTCCCTCAGCAGAGCTGTCCAAAAGTGCTTTAAGCAGGCTGTTATCGAAATGTCCTGCTCTTAAGAGGCTGAAACTGCTGTTTTCGAAGGTACTTTTTCTACAGTAATTACCTCAAAACTAATCCATTAAGCAGCAGTGCGAGTGCTATCTTTGATACCATCCACTGCCTCATATGGCAGCTGTTGTTAGTTGTTTTAATTTCTCATCCCCCATACCAAAAGTTTCAGCTTAGATCTCCACTCCAGTAACAGGAAAACATTGAGTGTTTAGGAGCAGCTGCAGATAATGCTAATGGCTCTTTACGACTCTAACTCAGCTGCCCTAAGAGCTAAATGCTAACGTCAGCATGCTATGATGCTGAGGTTTTGCAGGTGTGGGTTTTGCTATCGTCACCATCATTGTCATCAGTTTAGCAGATACATTGGTCACAAACAAAGAAACAAAAAAGTGGTGGTAAAACTCAGTGAGAGCCAACATGCTCATGTGTAGATTTGCATGGGTTACTTGTTTTTTGAGATATTACATGTCAACTAAATTTTGTTTTTAAAATTTATGAACTTTAAGACCTGATATGAATTGCAGTGATATGATCATATTTCTGCATGCAATCAGTAGCAGAGAGTTCACTGAGCTCTTGAACAGATAGAGAACGTGTTAAAAAATGAGACAACAAATATTTACACATAAACAAAGTCAGACATGAAAAGCACCATCCTGATTTCAGACTGGTGGTTCTTCCACATAGCTACCTGGCCTTTTGTTCTCTGCTATAATTTTAGTGTAAATCATTGTAAATAAAAGATAGAGAGAAAGTTGAGTAAAAGTAGAGACAGACAAATGCCACTTTCATGTCGACACCTCTCTTTAATTACATACTGTGTCTGACTCTTTTATTACCTCGAGGATTTCTGGATCTGTGAGCTCTCCATCCAGTGGGTCCATGTTCAGGGGACTGGTTTTGCTCAAGCGAGAGCCCTTCTTGCTTCTTGCAGATGAACGCCGCGGGGCAAACATGAACATCACCACCAGGCCCAACATAAAGCCACATGCAACCCCCACAGACAGACCTGTCACATAGGAAGGCAGGGGCAGCACGAAGAAACCATAAGCTAGAAGACCTACAGGGAAAAGCCAGTGAAGAGGCAGTGATGAGCCTGGCATTGGGACTTGGGACTTGGGGTAAGTTCTTTGATGAGTCCCCCTCAATTCATTTTGGAGCTCCACAACCTGAATCATATCTCCATAAGTGCGGATTTCAAAATTACTGTCTTTGCTTTGGCGTTCTGGGGAGATGGAAGATTTTATGAAGGAGCCCTGCTGGAGTCTTTTCAGTGGTGTGTCACACACACCTCTGTGCTCACCATCAGCTCTCCTTCGGCACTTAAGGTCTGCATCTTCACCACTCCAGTCTTTTCCACAGCTGCCTTGGGAGGCCGGTGAGTCTCCTGCACTAAAAGCCCTCCCCTGCTTAGGGCTGCCAGAGCTTTCATCACCCATGATCTTACTTAACATGCTCAGCGGATCCTGCATGGCCTCAGAGAACTTCCTCCGTGTGTCCTCCAGCTCCGCCATCAGTGAGCTGCCACGAGGTTCAGCGGGAGGGATGCTGCCCATGGAAGAGGGTGATACCCAGTCTTCATTCTCATACAGTCCTCCTAGTCCTTCTGGCCTGGCCTCAGGGATCTTTGGATGTGTAAGTTGCTTCCAGGGATGCAAATGCAGCTTAGAGTCTGACTTGGAGAGGTTAACCTCGGGCTCAACCCGACGGGAGATCTCCGTGCTCAGGGACTTGACGAGGCTGAGCAGAGGTTTGCTTCGTACTGAGCTGCTCTCGCTGGGCTCCAGGTCTGTGGAGGAGGATTTGACAAGGTTGGGGGTGACAAGCAGGCCCGCTGATGATGCTGATAGGTCAGCTAAAGAGCCAGGGGATGAGGGGGAGTGAGGCAGAAAGGGGGGCTGGGAGCGGTGGCCTTGATTCAAGTCCAAATCCATCATGAGTCTGAGGTCAGGTTGGCTTTCCCGGCCTTGTGGTTTGTCTTTGGAAAAGGCCACAATGGGACCTTCATCATGGCGGTCCAGGCTGAAGATGAGCTTGCTCTCCTCCATGGTGGCTGCCAACCAGGAGCTACTATGAGAATGTTGTCAACCGAATGGAGCAGCAGTCCCCGAGGAAAGCAGCACTAACCCTGGAAGTTCTGTAACATCCCCTTCGCGTTGCTTACAGTCCATCATGTTGAATGCTGGAAAAGTGGCGAGACACAGAGAAAATATGTTGAAATGTAGTTTTATAAACATTTTAATAAGTTTCAACACCAGCAAGTCTCTCTCAGGGTTTGGTAGATGCATTTGAGATAATATATTTTTAGAAAAGTACTCCACTTTGTCACAGATCTGGCAGGAGGAAAATTAACGGTGCTGAGTCGAGTTGGAAGGTTCAAGCTGCAGCATTCCCTTCAAAATAATTCCTCCATTTCTGGTGTGGTATCTTCTAGTAATGCTGTGAAGATGCTGATGAAGAAATCATCATTGACACTGACTTAATTGCATATAATGAAGTTTATTACAAAGAAGTACAGTATCGATCAGGCATCCCGGACCGCCTGAGAGAGCTTCAAAAAACTCTGACGTGGAGTCACAAACATTTTACTTTTATAGTCTTGGTGGAGATATCGCCACCGTACCAGGCACTCAACACAACATAGATGAAACCTTTCAACTGTCAGGTGCCGTATATTAAGGGTTTCCTCTTAATTAGACCAAGCTGAGGCCTGGAGCTTTGAGAGCATCTCTCCAAGGTCATGCTAAATCACAACACAAGATAAAAGACAGAGAAGATGTTTTTGAGAAGATGTTTTTCTACCCATTATAGGGGCCTAGAAAGAACTACCTATTAGAAAAGGCATGTTGAACCATGTAAAAAACACCAGTCAGAGAAGGAGTGTTACACTATGTAAGAATTAACTCATATAGGGCAATAGCATAATATACTACACTGGCCATATTGCCGTCACTTTAACCTCCAAAGTGTGCAACACATAAACGTCTATGTTGAGTATTATCTGTGCAAGACAAAAATGATGTTTTGAGCAAAGACTTAAGCTTAAAATCTGAAGGTACACTGAAAGAGTTTCCTTCTTAGCTAGCCTAGCACAGCTAATGTGAATCCACTTTAACCACAGTGCTCATCAGTTTATTTGTTTCTGCCACAGTAGCATGGTTGATAATAATATTTGTGTAACTCAAATTTTTTGTCTGCATCCAATTTCATAGTAAAAGAGGGTCAGGGTTAAGGATATTACACTTTCAGTGTTTAATTTTGAAATAATCCAATACTAATCGGATTAGCATGCATTTTTATCTTTCAGTGGATTGTGTTAAATACAAAAATGGTCACTTGTATTCCATGACTGACTGCATTTCAAACCGATCTGAGTCGACTCTGGTCTCTCTGCTGCTTCTTCATCTGCTGCTCTGACCTCCCCTCTATTTCTGTCTGCTCTCCTCCCTCCTCTCTGTTGCTTTTCTCATTTCTTCTCCCCTTTCACCTTTCAGCCTTTCTTTCTAATCTCCTTTGTACTTTCTCATTTGTCCTTTTGGCTGCTCCTCTGCAGGGATACAGGCAACTTTGTGTCTCTCCGTGTGTGCTGTCAGTTCACATAAAGCCCAAGAATAAGGTGGGAGTGGATTACTACTTTGTTTCTGGAATCATCACAAGGGGTTGTTTCGCACAGAGACTTTAATCCCATAGCTAATCCCAAATTAGATGCAGCAATCATCTCATTAGCATTAGCCTTGTTTGTTCCTAATTGACACATTTGTCTTTTCCAAGATGCCCACTACAATGCAGGCCTCCTGTGTCTTTTTAAATATCAGTGCATTTTTCTTCTCTTGTGTTTGCAGACATTTCAGGATGTTACTCACTATCATCCTGCAAAGACTCAATGATTCAAAACTGCAGCTCCTGATATCAAGCTCACTTCTCTGAGATCATGTCAGCCTGAGGTTTGGTTTAAGGAAAAACAGCAGAACACCACTGCGACAGCTGCTGCTTGTATGGATGATGAAACTCAACACATTCTGCTGTTTCCTGCGTGGAGAACATCTGATGCAAAGACAAACAAATGCACACACTTGACCAACCACTCAGGATAAATATACTGTCTATAAGCATGCACACCCACTTCAAATCCATCTGTGTTTTTGTAACCACTGTCTTACACAGCTTGAGATGAGATTTTACAACTTAGAGTAAAAGCTCATTTACGATTTTCCAGCTTTCAGTTCTGCATGTAATGAATATAAACAGGGATTCATGCTGCCTTTGTTTCCAGCCCCACCCTAACTGCTGTCCATTATGCCTTTATAGGCAGAGCAACTAGACACTCCCTCGAGGCAATCAGAGCTTTGAGAGCATATGGATCAACAACAAGCTCTTGACCGCTTGTTTGCATGTGGCAATCACTGACACGCATCATGGCAGAACGGCTGCACAGCAAAAGTCAATGAGAGTCAACAGCCACAGTACGATCCAGACTGAGAGTGGATTAACTGTAATCCTCCATATTAAAGAGGCTTTTGCAACAGGAAATTAAGACACTTCAGACATGAATTCAATCTGATGAATGGGCAATCAGCGTGTCTTTCAATCCCAGTTATGTTTTCAGATGTGCTGTCATTCACTTGAGCTAGCTTTCGGCCACGCACACATAGTTCGGGGTCTTATTTAGTCACAAGATGGGTTTATGAGTGAGTGTAGAGAAGTGCAGCATTAGAAAAGTGACAAATATTGGTAAGAGATAAGCTTATCAGACACAACCAAGCAGTTCAAGCAAAAACGTTGCTGTAAGTCAGATGTTTATCAACCCCAAAGAAGCTAGTAAGTGATTTAAGATAAACTGTAAAAGTGTCCCTGTTTTAGTGAATCGGGTATTTTTTTTTTAATTTTCTTGCTCACAGAGTGAATACAGACAGATTCCTCCCACAATAGGAAATTCACAATCTATTATTTCTGCCACAAAGCAGCAACAGAGCAAGCAAGACTTAAACAATAATTGGTTATCGTCCATTTTATTACAAATTCTAGTCCTAACCTGGATGAAACCAGTTTTCAGGACTGCAGAAAGTCATTTGTTACCATGTGGTTCGCATAATTTAACATTTCCGTTGGATTTAGTCACATTTCATCACTTCTCTGCACACTGTTGCACACCAGGAGAGATGTTTCTTTTAGCACTACCTGCTTGGCTGTTTGTCAGATCTAATTAACCAAAAGTGCCGCTCCACCATTGCTCAAGCTGCCCCTGACGGCCCTGCACTTCCCTGATCAATTTCTACTCTGGACTCAATTTGGATCAGTTCATGCTGACAGGGAGAGGAAAACCTTTGCAGCTCTGTGGGATACAGAGTCAGCCCTCCGGTCAGGACTCTGCAGAGGCAAGAGGGAGGAAAAAAACAGCAGAGAATCACAGTTTTTGGTTTTGTCCCCTGAGAGTGAAAGTAGTGCAGATTTGGCAATTTTATAAGATATTTTTAATAAAGTTAAATACACAGAAAAAGCCAAACTCTTTGATGTCTCTTATTGATTTGGTAATAAATACATTTCTGCCACAGCAAGAAAAAAGTCTTAAAAAGGAAAACTGAGGTTCAATCTGCTATTGAAAAGTGCGTAATATTGACATTTCCCACAACAGAATATGACTTATCAAACACAAGAAAGATTACATTAAAGCTATGACTGATCATTATTTTTCTTTTAATCATAAAATAGCGAGATGATGCCCATCACAACCTCTCTGGGCCAAAAGTGATGTCTATAAATGTTGTATTTTGTTCAAAAATCTCTGACATTTTCAGTTTCACTAAAAAAAAAAAAACAAAGAAAAATCCCAAATTTTCCATTTGAAAAGCAGAAATCCAAATGAAATTCGCTGACAGTATGATTCTTGGACACTTTACATTCATTTCTAATTTTGCGTAAAGGTGCTGAATAAAATGGCTTACATGAAAGTGATATCAAACCTGGCGTGTATGCTTCAATCTGAAAAGGCTCACTCAAGAGCCTACCAGTGAGTAGACAGTAGGTCACTTAAAATGGATTAAAAATGGAGAGGAAGAAATGACGTGACTAGCAGCAAATCCCACTTTTATCCCAGACGGATTGAAATCCTTCCAAAAAATCATGTCTATCCAACCGTGTCCTCCTTGTGGCCTTTTCTATCCCGTTTAAACAAGGGCAATGGGATGAAAACCGGATATAAAACTTTATGAAAACGCAGATGATGATGAGCGAGGGATGTCAATGCAGCCTTTCATCACACTTGGCCATAAAGAGAGGCAGGATGTGTAGGTCAGTGGCTTTCCTGTGGTTAATGGTGTCCTCAAGATAACATTTGACCCTGATGACTGACACATTTGGCACAGGACTGTGTGTTTGTTTGGGTATCACATGGTCAGTGTTACTGAAGCTGTGCGTCATCTCATTAAGTAAAGGTTAATTGGCCGTTTATGGTCTGGACAAACCATCAAATGCAAATCATTCCTCTTGGCCCCTTTAAACTTTTTTTTTTTTTTTTAACCCAGCGGGTAGTGCAATCTTACAAGATACCAAATGCATCACATTGTCAGCCTGAGCTCTTTCCGCCCCTCACCTGTAGAAAATGTTTCCTTATTTGAAAATAAAGGCACGGATTGATGCGCCACAAATCAGAACACTCACCTGAATCCGGCACGCCTGACCAGCTGCTCCTGTGATATCAGTGTCTGTGGTTTGAGCGCAGAAATGTCAATTCCAAGTGCAGGCTGCAGTGATCGGCTCTGGATGCTGCAGAGTGCTGCACGAGGGGGGGGGATGCGCACCCTCCACCGACCGCAGGCAACAAATACTCATTCAACTTTACTCTGATCGTCGCAGATCTCCAATGCGAAGTCGTCCTCGCTTGCTTTACAAAAATTGTTTTTATTTATCCACATTAACAGTTCAGCTTTAAGAAAAACACGTCGGCAACTCTGCAGCCGGTAGATATCGCTTATTCCTTCCGCTCCCGGAGGCGTCAACCCAACACAGAATAATGTGATTATTGGAGTCCAGGCTGCAGACGGGACTGGAAACTCTAATCCAGATTAGAGCCGAGAGGCCAACAGTTGACAAAGCGACTCCTCCTCTCTGCTCTCTGAGCTCAGTGTCAAAACACAGGCTGTGTTCAACCTCCCCCCCTTTCTCCCCTCTGACACCGCAGTCCTCTGTACGCAGACTTATGTAATTGCACGACCTGAAAAATTCATGCCAAAATTGCCGCTCAAGAGATATTGATTATGAGGACGCAGCTTTCTCATTTGGTTTCTTTCCAAACTGACGACTTCTCTGGGTTTCCTTCTGATGAAATTAATATTAATAATTCCAGCTTTATCTTAATTGGGGGATAGTTTTGTGTCATAATGGGACACGTGATCTAAATGATTAAATGTGTGTATGGGATTGAAAATAATAAATGCAGAGAGAGAGAGAGAGAGAGAGAGAGAGAGAGAGAATATGGAGCAACAACAGGCTTTTTGGTTGTCCATTGGTTTCATCTGTCTAATTTTTGCAGCTCAGACACCGTCAGAGTGGTGACAACCTCACCTCATATGACCTGACATTTAAGTGCTGCCTGGCTGCATCAAATTTTATGGACAGGTGCTTTATACACTTGAATTCCCTGAAGTATAATTGGTTTTACAAGCAGGAGTTTATACTTAAGGACAGAGATGATGCTGCAGGGATGGTGCTGCTGATTGAAGTGTTTATGCAGGACAGTTGCAAAAATTTCTAACCGCTTATGCTTTCACAATAAATGATCTCATGAAGTTTGAAGGCTGATCTGTGGTGCTGCCAGTTCTTTTGGGTAAGTGATAGACAAAATGTAGTGTCACGATAAAGAAAATCTTGGACTGGCGTAAGTTTATTCCACTTCCAGAATGATGAACTTCTCTCTTTAATTTCTTTGGCTTAAATCTTCAAACTTCACATTTTTTATAGAAACTAGACTCTCAGTTGTTCCAGTAGAAAATACAGCGATTGTGTTGTGCTGCTGCAGGGTGTCGAGGTGTTTGAGTGTTGCCACATATATGATTTCAATGAAGTGTAGTAGAGGACTTTTGGTATCAGCTTATGTTACTGACAGCTGTGAGTATCACGTGCTTCTCAGTCCAACTCATGCAGAATAACTTTAGTGTGTTTGCTGCCACCTGTCGGCCAAACTGCGGAAGAAAAGTTAGCAGTTTGAGCAGCTGGGTGTTACTGCCCCGTCATCCAGTGGGGCAGAAGTTTTCCATTTGTGAAATTGGACCAAAACTAGAGCCGAACAGATCAAAACTAAACAACTAAATAACAAAACAATTAATTTACTTAATAATAAAAAACAGCAAACAAAGAGATTGTAAAAATCTTTTAAGTCAGAGGTGAAGATTTGCTGTATGGATGTTTTGCTATAAAAAAAAAACAAAGTTGATCAAAAGCCACAATGTAAAGATCTGTTGTTATGAGATTTGCCCCATAACTGAGGACTGGCCACAGCCAGGAGAAGACAAAGAGACAGAAGCGTGATACGACTATTTATATAAAAAGTTAATTGTTGGGAAACTTGGTTTCATACGAAGACATCACACATAACAACATTACACAATTCAGACATAAAATATATTGATTGTTGTTGAACAAAGTGAAACTGGTTTTGCTGACTGGGATCAGTTAATTGTCTTAATAAGTACCGACATAAACCTGAACAGATTTATAAACACATCAAGAACAGGACATTCACACAGTCAAAAATGCATTTGTGTGTAATGTTGAGGATAAAAATATTTCCCTGGCAGTCACAGTGCATAGCCTGGATGAGATTACCTCCACTTTAACACCAACAGCTAGTTTTATATTGAGACAATTCTTTTCTTATTTTGGTTTTGGATCAGTACATTCAAATGTCTTCCTGATTTTGAATCCATAATATTCACCAATCTGCAAACTACTTTTCCCATCCGAATGGTTTGCAGCACATGCCACATGTTTGCAACAGTTTCTTGATCAATATCAACAAAATTCCTTTCTCTCTCTTTTTGTTTCCTGTCTGCCAAAAAAAATTTAAGATAACATGTCATTAAGCAGGACACTGGAATCTAAAATGCTCCTAATGTGTCTAGACAAAAGCATCTTCAAGAATGATGTAATGTAATTAGTAACAGCATGGTTGCACTTAACAGAAGTAAAATGTACTGCTCGTGTTGTGCTCTTGTGAAATTTAAGCCCATGAATCTTTTATTGCTGCTCATTTCAAGCAGCTAAAGCTCCAGAACACCTACACAGGTGTTGGCCTACACTTAATCTTAGCATCGTTTTTTTTTGCATCTGTCAAATACCCTATCGACCCATGGTACACCCACACAGATGTTATTCAATTGTCTTGCCTGACTAGACTGTGTGGGCATGTGTGTCACTGTATGTGTCAGTATAGAGATCTTAAAACATTTCACCTCAATAATCTCTGTCATCGTCCACACTCTCTACAGTCAAGCAGCATCCCTCCTGCTTTACTGCTTGAATTATTTTGCCGCATAGTTAATAATATATACTGAATAAGCTTATATATTAATAACTGCTCCTCTCTCAAACAAGCATCGGAGAGGTTTGCAATTTCCTGTCAGCATTACAAATCCCCCAGACAGATTTATCTCTGCATTAAATGAAAGCAGCAGGGTCAATAAGCAACCAGTTCCTCATAGAAATAAATATATACAATCCAGTATGACTACATCTTACTTTTGTTTAATGTTTGAGAAAGTGACAACTTGAAATTTAGTCATTCTCATTAGTACATAGTGTTTGGTTAAATCCTGTGATTACTATTTTAGCTGTAAATACAGTCAGTTTTTTCAGTCCAATCAACATAAACTTTCTCGTACCTTTTCTCAAGTGCCTCATTGTGTACTTGTGCCAGTAGATCCATTACATGTACCAAACTCAACTAACAACTCGTGTTATACTTTCTAAAAAGGCTGTAGTCATTTAAGTGCATATGATCCGTAATCATGAATGGCCAACAGGTGAGTTGGGCCAAGCATTTTTACCTTGTTTGTCTACCTCACTCAGCTGCTGCCTTTTTATGAGTTTGCAGGTGCACCTTAAGATTTGGTGCAAACCTGTACCTCATCCCACAAACATGGCAAGCGTACAGCCTCTCTCCGGTGTGCGTGGTCCTATGTCTGGTCATCTGTCCACTTTGGCGAAAGCTTTTACCACAGATATCACAGGGGTACGGCTTTTCACCTGAATGGTACCTCATGTGTGTTTTGAGGTGGCTGCTAGTGTTAAACAGTTTGCCACACAGGCCACAATGATATGGTCTCTCCCCTGAATGACTTCTTTTGTGAATTGTAAGATTCTGGCTCTGGCTGAATGCTTTTCCGCAAGTATCACAGTGATACGGTTTCTCCCCAGAATGAGTCCTCATGTGTACGATCAGATGCTCTCTTCGGTAAAATGTTTTACCACATTCTTGGCACATAAAATCTTTTATGCCACTGTGTATTCTTTCATGCAGCCGGAGACAACGGTTATTAGCAAAAGTCTTGCCGCAAATGTCACAAAAATACGTTTTGTTGTGACGACCTTTCAAGTGAGTAATCAGGTCTTGTGTGGACTGGTGTGTCATCCCACAAACAGTGCAATCAGTTTTGTTTTCATGTGTTTTTATGTGCTTCATCAAAGAGCCGATGTACTGGAAGCCCTTGCCACACAAATGGCAAAAACTACGACCCTTTTCATTTTTAGCAGGAAATTTGTTATATGGCAGTGCCGCATGGCCCTTCTTATTGACCCTGCCATTGCCACTGTGTCCTCGCAGCAGATTTTCTTTCCGTTTCATTGTCTCTCTCTTTTCTCCTTTGCTGCTCACCAAGTCCTTACCATCATCATTAACCTCACTCTGGGCTACAGAGTGTTTTAATGAATCCTCCTGCATTTGATATGATGCTTGTATCTCTGGCTGATCTTGTTCACTTTTCACAATTTCCAGAGAAGGAAAAACAATCTCCTGTGTTACAGTGCCATCCTTAAGTTCCTCCTGCTCTTCTTTTATCTCAGACATCTTAAAATCTGTCTCAACCAAGCAGTAGTTCCAGTCCTTGTTGTCCATGTCAGTGCTCGTCTGGGAGGGTCCAGCGACCTCAGTTTTAAGGCTGAAGTTAGATTCCTCAGGTGTCAAAGATGCTGAGTTCTCCTGCAGCAGCGATGCATCACTTTCATGTCCACATTCCACTGTGTTGCAGGTTAGTGAAGGCTCTTTAGCTAAAAAAAAAAGAAGAAGGCCAAAATTACATAACAGCTTGTAATGTTTACTATTGAAGAAAGGACACACAGAACATGAAAACTGCACTCTGCATTGGCACTCTGTCCTTATTCTCCGTCTTAGACTTTCTGGGAAAGTAATATTCTCACTTCTCGACGATGTAGAGTATTAAAATATTTGGACTACTGCAGCAGCAAAGCTTGTAAATTCCACTGGGCCCACTTGGAGTGGAGTGGAGTTGCGTGCATGTGCGCATGCGTGGACAAGTGCAGAGGAACATCAATAGCAACACTAAATACAGTGTTAAACGCTATTTAACACATTCAACAACATGCCGGTGCCAAACCTGATTTCTTTCGCAGTAAGTTTAGCTTCTGTCGCAGACTTTCACTCTCCTCTTTAGACAGACTAACTCTGGCTTCGTACAGAGCTATCGTGATGGTTTTCTCCACCTCCCCGAGGATCTCCTCTGCTGCTGTATACAGCCGCTGGTGGACAAACGACCTCAGCTGAAACATTGTGTTGTCCATGTCTTCAGACAGTTATGAAACGGTAACATTGGCGACAACAGCTGGAAAGCAAAGAGATGAACTCGGCTAACCAAGCCCAGACCTGTCAGTCAAAACAGTTTGTGATCCGTTAGCAGCTGCACCATCACTTCCTGTTTGCATCGTTCAGAATAAAAGCAACAATTCCAAACAAAAATGAGATTCAAACACAACCAGTTGAACACAAGTACAAGACATAAATGAATATGAGAAATTATTATTAACTTTTTGTATACTGACTGAAACTAATACCATAGTCACATTCCAGATACCCTGGAATAATATTCCTCGGTTAGGTCTATGTGCTCGGATTGTTATTGCAAATTTAATAATAATAGCTTTTTTAAATATAATATAATAACCATGATAATTGTCAGAACAGAAGTTAATGTGAATATGTTTATTGTAAAGTGAAAAAAGTCATGAGACTTTTGCTAGCCTGTGTCAAGCCTAATATATGCATTCTTCAAATTAAATCAATCACGAAATGAAAACTTTCATTTTGCTTCTTTAAAGCAAAGAACCTGTTTTGTGAGATGAAGTGTATTGGCACACAAAAATAAACTGAATTGTAAACAAATGAGATGAATAAGTTAAAAATATATTTTCAGTTCCATCATGATTTCAAAACTAAGAAACAGCATCAAGACACTTGAACTTGATCCTTTTTTGTTTTTTGTTTTGATTTTACTCTTTTGAAATATTAGTATATTAATGTACATATTAATGAAGTCCAATAATCTCCATATTATCATATTATTGATCTAAATTTGTGTAAAAATAAGTGTGCATAAACCTTTTATCATCCTTTGTTGATTATATCTGTCAAATGCGTCTATAGCGTGACACTATTGACAGATCAATGTACTACTGCGAGCGGCCGGGTGGGGGCGGAGTTGGACAGGAACTTCCGTCATAGACTTCCAGTCTGATTTGCAGTAAACTGGAGCCGCTCTGCTTTGTGGAAGGCTGAAGGTCTGTAATGTTAGTATGCTATCAAAGCCCTCTGACCCGATGGTATAAATCTGAGAGATGTGACCGATAAACGCATCGGCCTTGCAATGTAGCGAAACACAATGTGTCAAATCTTAAGTTTGTCAGCTTGTTGAAATGCCAGCTAGCTGTTAGCCAACTTAGCTATCGTCATCCAGTAAAGTTAGCTGGAGTTGTCAAAATGATGCTACTAGCGACTTGTATGGCTTTACCGCCATGTTTGTCAAGATAATCATTGGTTTTTAATCTTGATTAAATGCGGATTTATGATAACAGTAAGGAGTTGAACTGAACTAACGAAACGCTGTGTATTTAACGATTTTATCTTGCTGTTATTGTGTGAGACTTCTGGCAAACGCTACAAGGCCTGTGCTGGTTACTGTGAGCTGCTTATTGTTTGCCTGTGTTCATGTACTCTAAACCTAGATGTTTTCAAAGCAGCCTATTCTGTGTAAATCAAGCCAGCCCCTTCCAGACCGTATCAGATCTTGCTTTCATTTTGCCTTATTTTCCTCTCAGTGTGCATAAAGTCAAAACCGTGAAGCTGTTGAATTATTTGGCAGAAGGCATCTGTCTCCTGATAATCATCTTTACAGACACAGTGTTTAATATTTGGCCGATATCAACACCCGTTTTTTTCTGTAATTGAATGTAACCAGTTATCTATTTTGTTGGTGGTTGTGACTGGAAACGTTGTATCCAAAGGATTTTTAAGGTTAAATGATGCAGATTAAGTAAGTAACATTTGTAACAACTTTAATTTTCTGAAGAATGACCTGATGACTGTGATGGGTATTTTTAACTGCAGTTGTGTTTGGTTTGCGATATGTTTGGTGTCCTTTATCCCTGACTAAAGATGTACTTAATAATTGAAAAAACTGTATTTACGTTGCTCATGTGTTTTGTTACTGTTTTGGAGAACAAAACCTGTGCATCTGTAAAGACCTCTAGAACCGCAGGGAACAATGCAGCTGGACATTGTTGTCTAGTCTGTAAAAACACACAGACAGCACCAACAAATATATGTCACAGTAATGATGTAATATTCTATCATACAGAAGAGTTTATTGTAAATGTCTTGAGCTAAACCGTAAACAATAAACTTAAAGTCAAAATTAACTAATTTCAGGATCTGCTAACATAGGTGCAGTGTGATGAAACTTAAATATGACTGTTGCCATATGATTTGAATGTAAATATTGATGCTGGTTCTATATCTTTCACTGAATCTAGGGTGAACTAACAGTCTGGCAGGAACACACCACTAATGTCAGCAGAGAAGATGGAGACATCAGCGAATATGGCCAATGGAGCGATGCCTGCATATGAGGAAAAAGAGGACACCCTCAGGTAAATCTCAAGGATACAGAGTCCTGATGTTGTTGTAGATGTGTAAGAAATGCATTATATCACCTGCTGTTTTCCTCTTTCTTTCATCAGTCCTGAGGATCTGTCTGAGATGCTGGCAGCAGGAACCAAGGAGGTTCATGAAAAGGCTGAGAACACCCAGTTTGTGAAAGATTTCCTTAGAGGACGTATTCGCAAAGAGCTCTTTAAGGTTAGTCTGAATAAAATCAGGGAGAAATTTTTGCAATTTAATGTGAAAGAACGTTTTACTTAACATACAAGACGAATAAGAATTTGTCATAAACATGTAGGTATTAAAATAAGCAGATAAAACTGAAGGAGACAAGCAGAACTACTTCATGACTTTTCTTTCTTGCTTCCTCAGCTCGGAGCTGTTGCACTTTACTATACATACACAGCCATGGAGGAAGAGATTGAAAGGAACAAAGACCACCCCCACTTTGCTCCTCTATATTTCCCCGCAGAGCTGCACCGCCATGAGGCCCTGGCCCGTGACCTTCAGTACTTTTACGGCCCTGACTGGCAGAGTGAGATCAGCTGCTCCCAGGCCACCCAACGCTACGTGGACCGTATTCATCAAGTCGGGCAGGAGGACCCAGTGCTGCTGGTGGCCCATGCCTACACCCGCTACATGGGGGACCTGTCCGGTGGCCAGGTGCTGAAGAAGGTGGCCCAGAGAGCCATGAAGTTGCCACCCACGGGAGAAGGCCTGGAATTTTATCAGTTTGATGCCATCCATAGTGCTAAAGCATTCAAGCAGCTGTACCGCAGCCGCATGAATGAGCTGGAACTGGACGTGGAAATAAAGAAGAGGCTGGTTGATGAGGCTGTTAAGGCCTTCCAGTTCAACATGGAGGTAAAAAACCAAGGAGAAAAAAGAGACGTTGAAGGGGCAGAGACCAGAAGAAATGCAAGCTATGTTTTGAAATTTTAGTGGGCTATCTGTGGCGGTGATGATGTTTTTTTTTTAACAGTAGAGATGTTCTCAGTTGCAGTGTTTCTCAGTATATTAGACCCTTTTGTACAAGTGCACAACCTTAATCAAGACTGCTTTAGTGAAATTTGAGTTTTCAGGCCTTTCTTGGATTAGCTGAAAGAGACATTCACAAAGTCCGAAGTTGACAGTCTCGTTGTTCTTATTTATGAACAATATTTGTAGCATGGAGCATGCACTTACCACGATAGTCCTACTTACTGTTTGTGCCAACAGGTGTTCGAGGAGTTGGAAGAGATCGGTAAAACCATCCAGGAAGATGTTTTAGATGCAGGCATGCCTGTTCATGGAGCAATGGGTGGAGACATCAGCAAGTGTCCCTACTATGCTGCCAAAATGGGTACGTACTGTAAATTGTATATACTTCTCACTGTAAGAATCGTTCCATTATGTACACGTTGCAGTAAAGGGAAAATATACAAATGCATCATTCAAACGTCTTCCCTCCTCCCCTGATTAACTAAACAGAGAGCAGCAAGCTAGTGAATGACTGAAAAGAAGAAGCGGATTTTATCAAGAACAAGGCAGAAAATTAGAGACTTAAAATATTATTTTTTGTAGATGCAGACAAATGAAACACTTCTAGTAGGTCAGGAGTTGTGATTGAGGGATTCCTTTTGTATGAATCTTTAAATTATTTCTTTAATTTTTTGGGGGAAATTCTTGCTTGCATATTATTCCTTTAAACTGATGATAAAACCTAAATAAAACTATGTTTAGGATCTTGTTTGAAGTTGTTCTCTGCTCTTTGTGCTGCCTCTCTGTCCCAGCGGCGTCCGGTGGAACAGCTTACGCCTATCAGCTCGCCATGGCCGTACTCCGAAACCCAACAGGACAGGTTCTGCTTGCTTCCTGGTTTGCTGCCCTGGCTGGATTGGCTGCATGGTATCTGTTGTGATCCAGCCATCATCCAGACACTCTGCTGCTGTGTGTGTGTGAGAGAGAGAGAGAGAGAGAGAGAGAGAGGAAGAGAGAGAGGAAACACAGAAGGAAGGACAGTAAAGAGACCAGAAAATGAAACTGAAGACCATGTCATGGTTTGATACAAACATTCTGAACAGCTCCAAGTTTATTTTTAATGTTACTTCTGTGCTAAATGGGGTTAGCTGACAGGAAATCAACTTGGATCTGTTTCTTATCAACAGAGGACCATATAGGACCATTAAGACATCAACTCCATCCATCCACACATGCTACACCTCATTAAAATTTATCCTCCTGCCTTTTTATTTCACTACCTCCTTTACACTGTCCCTCCATCCCACGTCCGTGTTCCAGTGAGTGTGGTCGTATCTCAAGACTAGTCGCTTTTAGATACTGTCAGGGCACATGTGGTCAATTGTCGTGAAATGGCATCTTCTCTCAAGTTTAAATGAAACTGCTAGACTGACAAAGCTAGATGGTGCCGTTTTATAAACTTCAGTTGGTTATACAGTGATGAATTAGTAAATAATGATGATTGGATTATACATATTTATCATGGTGAGATAAAAAAATACTATGCACATGTTAATGGAGGAGTATATTGTCACAGTAGGCTTTTGCTGAGCGGACTGCTGTGTTGTTTCTAATGAGGCCTTTGGACCAGCGGGCAGGAATATTGTGTAATTTACAGTGCACCACTGAAACAGCGGTTTATTTGCAAACTGTAAACTTGGAAAGTTTTTCCATATACTGTATGTTTTTTTTTTTTTTTTAATGTCTACACATTGATCGCAGTTCCAAACATAATGTGAAAACAGCACACTGCACTGCTGTTCTGTAATTTTTTCAAATCCGCTGACACATGTTTATGATTGAAGCATGGCGCCAGATGTTTCTTAGAAGTTTGTACTCGTGTCCTTGGAGACAGGTGATAAGAGTCGGACTTTTTTCTTTAAATCTAGCACACCTACACTTTGACAAGTGTATGAATAATAAACATCTCTAAGATACTAGTGATAATAGTAATTATATGGGATATTTAGGTCTTTACCAATGCATGTTCAGATGTACTATTTATCTGTTTCTGAATTATGCAAAAGGGCATCTTGTATTTCTGAAAAAAAAAAAAAAGAAAAAAAACTCCTGTTGATTTTAAATGCAAGGCTGAACTATCTGAGGTGATTGACTCACTGTTGATTCAGTTTTACCTGCCACAGGAGCCTATATAAAGACAAAGGTGTGACCGGAGGTGATTGCAGCTGTTTTAAAAGGAAATAGTCTTTTTTTAAAATTTTAACAGTTTGTCTACATAAAGGTTTAATGAGGATAATTGTTGTGGTTTGTTATAAACAACTTCAGGATAGGTACTTATAGGTAGGTCCTTCAGCAGCTCAGCACTTGCTTGTGTATCCATTTATTACGGATGCATAAGCATGTATCATCACCAAAACTGTGTAATCATTATTCATATGCTGTTCCTAATGTAAGTGGGGAAAAAGAAAAACGTTCCAGGTGAGGAGTAAAAATGATGTGCCGTGTGTAATGTATGCATGGCAGTTGCACTGCTCTGTGAAGTTCAATATTTATCCTGACTTACCATTAACATTTTATTAATTTTGCTTTATCTTTCCAAGCAGTTTGTATTTTTTTTGTTTTCCAATTGCTTGAATTCCTTTCAACACATTGTACCAAAGGAAACCTGCTGGAAAACAGCATTTCATCCAGGTTTCTGTGCTGTTTTGTATTTGCACGACACATTCACACATGAAATGGATGTGCAGTATTCCATCCTCAACGAAGCTCATTCAGGATAATAGCTGTAGTGCAGCTGTTCGACCACAGACATGACGGCCGAAGAGATGATTTGTTTTCTATCTGAGAGTCTCAGGTTCACGTTGCAGTCAGATGGCAATACAATGCATATGGAGGACTCGTACAGAGACTGACTGCCCTAATATACTCCTGCAGTTCAATGTCCATATAATATACTACTTCATATTGTAATGCTTGTTTGATGTGTCAAACTGCTACAGTATTTTTGGACATATTGAAGGGAGATTTGCCTGAATCTCAGGAGTTCAGGTGGTTTTGATTTTTGATCGAACCTTCGACGAACCTGAGTGGGATGCATGACTTATTCCTGTTGATTTTTGAATTCTCTTAAATTTGAATTAACTCTGCTCTTAGTCCCTTTGTGTCTAACTGGACAAAGCTTTAACTCGACGAAGCTTTATTTAGTGACTGGCTTGAAGTCTCTCATTGTATGAGAGTGAAAAGATTATGTTGTGATGTCTTTAATGAAATAAATTCTGATATTCTACTCATGCTGGAATACAGGTGATTCATTTGGACTGGTGTTTTTAATCCCAGTTAAAATGGAGGATAATCACTTTATAGGTGTCAAACCTGCTTGTAGGAGAGGTCTTGAAGGTGATTAAAACAAAGAAAATTCAGTGTTACTTAATGAAATTGCTCTGTAAAAAAATGTTTGGACCTTGTTGGAAGCAGTTCAATGTTGCTTTTGACTGGATTATGTTATCTCTAAATTTGCTGAACAAAATATATAAACCCATTTTTAATATTTCAATTTATAGATGGATTCAAAGCATTTTGAGTGGTATTTCTCTAGTGATCCATTTAAGACAAGCTTTTCCCACACTCTAGCTTTATTATAGATGTACAGTATTTCTCTCTATACGACACATTGATAGACTACAATTGCCTTTGTACAAATGTAATGAAGGTGCAGAAATCCAAGTATATTCCTAATAAAAAGGGTTAGCAGAGGTACATATTCACAGTTCAGGAAAGCCTTAACCAGACTTTAAACTCTCCACAGTCTAGTCCTCAATCAGAGACAGGATACTGATAAACCACAGCAGACACATGTACACGGTCCAACACTTAATCTCAAAAGTAAACTTATAGTTGGTCTTGTGATGTTCCACCTGTTAGGACTGACAGCGCTGAGAACGGCGGGGAAAATTCAGGCGTTCAAAGCACACAGAACGAAAAGGATCAATAATACAAAGTTCGTTCCAAAATAAAACTTTCCACTGTGTCTGTCTTTGTCAATACAATAATTTATTTCTGTGCGCATAGATTTCTTTCTTTTCATCAATTTTCCTTACAATCAACAGAAAACTAACATGCACTGACTGCTACAGGAAATGGTTAGTCTTTTGCCGTCCAAATGGCCTCAATGGAGGTTTGACTGAAGGGTGATTAGCACGTTGGAACGTCCTCTTCTCTGTGGATTCACTGTGGTAGTGGAACAGAGCAGGTTTTTTTTATCTGCCTCATTCACTGCAGAGCTGGCAGGTAAGTCCTTACTGATCCATCCCGAACCTTTGTAAGCCTTTGTCCAACAACCAACACTCATCAACCACCTGTCCCTTTATAATGTGGCTGTTCTTGCTTCCTGCTTTCCTCCCTCTGATCTACTGATGAAGCTTCTCAGTTCCAGGATGACCTTTTACCTTTTAAAGAAAAAAAAACGATGTTCATTTGAAGTGCTACAATAAAAAACAACAACAAAAAAGATACAGACCAGCCATTTAGGACATCTATGACTGACTGAACATCCAGCTGCATACATCTGTGTTTTTATTTGACAGCCACAAACCAGGTCATTAAAAACATTAAAAAGTATGTGTTGCACAACACATGCACCCTTATTATGTGAAGAACGGAGAGGAAAATAGTGAATTGTAAGGAAAATTAGTCCTATCTGGTTTGTGGCTGTCAGATAGAACTCAACACTTTCTTTAATTTGGAGAAGAAGCCCCCCCCTCATGTTTCAACTCCTCATTCTGAACATGCTTAGCCCTGCCTTAGATGGGTTACCTCTTCTGCCCCCACCTGGACAGAGACTGACACTGCATCAGAGAGTGCTTACAACTAAGTACAACTTCATCTCTTAAAACTCTACTATGGAAGTTCAGACATGAACATCAAACAAAAAAGAGAACCATAGGGACGTGTATTTCAGGAAGTCTTTGTCGGCGGGACAGTCCTCTTACCTGTGGTGGTGGCAGTGACACCATTCACCGTCCCCTCCACTTCTGTCTCATCCTCAGCATAGCTCATTAGCAGAGCTCTTTGTCTGTCGGTCAGTGTCCTACACAGGAAAAACAACATCTTATGATCCTTCAGATGAGGAAAGTATCACATTTCCTCTAGACTACAACAGGTCATTGTATTCAGTCAACACGCGCTCTTGTGTCTGGTTAAACACAGGAGTTGGAATTTTTACTGAGGCAAAAAGATGAACAAAACATGCGCTTGTCTGTGGAGTCTTACTTGGGTACTTTTATTTTGACGTGGACATAATGGTCTCCGAAGCCGTAGCCACTAATGCGAGCGATTCCTTTTCCTGCAAGACGAATCCTCTGGTCTGTCTGGATGCCTGCAGGGATCTGAAGAGAAGGAGTCACTTATTACACTGTAGATGCTTAAAATGTTTCTGCATCGAAAAGGAAAGTCTGCATGTGTCTACTTACTGATAAATTTAGTGTTTCATAAAGGCCCTGCGTCCTGGCCGTGCCTCCCAGAACAGCTTGTGCCACTGAGACAAAAAGGTCAGAGTGGATGTCTGCACCGTCCCTCTTGAACACGGGACTCTTCTGGACCTGGACACCAACCCAGAACACATCACGGTCAATCACACATGGTATCAAAACGCATTAACACACAGGTTGTTTGGCCTGTGTTAGCTATAAATCCAGGAGCTCAGACAGCTCAATGCCTCTCACTTGTCCACACAACTACATTACGTAAGAAAATCCTATTATAGCTGCTCTTAGATGAATCTGCACTTCATGGAAGGCTCGTTTATTTCCAGTCTGGGTTTTTTAGTGAAATCAGTTTTGATACTAAGGAGCTGATGTAGATACTCACCTTGAATGTGATGAAGATCTCCTTCTTTCCAACTGGCATTCTGACTGTCTGTCCATCCTCCACTCCTTGAAGCAAAAAAAAAACAAACAATGACCTACTTTAGAGTTAACTGTATTAAACCCAGTGAAGGTTCAGGCTTGTAAGGTGAGCTGAGGCATGGTCGACCTCATTTAATACTCAAAAGATTCCAGGTGGACCCAAATTTAGTTTTACATTTACTTTCCCTATGAACACGGTATTTCTGCCAAGAGCATAAGCCAACAGATGTCACCATGAACATAGTTAAAACTACTTTATTTGGAATATTTTCAAAATTTTGCAGTAGTACGCAAGGTTATTTGACATTAAAGAAGCAAAAACAAAACAAAATTAAAGATCTGCAACAATTCCTTTCCATAGTTCAGATTCTTTCTCAGTGAAAGTACTTTAAATAAAAGTACGATGTTTGCTGATTTTCATTAAAAAATCTACTGCCCTAAATTTTGCTGACAATAAAAGCCTCCGACATCTAGGAAGTCAGGAAGATCTTCAGCAGAGCAGGCAGTAGATGCTCCTTAGCCTGGCTTATATCCTGCTAGGTGACTTTTCCTGCTCATTACTACCACTGAGAAAAAAAAATACCTTGAGGTATTTACAGTACGTAAACAGCGAGAGCAGGCAGTTAGGTGCGACTGACCTGCTGGAACAGGAACCATCACAACCTTC
>JAPZDY010000009.1:11811130-11833679 GCA_029783645.1 Ctenochaetus hawaiiensis | reverse complement strand
TTAAAAGGCAAAAATATTCGAGTTTCTATCATACATTAAAAAAAGAAGCAAATTAATATTTATGTTGAGTTTTCATTGGTATTCATATGGGTTTGACAAAATGCTGTTTTGACAGGTACGCGTATGTTGTTTATTTTTAATGCTGGCTATTTTCCACTTTGGGTAGAAGTAAACTTAGCTGAGACTGGAGGCGTAAAGGAGTTTGAGGGATTAACAACAATAGAGACAGCAGCAACGTGATCCTTAGTGAAATCACTGAAAGAGGATTCCCCTGTTGTCCCTGAATCTCAGAAAATAGGAAAAAAACACTTGCTGTCATACGCAGTGACCCACAGAGAAGCTGTGTGTGTGTGTGTTTGTGTTTATGACAGCAAGAAATCAACCATCTGGAACAAGCAAGTCTTCCTCACCTGACTGTCAGAGAGGGTCAACTCACTGTCATAGCTGGAAACTCTCTCTTTCACTCTCTCTCACACACACACACACACACACACAAGCTTAGGATTTCACCATTTTGGGGAACATTATATACACTTAGATTAATTTCAGGAAGACTTATTCTGACCATAGCCATAACCACTTGTCTATCTCTATAACTCTTATCCTGAAGTTAACCCAAGTCTTCATCCCAAAATTTAAAGATTTACATTATGGGGTCTGCATTTTGTCCCCACAAGGAGGGCGAGTCCCCACAATGGGACTGTATAAAAAGATTGATGTCCCGACAACATGAGTAATATATGTCCACACACATACACACTTTGTCATGTGATTCACTTCAAGGCTGCTGCCTATGTCAAACTCTGAAAAGCAACCCTGACATTTTATCTTGTTAAAGTTCCCACTTCATTTGCAGCTTTCTGGTCAAAAGAAATATATTTCTGTAATGGATATAATTTAAAATTTTACAGGATCATTAATTTAATCTGTGTATAGCACTGATTACTCTACAATTTCTTATTACTCTATCTATTCTCCCTGTCAGACATTTATGACCTTTACATGCTTGTATTTCAGCCTTCAGCAGTATAAAATACACATTCAAATGCCTCCAAATCAGAAAATTTCTAATAATTTTCTTGACAAGTCTGATCCCAATATATAATAAAAATATAGCCTTTGCCAAGGACACAGGCCAGATTAGCATTTCTAACAATTTATGCATTGTGATACTGCAGCCTGTTTCCACATGTCTTGGACGGAGAAAGCACAAACTGAGAATCATTTCATTTATTGAGCCTTTGCTGTCAGATATTGGCGATCTGCATGCTGGAGACACTTCATAGACGTAGCAGTACCCTTCTGTGCTCCAACAGTATTGTCTTCTTTGAGACAAACTGAGACCTCATTGCTGCGTGTTTTCCATCGCTTTTATCTTGAGGGACCCAGTCAGTCTTTTCTCTTTCTTCCCTCTCCACCCAGTCTGTCTCTCTATCCAAACCCTTCTCTCGTTTGCATGTGTGCATATGAGCCCATTACGGGAATGGAAAAGCCACAAATAGTGCATTCAAAACGAAGCAAAGATTTAATGAATTTCTGTGTTGTTTTATGGCTTTAATGGGACTTCATGGAGTGATGGGTTTCATATGGGACTTGAGAGCCACCGCAGAAAACTGAAAAACCTCAGCTTTCCATGGCACAATGGTACTGATTGTCACAACTTTGTCGCCATGACGTGGGCTTAGTTACTCATGAGTCTTTTTTCTTGTATCTTCAGTTCAGTGAGGACATCTGTTATTGTTGTCTTGTAGCATTACAAGCAGTTGTTATTTTAAAAGAGATGCTACAGATTTGAATAGGAGAGCCAAAATTACTTTGCAGGAATACCTAATAAAATAGATCATTCTGCATTTCTATTGCAGGAAAAATACCAGTCTGCCAGTTCCATCAATATTTTGAAAGCTTGTCAATTGGCTGACCTACAGTCTTGACACCAAAGGCCGTACACAATCGGATTGCTATTAAAATATAGTATAAATCCTTTAAGGGAAGCAGCACAAGGGCAAGGATAAATTACAGTAGTCCCTCGAAAGAGATTGATTTTTTTTTTAAAGGGATGTGAGATAATGACAAGAGGTAAAAATAAAAATATTAATATAAATAATGGTCTTATGGATAATAAGCTGGTCATTTTCAGTATGCTTCCTTTTAATCTGACGTCATGTTACTTGGATCAGTTCTGTTGGATCAGAAAAGTGAGAGTCTTTCCAAATGAAGCAACTAAATCTTTATCATTTTACTTTCCCTTCTAAAAAAAAAGCCAGATCTAACATTTTTATCCGTTACAATACATGAAAAGTGGGAATTTTATTTTATTTTTTGATTTTCATTGATTCCACCTTTGACAGCATATACAAATATGAAAATACCGCTCGACCCCTGGTGTAATTCTGTGTCCTTACAACGTTAAAAAACATACTGATGCATATTTTATGGGATATTTTTTTGATTATTGTAATAGATTGAAGACTCAGACAACAGTCGATTGCTACAGTCAGTATATGCTGGTTTTAGCAGTATTATTGAGAGTGTTAGACATAGAAAAGAGAAAGAGAAAGAGAACAGTCAGTCAGATCAAGTGAAGCTTGATGTGCCCATGTGTTTCAGTAAATGTGAAGATAACTGTTGTTGTTGTTGTTCTCATCACCAAAAAATGATCAGCTCTTCCTTGTCACAGCTCTTAGTTCCATCTGACTAATATCAATTGCTTTGTATTTCAGAAAATCATTACTTTCAATAAACATGGGGTTTTTGTACAAACTGGAACCTCTGCTAAAATCCAGTAATCATAGCTGATGTTTTGCTGTTCAGTCCAGTCTTTGGATGTACATCACAGTAATTGTATAAAATATATCTACTGCTCTTTACTAGTTTTAAAAAAGAGTTGGCATCAGTTTCTTGTAGGTTTCCTGCACTCTGTTGTCATGTTCAACTGAAAGAAAATCAAAAACATATTGAGAGACGTCAGTCAATAATTAGAAATGACAGAGTACTGTGTAATATTTTGTATACTGAACAGAGATTTTTAGTTAAGATGTTGAATGGTTTTAATTACCTAATGTAACTATGAATATACATTAATCCTGATTCGTTATTAATCACTTTAAAAATGTTCAGCAATGGTGGACCTAAATCATTTTCTTTACCTCCATTATGAGCTGTGAAGATTTGCTTGTACGCAAGACCTTGAAGGTGAGACTGTGTAAAGTAACGTCTCGAGGGCCACATTCAAATACTTACCATGTCAGTCAGGATTTTTGACAGTTGAAATTGTGAAAGCGGACTCAAATGTGCATGGGGCGACGTTTTCCAGAGCGTGGGTGATTTTCCTGACACCTCATTCTGTGTCCAGCCCAGAGGCCATTAGTGATAGAGGCTGAACAAGACTGATGGGTGTAACAGACCAGGAAGTGGTCTCTGCAGTTTAAAGTTGTATTGTGTTTTAATGGAGGTGGTGGGGTTTGGCTGGAGTTTGGTCAAGGTGGTGTTATAAGGTTTGAAAAGACCCACACTTACACCCCATATGGTGGAAATTATAATAATTTGAGGTGTATTGTGGTGCATTCTGGGGCGCCAGTAAAGTCTTAAAGAGGTTTCTGCAGTTAGCTAGTAAGGAAAACACTGTGTGAAGATTTTGTTTCAGTTGGCCAAAATAAAATATTTTAAATACTTGGAAGTCATACTCTGTAGTGCTACAATTTCCAGAAAAGAACACAGTGTGACAGTAAAGTGAAATGCAATTAAATCTCAGGGTAAAATTAAATTGTAATTCTTTTATTGTAGGTGGGCAAATAAAGCAATTTACATCTAAAAGAAAAAATCTAAGGTGTGGATTCTGACTGACTAACAGATTCCCAACAACTATATGAAATAACCAAGAGAGTTGCAGTAACTTTCATCACACTAATATTAGCACTAAGACTGCTGAACTTTATTAGCACAGATTTAGCACACAAATTATGTCCTTAGCATCAAGTTTAAAAGCTGTTAAGGACAAAAAGGCTGGTCATTTTACTATTTGATTATTTCTTAAGATTTACTCAATAATTTTGAACATTTTCAGTGATATTTTATTCAGGTCAACTTCCATTTACAGCTAATCTCTTGCCATGGTAGCAGCTCTGTGAAGCTGCTTTGTTACAAATACTACTGTTTGCATGATGATATAGCAGGCACAATGTCCCTGTGTTCATTATCTTATATAACCTTGTTTACGTCTTAATATTTAAGTTTATTGATAATAAACAAAAAGTATGGTTTAACTAGGTTTAAGGTCATGTTATTTGTTTTGGTGCAAAATAAAACTTTAATCGTGCAAGATTAAATGTTAAGGGATCATCAAAGTTATTACATTCTTCCTAAGGGGGATATGAACATCTGAAATAAATTTCATGCCATTCAATCCAGTGGTTGTTAAGATATTTAGTCTTGACTGAAGTGGCAAAAAGATTGCTTATTTTGTTTTATTTAAAAAAGGGTTTTGTAGAAAAAAATAAGTTATAGTCCATCAATGGGAGTAGTTTAAAAAAGTATTGTTTATGGTTTTGGCATGGTTAGAGAACATTTTCTCTAGAATTAGCACTTCCAGCCTCAAAGTGTCACAGCTGCTTTCATATGCCAAATACTAACGTCTTGTTAAGACTCTTAATGACTGGACGGTCATATGCCACACAGTCACTAATTAGTCAATTACCAAAAAAAGTATTTAATTTCCTTATAGTAAAGCCCGCACACACACACTCATACATGTGCATGATTTTACCCCTAAACCACCCGCTCTTTGACACACACACACAGGCATGCACAAGCACACAAACATTCGATATTATTACACTGATATCCTGCTGTAAACCACCACAGATGAAAATGTAAAACACTGTAGTCTCTATGGCAGTAAAGCACTTCAGCTAACCTCCTGTCGAGAAAACCTTCTTCTCCCTGCATCACTGCATTATTATTCATAGGGAAAAAAAAAAATCTGATAAAAATGTTTTTTAAATCTGTGGGTGGCAGCAGTCTTTCTGCCAGTTATGTGACAGAGTTTCCCAAAGGGATCCAACCATCTACTTCCTCTTTCTGCCTATGGAGAGAGGTGACGGGTGTCATCAAGAGCACCAGAAATTTACCTCAAGGCTGACATTTGAATCAAGTGTTTAATGTTTGTGTGTCATAGAATATTCCTTTAGCTCTCATATACAGTGTGTCACTAGCTGTTGTGAAATACTGTTTATGGTTCTATATATTGTTTCTCAGTGTCAAGCTCATCCTCAGGCTAGTTTAGCTTATATTCATTGATTTGTGTTACTTTATTTTGGTTTCCATGACATTTTGAGGTCTTGTCACTTGTTCAGGTTTCTGTTTAGACAAAGAACGTATAGACAGCATGGAAGCATATGGCCAAACCCACAAACTCTTCTTGTGTGTAAGTTTTGGGTAGTGTCTGGTCACTGTATGCTCAGGTTGGTGAAAGATGTGCTTTGACATAGGGGGACACTTTTTTGTCAAGTTAAGATCAATACCACTCTCATTTCCAACTGTCTGGTTATTACCTACACTACTTTTACCATAGCTTAGCATAAAGACGGAAAACGGGGGAAAAGCTATTCTGTGAAAATGTAACAAAAGATTACTACTCAACATGTTCTATCATGCATGTGTAATTTATACAAAAATCAAAGTGTAAAGTTTCAGTTTTGCTGGGAGTTAAACCTTGTTATCCCTGTGAGGACATAACAGAGAATATTAGAGGCTGCTACTCTTGGCCAAGAAAAAGTGTGACAAATTACCTCATTTGCCCCATATTTGTAAAACTCTTTGGTTTGTGCTTTAGTATGAATTTAACAGACGAGATATAATGTGTAAATTTATGAGACAGATTTTTATCACCAATGGGTAGAGCTTAGCTAACTATGCTAACCAGCGGTAATTGACAGATATGAAAGGGTATTTTTTTGCCAGAAAGCCACAGTGTCCCCCAGGTATCTGCAGAGAGAAAAAGAGCCATGTGTAAAGGTGTAAATGTTAACATACCCATGCCCACAGTTTAGCCATTTGAGCCCATGGTTTGGGCAGTCCATTCTGTAAATCCTAAGCCATGGATCGCTAAACTGTGGGCATGGATTACTAAACCGTGGGAACAGATAACAAATCTGAGAGCAACATTCATAAAACATGGGCACAGATTTGTAAACTAAGAGTAAGGATTTATCTACTGGCTTTTTTTTTCTCAGCCTGCCTCAAGCAAATAAACCTTCTTTCTGGCACTTCATCAATTACTTAATTTACATAATTTACCAAAATGATGAGCTAATCCTTAAATTTATCCTCATGCGTGTTCTTTTATATTTAGGGAGTGGTAGCATTCTTCCCTTTTAAATCCCTGCAAGTAAACAAATAAGCATATTTCCTAAAATGTTGACAGACTCTTTGAACAGGTCAATTTGCTGCTTGTTGAAATTACAGAATTTCAATTGTTGTTTTACTGTTGTTTTCTGGTCAGAGTAAAATAGCAACATATGTTTCATCCAGGCATGAAGGCGTAAATCGCAGTTCCCACACTCATCCTGTCAGCCTGACCGTCACACTTTGAACATAGTGGCACTGCTGGGAAATGTTTTCATTCAGTTTGTTGTTTTCTCTCCTTCTCATTTTTACGGCCTTGATTTTCCACTGCCTCATTAATTGGGGCTCAGTTATTTAAGCATTTGGACACAAAGACCCCTGCCAGAGCAGGAGACTCCTGCAGGTCAGTGTTTAGTGTAGATGGTCCAGTAAATTAGTATAATGACCCTTAGAATTCAAGATTTGTTTCTGTTATAGAAAAATTACATGGTCATTGGATTTTTAGGATCTCTTTGTCTGCAATCATCATTGCAGGATACCTTTTGTTAGGGCGCTACAGGGGATGTAGCTGCAGCACTTCGGCGGGAGAGCCCATAATCTCGGGGGCCAGGAAGTCTCTTGGCCATATCCTTGTTGCCAGGGTTGGTACTTAATCATCTGATCCAAGACTGCAAAGAACATATCAGTAGTGTAATCAGCGCTGTAGCACTTCAGGGAAGAAAAGCGCTACTTCCTTTAAGCAGCAGGGAGTTCCAGACTAATGTGGTTAGTCAGCAAGGCTTCCAATCCTTGGCTAAATAGAAACATCCTCGTGCCCTGAGTTTCTCTCTGCACATGTAGACCCAGTAGATGGATTCCTGCATTTTTCTTTAATTAAAATGACAGACCTATATTTGCAAAACATATTACATGACAATAGATTTTCATGCATGGTAAAATTGACAAAGAATTAATCATCCCCTGATCTACATGCAGCTTTTCCTGACACTGCACACAGGAGCAGATTTATGATAGAAAATGGCTAATATTGATTCTCTGATAATGACAGATTGTGATGAGGGAGAGAGGGGCCTGAGGAGAGAGGAGAAAAACCACAAATCATTAACTATTCATGAGTATGGAAAGACAACTTATGGTCAATTACTGAAGTGACACTTATGTCAAGGAGTAAAGGACAAATTCGAGATCATGGATGGGAGAGGAGAGGACAGAGAGGGAGGTGAGCACTCAGTTTCTCATCAGTAAACACTGACACCTCTGCATGCTTTTCTGTGTGTGTGCACAAAAACACACACACACAAGTGCACACAGTGAACAATCCGTCATATAGAGACAGACGTATTGATTAGACACAGATAAACAGGGGACAGACAGGCAGCGATAGGCCATTTGCAGCCCTTGTAGTTGGATAATAATCAATTAATGGTCTTTTATTATGGGGATCATTTGATAGGGGCTGATTGAAATGGCTTAACTTTAAGTAAAAAGGGAAACTTGAAACTTATTCAAGAACAACTTCAGAGGGGTCCTTTTTTCTCCTTCACACTCACGACTCTCTGTGTAAACAAATACATCTTCCTCTTTACAGACCTACAGAAAGTTTTTCATAGTTTTAGCACACTTGCCTTATTTCTACATATAAACATTTTTGAAAATATGCTTATTTGTTTTCTTGCCAAGAGTTAGGTGAGTAGATTGATTCCACTCTAATGCTTGCATGCTCAGCATTGGGTTAGCTTAACTTAGCTTAGCTTAGCACAAAGAGCATGAGCAGAAGAAAACAGCTAGCCTAGCTCTATTCAAAGGTAACAAAGTCCACCTATCAGGTTTAATATTATTAAGTTAATATTAATATTAATATTAATATTAATATTTTTGGACCGAGTGGGACTCGCTGTTTCCCCTTATTAGCTAAGTTAACTTGCTGATACCTGGATCGCTAAATATATGGCAGTGGTATCAATCTAATATGACTCTCTTGCCAAGAAATTAAACAACCGCTTTTTCTAAAATGGCAGACTATTCCTTTGAATCTCTTCTATAATTTACAAAAAAAGTTCTGTGGGTTTAAATACACTTTGGCTGCAAAGGAGGAGTTTGTAATGTCTTCGGTTTTATAAGGGTTTCCTGCCTTTGACTGCAGAGCAAAAGTGAAGTCAGTAAATCTGTTCTTTGCTGCCTGCTGCCTCTTACCACAGTAAACCATTGCCCAATGTACTTCAAAACTGTTGAAGGGTCAGCTTAATCAGCCCTGTTCATCCCACACACTGATGCGTTGACTCCATTTACGTCTCTCAGCTGATTTAAATAATGTTGGCGTTCTGCACTCAAGACTCGAGTGAAGTCAGTCATTCATTCATTAAAAATGCTTATATTTGTTTCTTTTTACTGATTAGCACAGATTTATTAACAAATTTTGCTTTCACTGTTGATTTTCAGTAAAAACAAACAATGGGGCTAATGAACCGTTACCTCATGAAAACTGAGATTTGCTTTTTAAATAATCCTCCAATCAGTGTTTGAACAAGAAAAATCTCACTAGAGTAACTGGAAAAAATTAAAATTGTTTTCTGTTTAGATGTGGATTACTCATCTACATTTTGTAAGTGGCCTCTTGTTGTTGACATTTTGACTCTGTGTAGACTTCCAATCTGAAACAAATAAAACACACAGACTCCTCTTACTTGTCTGTTTTATTGGAGACCACATGAAAGTTCTCTGTTTCCAGTCACACCATATTAAATGAGTTGGGTAAATGTATTACAGAAAGTTAATTTGCTGTTGTAAACATTGCCCATCATCCATGTCATGCAAAACAATTTGTCTCCGAAATTCAGTTCCACCACAACTTTACTTCACACATTCTGTCAATGTCAAATAAAGACACAAAAATGGATTCGTCCAAGATCTACGATGCCAGTTTGCCAGACAGTGCTGAAATAAAAGCAGCCTGTGTAACAGGCAGGACAACTGCTTTGACCTGTGATAAGATGGTGTTGAATCAAAACAATTAGAAGGAAATTTCTCAGAGTATAGGACTGCTGGTTCACACAATTTGTTGAGAAGAAATGTAACAAATAAAATGAAACAAAGATAAATTTAATGTATAAATACAGAAAAAAAGAAGCGCTAAGTTACCTGTTTAGATGTATATGCATTCATTACTATGAAAAATTCATTGCTGCTCTTAAGCACATAATTTAGCACAGACTCTCTTCATTGCAGCCACATGTTTAACACTAGCTGAGCTCAGCAGCTTGCCATCCTGGTTGCACTTCCTGCGCATTTTGGTCTGTTTGGGTCCTTGTAGGGGAGCTGAGGGTGGTGAAGGGGGGACACTTTGCTCTTGCAGGAAGAAAGGGCTGGGGGGGTCTGTAGGAAATTGCTGTTAAGTGGTTCTTGAGGCTTTGCGGTTTTTGACTCATCAGGCCCATAGTGGGTGGATGGTCCCTTTGTGCAGGTCTTTCAGATGGGAGACTCAGATGGCTTGTCTGGGGCCCTCATACATAAACAGACTACAGTGTATGAAGCTCTAATCACACAGATTTTGGGGTACTTTAAAGTTCAATGTATATAATGTGTTTACGTTATTGCTTGATGTTCTTTTGACTGAAGTCAGTCAGTTTGTGATTAACTTGAAAGTGGGATGAAAGCTCAGACTTGGGTTCTCTGCTTTAAAGTTTAAAAAAATGCAGTGATTGAAGACTGAAGATCAAAAATTAAAACTTAATTAGACAAATCGTACCTTAATGATACCAGTACATAAGATGTAAAGTGATAATTTTTTTTAGCCTTTTTGTAGCTACATTTATTAAATATTTTACATTAAGACTTTAAAACATCTATGTGTAATGTAAAATTTGGGTACTCATAGTGATCCATAGAGAAGCATCACCCAACTTTACAGTTCCCCTCAACTTTACTACTCTGGTTTACTTTCAGTGCTTCCACAAGCCTTATTTCCAAGCATAGCAGACAGCTCTGATAAATCAGCCTTAAACTTCTTTCTCACCTTCTGATAAACATAGTAGAGCATTAAGCAACAGAGGAGCCATATATTTCTTTCAAGATTGCCATTGTAATGCAGTATATATTTGTTGTGTTTACAGCTTGTTCAGCTGCTCCAATTAGCAATAACATCAAACCAATGACCATAAGTTTGGTGTATTAAAATCTTTACCATTATGGCATTGTGAGAGATGAATCGTAATTCTGTGACTGATCGGGTTCTTGTTTTCATTTAGGAACCTGATGCCTCGCACATTGGATGGCCAGATCACCATGGAGAAGACCCCCAGCTACTTTGTCACAAAAGAGGCTCCTAGCCGTGTCTGCACTATGAACTGTCAAACCAAGCTGATTGTGGTGGTCAGGGATCCTGTGACACGGGCTGTATCTGACTACACCCAGACACTGACCAAGAACCCAGGTCTTCCATCCTTCCAGAGCCTGGCTTTGAAAAACTCCTCTACAGGTCTGATCGACACCACATGGAGTGCCGTGCGCATTGGCCTCTATGCCAAACATCTGGAGAACTGGCTTCAGCATTTCCCCTTGTCTCACTTTCTGTTTGTTAGCGGTGAGCGGCTGGTGTCTGATCCGGCTGGAGAGATGGGCCGGGTTCAGGACTTTCTGGGTCTGAAGCGGGTCGTTTCGGATAAACACTTCTACTTCAACCAGACCAAAGGTTTTCCCTGCTTGAAGAAGCCAGAAGGAAGCAGCAGACCTCGCTGTCTTGGGAAGTCTAAGGGCAGACCCCATCCTCAGATTCCCTCTGAGGTCCTTCAGAGACTCAGAGACTTCTACAGGCCCTTCAATCACCGTTTCTACCAAATGAGTGGGCATGACTTTGGGTGGGACTAGCAAAGGAGAGATTCCTGCTAAGTCTCTAAGTCAGTCTCTCACTCTCTGTGGAGACTGACTGTGTATTGCTCCACAGGGCTAACGTTCTCAGGGACAAGTAGAGGAGTCCACATACTGAATCCTGCCTTAGTGGAATCAACATGACATGCAGCACATGAACTGTTTTGTTGTTGAGTAGAAGAAGAAACGGGAGCAGTGCTGTCAATATACAAGTTACTCAGTTTATGGCTTAGTCATTAAACCATTCAGCCATTTTCTTGCTCGTATGTCAATGTTGTTGTTACACAATAATTAGCAAGCTATGTCAAAAGGGAAAGCAAACATTGCCTTTAATTACAATTCTTGACTCTTTATGTTTTTTTAGAAAATAAGCTTATATTTATAGTTTCTGTTGATTTTAAATACAACAGTTACAGATTTCTTTATGAAAGATATGTATTTATTACATGAGGTAAAACATATAAGTGACTATGCTTTCATTGACAGGACATTGGATAAATGTCATACTCCATGATAAACCACTATTTCTTTTCAAAAAAAAATTATGAGCAGTGTTACCATTACTGCATTTATAGTTCTGTTACGTTTACTGTTCCCAAATGGTCTTTGAAATGTTACAGCATGCTCACTACATTGCAATGATACCTCATATGTAAATATTAAATGTGTAGACTGACAATAGAAACCACACATACAAACATTCCATTTGTAGGTATTTGTAGATATTTTTGTCCTTTAAAGCTACATCCAATTTTAACTGTCTTGATCATCCTAACTGTATCCACTGTTACCCACTTAAAATTAATTGCCATTTTGATGTGTGATGAATTAATGACTTAAAAATGTGTATACAAAGCGAACTGATGTGTATGAAACCTGGATTCTGATTCTGATTCTTTGTGTGTGATGTAAAGTTTTATCTCACATGGCATCCAGAGTACAATGTTTTATTTACTGTAGTTGTCAAGCAAACTGAAGATGTTTATATAAAGACTGCTAGAAAAACCACATCTCTGGCCTTCATAAGTGTATCATAATCAACCACCAAAGGGTAAACCCCTCCCCTGAACAGTAACTGCCAATTCATAGCTTTGCAGACAAAACTAGCATGGCAGCCCTGTCAAACTATGGATTTTTCAACATTTAACTGGTGCAAATGGGGCTTCAGTAAGAGAGATACTTTGCATTTATAAATCCGGCTTTTTAGTCATTCCTAGAAGAACAAAAGTGTAAGAAATAGATCAACTTGCTGTTAGCATGTCAGCCAACTAGCTACATTCAAGGTGTGATCTACATTCATATTAGCTTGCCATATAATTTCGAAGATTTTTTTAGATCAGCAGCTGGTGAGGATGCTATCTGTTCATCATTTATAAAGCCGCTGTTTATACTTAAGACCTCTTCAGAGGGATGTCAATTTAATATGAATCAGCTGCAAACATTAAGGAGTCAGCCAGGGACAGCGCTCTCCACCCAACTCATGGAGCTAACTTTAGCTTAATTTGTTAGCTATTTCTTCGCTTTATTTGAAAAGACAATGGGACAGCTCACCAGACAAAATTGCCCTGCGTCTATTCCATTGTCTACTCATTGTTTAACAAGTGATTAAAGGCATGTGTGCACATAGTGTTGTTTTCTGGCAGAAAACCACCGGCAGGGTGCTGTTGTGCTCTGAAATGAAGCGTTTGTAAGTCAAAGAATGCTGCATGTGGGCTACATTTCATTCATATAGGAATATCTATGCAGCTAATAAAAAACTCACAGCACGTAAGGTAGTCGAAGCATAACACTCACCATTAACATTTTAGTGTCTGGCCAATCTGCTCTTAGAAATGGGCTCTTCTCTCTTTTTTATAATGGGTTCTGTCTGGCATATAATAAAACTCAGGGTAGACAGACATAGCCAGAACGAGCTTTATTTTGGGGGGGCCGTACCTGGTTGACAAGGTCTGGCTCCATATAATAAAAGATTGGTTGCCTCACAAGTAGTAGCTATGACAACATCAGTACCTTTCAATGAAGTTAATAGATTTTAAACCTGAGGAATTTGGAGCAACTGCACAAAAATGCAGTCTGAAAAAAGACACTGGGTGCAACACTTTCTCCAGGCAGCTGAATGCTGCCGTACACGCTTGCTCCTCATTGAAAACAATTTAAAAAGATGCTGGCACTCAGAAAAAAACACTTTGTGGACATGGGCCCCAATACTTTATAGTGCTAGCTGGTTTTGTGCCATAGTAAATAGTGCAGCAGCATTTTAGAGTGGAAAGCTAACAGGCATAGCAACAGTAACGAAGGGTGGTGGGCTTGAGGGCTTCACTGCGAATGATTAATTCTTCCATAACTCTGTTCAAGCTGCCTCGACTGAAATGTCTCTCTCTGTCTTGTAGTCTAGCTCTTCATCACTCCTTTATTTATGCCTTCAAAGTTTTGCTCTGATTCTAACTTTATTTTCTCACCAGAGAGATCTCAATCTGTCTCTTCCCTCTCTTTCTCAGGCTCTCTCACATTGCTTTTCCCTGTCGCGACTTCCACACAGTGAGACCACATGTACAGTCTGAGGCCTGTGTGTGCTGTGGCCTTTAATTACGAAAGATGTCAGCTCACTCAAAAAACCCCCACCCTTCTCTCTGGGCTCACAATTAGCAGCAGAGCTCCTTTCTTTCATGGCAAAAAACTATCCTGAAAGAAAGATGAACAAAAACATCTGCTCTTAGGAACCCACTGAAGATCTGAAATACTGTATACACAACAGATGTGTTTTTGTGTGTTTGTTTGTTTGCTTGCTTGTTTGTTTGCTTGTTTGAATACATTTGCATTCTATGATTTAACCAAAAATATTCAATAAAATCAACAAACGTTGAGCTTTGTCTGTGGAATCATCAGTGATTTGTGAGTGAAGATAATAAATGGCTGTTCATATTAGCATGCTAGTGTATGTATTGTCTGTGTCCTTGCAAGTTTGCAGTCACACACACTCTTGTTGCTTTGGCACAACATATACATCTTGTCTTTTTTAATCCCTGTCAGTATTTCTGTCACATTCCTCCTCTGTTTTATATGTCTGGCATTATTTTTTAGTGGGCCTTAGCTAAAATTTAAATGTGCTTGGCTCACTTTATATCTGCCAACTTTTATTACTCTGTATTACCAGTCATGGTGATAGCTGCCTTTTTTGCAGTGCCAGCCCAGCAGCAGGCATTAAAATGATAACTGATTTCCCACCCTGCCATCTGGAAAAGTCGTTAACGTCGGAGTTCGTAGGACTAGCACAGTTGTTAAGTTTCATTAAATCAGCAGGACATTCCGCATAATGTACAGTTGTCGCTAAACACTGGTAATGATGTGAGAAATCCAATTGTGGTGAAGAAATAAATAACAAGAAAAAATGGTGAAATGTCATATTCATAGTGTATTCCAAAGGCAAGATGAAAAGATGTACTGTATGTTGGTGTGATCCACTGCATATTTAATAAACCATAACTTCATCCAACTCCAAGCAAGTCTTACAATACTGCTTTCAGCCTGTGTTTGCTCATATTTCTCTCTATGAGCTCATGAAAAGCCAGCCTCCACTTGTGGCTGCCACAGAAATGTGTAGACACCACCAGCATTTAGTCATGTTTTATGACATCAGTATTTTAGGTGTGTAAGCATTCACAAAAATCATGATTTGATTTAATATTATAGAGTGTGTGTCATACTTCCAGACATTCTCAGCTGTCTGGATTGCTTTTACACTTGTTTTAAAAATTTATTTGAGGACTCAGTTTTGTACTAGTATAATGTTGGAGATTTAAGTAATCATTTTGAGGGGTTTCTCAGAAGCCAAACACAATTCTAAAGATAAAAAAGACTGTTTTTACAACATCACAAAAACAGGAGATGCTTTATCATCTTAGCCGTAAAACCACAGCACTGCATTGTTCATCAGATTTTGGATAAAACATGCAAGCCTTGAATTAAATTATAGAAAATGATATTTTCTTACATTTTGGACTGTTCATAATATGAAAAAGGATTTAAAAGATAGGCCGGTGTTAAAAATGTTTCTTACTTACAACAAAACCCATGAATAAATGAAACCACCTCTACTTTCTGACTGCCCTGCCGCATCTGTGGCTTATTTGTCTCCCATTAAAAACATTCATGTGGGATGGACTCAAAACAAACTGCAGTGTCTTTATTCATGGAAATAAAAGAATGTGTAAATAGGGTCAGTCTAGATTAGAGTAATAAGATATATCATTTCTTTTTTCTTTGTGTTCCAATCTTTCTCTTGATTCTGTTGATTATTATGTAGGAAAAAGCACACACATCCAAACAAAATCTTTAACACGTGCTAGACCGAGTAGAAGCTGACAAGAAATTAAACTTTAAGATATTATTATTTATTCCTTTTTACACTGAGTCAAAGTCTGGATGCAACTGTTGCAGCCAAAGAGAGATGTCAAACTCAACACTTACACCAAATTCAAATGAATAAAAAGATAACATATGGTTATTTGAAATACAAGACACTATGAACTACACTTGTTTAATTAACCAAAGGGTAAAAACAATACCCCATATGCCCATAAAACTGCAAATCTTCCCTTCTCTTGAGGACAGTAATTTGTTTAGCTTTGGCTGGCATGCAGCTTCCAAGTATTTCAGCCCACAATTTATTGTGAGCCTTCAATTTCTATCACTGTGGATTTGTTTGCATGAGTTAAAATTGTCCAGTGAGGATTGAGTTACAGGCCACTGTGACTATTCGAAATTAGGCGTGATGAGGGATGTATTTCTTTGCGGTGACTCCTAGTTGGGAATAATGGGCACATGGCAGACTAATCGGAAACACTTGGGGGGGGTTTGTGAATCACTCTGAAGTCCGTGCTAAAGGGGGGGTGAACTGATTCCTACACACCAGATAAAAAGTAGGATTACGGCGTAAAAGTGGTTTCCCTCTGAAGAGCCACAAATGAAGACGGTTCATAGTAAGGACTCCTCACATTTTCCACCCTTACCACAGTCTCCTTCAATTCAGGGGAAAAATGCTCAGGGATTTTCTCTCTTCTCGGTGGTTTTGATGCCTTACAGCATCTTGTTAAATTTTGACTCTGCCTTTAATTGATGAGCGAGTATTTTGGGTTAGACGGATTTTCAAATGGTCATAGCTCAATGCAAATAGGGGGATTTCTTAGGGACATGGGATTAGGAACTTCTACAATAGGATTTCATAACTTTATTTCTCTGGACACGTTTCACTTTATAGTTCTGTTGCTGTTTTAGCCTGCAAAATACCAGCTCCAGTCTGTTCACTGCGCCCTGATTGGAAAACTTGAACAAGCAAAGTTTATGGAGAAGTTTTCACATGGTTGATGAGGTACTTACTGAGACACTGTCGCCAAATGGATGGAAATCTTTCATGCTAAGACACAAAAATGCATCTCTTTGTGGAAAAATCCTTCATCTTTTTGGAAATTTGCACACATAGTTTCTAAAAAGTACAATATGTTCCACAGTTCACTGCCCACTGTGCCTTCCACCTGCATTTCAAACAAAATCTTAACACACTACGTTCAGTCAGTCACTCTGAATGCAGGAGGCCTGCACCTGGCCTTCATGCATGGTTTCCTTTCATTTGCCAAAGACCCCATTCATTATTCTGTGAGAATGAATTACAGCCCTTACATTTGGCCAATAAAAAAAATCATAAATTGGTCCTTGATTTGGTCTATGTTGTTATTAATCCCTCAACCGCCCACTTGTGCATCTAATAAGAGACTGGTTAACAGAATATGCTGTAATTGTTTACATGCAGATCCAGTCAAAAGTGGTCACTTATTTTGGAAATGTTGGGAAAAGACAAAGTGTATTTACTGTAAGAACCGGGTCCAAGTCCAAGTATATAAACTTAAACACATGTACAGTAAAGACAAGCACAGCAACCCTTCTGCTTTTCAAAAAACAAAAACTAGTTCAGTCTCAAGGCCATGTAAGTGTGAGTTTTTTTCATATGATATGTCCTATGTATCCTGTATGACCCTGTCCTTTTAGTGGTTGTGTGTTGGGTGTATTTTTCGAAGAATGGTCACACAACAGCACTATCTGGCAACATACAGTGCAGCAGCAGAGCGGAGTAGCACGAATGGCCGTTTTCTGAATACATACACGTTGCCAAGTTGTAAAACATTTTCACATGTTGGACCTTGCAATAATTTTAATGTCAGGGGCTGGTGCTTTAATCCCCCAATAAAGCTCAGAGCAAAATGTTTTTCAAATTTTCAGATGCCTTTCAATCTTCTTACAGAAAGTATTTTGAATCACGTGTGCATTTTATAATCTAATAGAGGTCTCTCTTCAGTTAAAAATGAACCTAACTGGGTTTTACTGTTAAAAAAACTTGCATAATTGAGCTTCCCTTCAGAATATGTTTGACCCATTGATGCATGTTCAGGCCCGTACTTGAGTTCAAGTTGTTTCCCGTGTGAACCTGAGAGATGTGACCCGCTAACCTCCTGCAAGATAGATTCCTCTCCACTGCAGCTACTGATGAACTGATGGCCACTAACAGATGTTTTAACGTGTCTGTGGTTATATGTCATATATGGCATGTTACAGTAGGTGTAAAACAAGACTCATATTCAACCAGTCACTTGTCATTGCACAGTCCCTTTTTGTCTATATGTGCATCTCTGCTTTCTTACAATTTCTTTCAATTTGTTGCAGCTTAAAGCAGACAGTTTTCAAAGATGTTCCAAAGAAGTATAACAAAACTACAAGAGTCTGGAGACTAGGAGGCTGGAACTATGCTATGTAACATGATGGTTTCACTAGATAAATCATCAGGAGACCACCAAAGTGATTTCAATCCATCCTGAGGGTGAAACAAATGTGTTTAACAAATTCTATGACAATACAGCCAATAGTAGTTGAGACATTTTAGTCAGAGCCACATGTGTTTACCTCATGGTGGTGCCAAAGGGAAAATCTGAGATTAGTTAAGTCAGTCAGTAGGATTAATCATGAGTATCTGTACCATTTTGTGTGCTGTTGTTAAGAAATTTAAGTCTTGACCAAAGTGATGGACCCAACTGAAAAATATTTCAATCTTTATGCCACTTTTTGCTTATTATTAGATGGGATTTGTTTGAAGAGTTTCCTAAAATCTCTGCTGTTTTGCCCCCTCACAATTTTACTTGATCTCAGATCATAGGTGACATCACAGTTAGATCGGAAGACCGTGGTCTCCACATAATCCCCTTGCTTGAAAGCGCAAAATATACCTTCTCACACTCCTCGATGACAACATACCGATTCATGTGGTGAACACTAAACCAGAGCTGAGCTTGAGCTTTGAAGCCATTGTTAAAAACCTGTGAGGGTGTAATACCTTCAGTCATATGGGGACAATGAATTCTATGATTCATATCTCATAAAAGATGACACCTGTGCGCACATGCCATACAGTGCACTGCTGCTCTAACATGGCGGGGAAATATCAGGCCATGACACTGTTTCCCAGATCCCAAATCTAATTGAATCTGCCATAACTGCTCAATGATGGACGTGCGTAACCCCACAGTCCCCTGTGGGCCAAGGCTGGGGCCTGTGTTGGAGATAACATGCCCCACAGGTGTGGGGAGATGATGTACGCAGACTCAGGTTACAGCAGACTGGCCTGGGACAGGTTGATGGAGGCTCTGATTGATCCTGAAAACAGAGAAGCCTGTGGGAGAATTGTAATTGAACCTGGAACAGATGTTTAACAGTCCAGGAAGAATGTGGTTATGATGAAGGTACGTAGCCAGAAAGTTGAAATTACACCAGATGAACAAAAATATCACAGTTTTATTGGAGGGTATTGGCATGAGGAGTCTGGGTTCATGCGATTGATTGTTGACCAGATGACATACAGTGAAGGGGTAACAGGGTTCACTGTGCATTTACAAAAATGTATCCATATGGTAGTTTGCAGCAGAAACGTGGTCCACCAAACTCTCTGAAGAAAAAATGTCTCTGCTAATCCAACAGGCAGCAAAACATGCTCCAATTTAAGAGTAACCACAGGTAGTCAGTGTGCCAAACCCTCAGTCCTCTAAACTTCCTCACTAACATGAAAATTTTCTCAACTTGAACTCATTTAGGATAAACTCTATTTTACATTTGAGCTTCTGAAGGGGTCACCGCATAAATTTAGACCGTGCTGCTTAATGTGAAGGTTGGAAATATCCTCTGATGTTAGTAGTCTTTCATCATAAGTACACCAGTTAGCAAAAACACACTAATGCATAAGGTTGAAAAGTTCAAAATGCTATTGATGTTGGTCTTTTATACCATCAATATAAACGTGAAAATCTTTAATTCCATTATCAATATTAGTGCAACATGTTGGGTATGAAGAAAGGTTTTAACTTCCATAGCACATTCTTGTTTAAAGGGTGTATATTGTTTTTTTTTTCCAACTTCAAGTATGTATCTAGAACTTTTGGAAAAAAATATCAGCTAGTGTGTGAATTTTTTATGTACACTTACTCAAGTAAAATTTTGATTAAAGGAATTTTATTTGAAACAATATATTTGCACACTTTTGAATTGGTACTTTCACTGAAGTAAAATATACTCAGATGTCTTCCAGTGGCAGAAGGAGCCTAGGTATTTACAGCATATAAAGTAGTTGAAAATACATAAAGTATTGAAAATTAGCTCCAGTTGAGAAGCAGTAATATTAAAATACTATCACTTTTAATGCATTCAAAATATGAATATAATAGTGTTATAAAAATAACACTGAAAAGGATCACTTCTAATAACTAATATCCCTTTTTTTCTGATAATACATGCATCTGTTTCCTCAAATTCTGAAAGCAGAAAATGTATATATACATACATATTAAAAAAAATTATACAACATATTATTGCATTTTTATTTAAGTACAACTTCAGGTTACTTTCACCCCTGATGTAACAGTGGCAGGGGAGTGGGTGATGGATGTTTTCCATATCCCTGATTAAGGTACATTATACAAAGTACATTAGATTATTGGTGCCCTTGTGTTACTGATATCAGTCAATGCAATCACACTGAGTTTTGGTAACTTATTATCAATTGCTGTACCACTCAATTGCAGTACCACAGGAAAAACTTCCTCAGAAATATGCATATGATGGCACAGCACTGCCACCTGCTGATCAACATCGAGCTGATAAAGTGAGATTGAACCTTCCTGTAAGATCACTGTCCATGAGCCTGAGTATTTATTTGTTGTCTTTTATCGCACTAATTGTCTTGTCTGTCGACTCTGAAGCTCATAGTGACAACGTCCTCGATCCCAGCTTGCAGCTCATCATGCTCCTGCACGGCGGACACTCCTTTGGGGGTCCCAGTCAGGATGAGATCCCCCTCCTCCAGGGTGATAAAGTCGCTGATATAGCTGATGAGATAGGGGATGGAGAAAATCATCTGGGATGTGCAGCCGCTCTGCCGCAGCTGGTCGTTCACCTTCAACCACAGCTTCACGCTACCCGGGTCTGGGATGCGTTCCTTGGGGATGAACTCGCTGATGGGGCAGGAGGTGTTGAAAGCTTTAGCAAGGGTCCAGGGCAAACCCTTGGACTTGCATTCGTCCTGGATGTCCCGGGCTGTCATATCCAAGCACAGAGCGTAGCCTGCAACATGCTCCATAGCGTCGGCCTGAGGTATGGCCGTACCCCCTTTGCCGATGACCACCCCTAACTCCACTTCATGGTGCAGGTTGCTGGTGTACAGGGGCACCAGGATGGGTGAACCCTCTTTCACATATGCAGAAGGTGGCTTCAAGAACAGGACTGGCTCTGTAGGAATCGCATTTTTCAGCTCTTTAGCGTGGTCTGCATAATTCCTCCCAACACATATTATCTTTCTTCCCCATTCCCAAAACCGAGACATATTTTTTGCCGTCATTTTTTAAGAGAAAGGTGAAGGTTTTAGCCGCTTAGGAGCAGTCAGCACCAGCTTGACTAGACTTTGACCGACACACAAGTTCCTGAAGCCAGATAACTCACCTACGGCAAGCCTGGAGGGACAAAAAGAGAAGTCGGAAAATATATTTTCACAACTATTCATCGTTTTATTTGAGAACTCACACAAGTTTAAAAGATAAAACAACAACCTTTACATATATCCTTTGTATTTTAAATAAATCGACGTTAAAAATACATAAATAACCAATTTATCCATGTGTTTAGCTAATTATTCACGATCCACTCCCCTTGACTTGATTGGTGGAGCCTGGTAGGTTAAGGTTGAAGCGGAACTGAAGTAAGAACCAAACTTTTCTGGTTAATACGAATGAGATAAGGTGATAGCCACCGTTGTTATGTTATTCAAGTCACTAGTAGGGAGTGCCTGCACTCTTCTTGGAGCTGCAACAGTCTACAAATTTGGTACGTCCACATGAATTTTGGGGATGCAGACACATAGATAGTACGTTAGCATGTGCACATGAATTTTAACTAGCTGGGGAGGGCTGAACATTTTTCATTTTGTCGTGTCTTGAGAGGAGCCAGACAAATACAGCTGGCCTGCTGGAATAAACATCTGCACACTCTTACATAATGTCTTCCGTGGCAGTCCAGTATCTGAATGTTGTGGCAGCCAGCTAAATGAAATACATGTCATGCGCTTTTAAAAGTAGCATTGAAGCTAACGTTGTTTACTTTAGAGTCATTTGCTTAAAGGTTGAGTTCTTGTCTAGATAGTGGGGACTGTATAATCTCAGTAGTTTATTTGTGTTTGTGTTTACACATGATAAACTTATTTGGTGAAAGGATATCTCATAAAAAATAAAATAAATGACCTTACATAAGACTGACATTTTATCCTGTCAGCATGACGTTGTTGTTATCAAATATTGTCCTATATCGTCTCATCCAGCACCTGTGGAAGTCAAAGCCCAAGCAGCTGCTCTCCTTCACAGTGCTGTTAGGAAATCTTCCCTTGTGGAACAAGCAAATATGAAGGTTGAACTTCTCCCTGCACTCTCTGACAACTACATGTACCTCCTGATTGATGTGGACTCCAGAGAAGCAGCTATTGTAGACCCTGTGGAGCCTTTAAAGGTCTGTGCATTATATTATATTACATTACATTATGTTACATTATGTGTTGAAAAGTAACTGTGAACATTTATTTCATTAACTTTTAATGTATTTAGTGTATTTTGCTGGTTATATTTCTGTACTCCAAGTATGAGGGGTTGACTTACAAGTTCTTGGCCAATGGTAGGTGAAGTTAACTTAATACAATCTAGCCCTTTCATATTTTTTTTAGCATTTCCCCCTCCTATATTTAGAGACTTAGTTTTGGCAATTGTTGAGC
>JAPZDY010000009.1:11784896-11810597 GCA_029783645.1 Ctenochaetus hawaiiensis | reverse complement strand
ATTACTGAGTCCAGTTGCCTTCGATTTATTTGCCCAGAATAACTATGACCTGGATGAATGAGAACATTCACAGATGTCCCTTAATTGGGTTTTTTGTATTCCCACCTATATTGAAGCAAAGAAATTAATTCTGATTTTAGCATATACAAAATATGTTTTATTCACCTCAAAGACTCACAGATTTTCCATTTGTGAGGATATAAAAAAATTTTTAAAAAATCAAATTAATCCTCCTGCATGAAAAGCTGGAACCAACGAATAATCGGCACTTTTCCTATATGAAAGTTTTGAACAAACAGCAAAATTTCTTGGGTTTTTTTCGGTTTGATAAATGAACTAATATTTAAACACTCCTTCAGTTTGGTCCTTTTTGTGCTTGAACAGGTTGTGGAAGCTGTCAGAAAACATGGCGTGAACCTTACAGCAGTTCTTACCACTCATCATCACTGGTAAGCTACATGTTCATGAGAGCATTCTCAAAAACACTAAAGCTACCAGCCTTAAATGTCAGTATGCTTAAAAATAAAAAAAAAATCTGCATGAACCCCTTTGCTGAATTTTAGAGCAGCAACAACACACTGATCAGTCTTTCTCCTTAGGGATCATGCTAGTGGAAATGAGAAGATGGCAAGGTTAATTCCAGGACTGAAAGTGTATGGAGGAGATGACAGAGTTGATGCTATCACAAAGAAAGTTTCTCATTCTGACACCTTCAAAGTAAGACTGTCATGCTGTCTTTTCTGCAGTCCATGTATTAGCCTTAAAATGCCTCATGTTTGCCAACTGGACTCTCATTCTTTTTCAGCTTGGATCACTCACTGTCAAATGTCTGTTTACACCATGTCACACAACTGGTCACATCTGCTACTATGTGACAAAAGAAAAGAGCACAGAGCCACCACTCGTTTTTACAGGTCTGTCTTGGCAAATTAACCCTTCACATTTCATGAAATGAACAAAGAAATTTTGGTGCAGTCTCTGACAAAACCCTTAAACCTGTCAAGTTTAAACACAAATTATTGATGCAGACTCTGTTGCAGGTCAAACCGTTGTCATGTATGAACATGAACACTCTAAAGTGGTTTTCTTTCCAATGCAGGGGACACGCTGTTTGTGGCTGGTTGTGGTAAATTCTTTGAGGGTACAGCAGAGCAGATGTACAAAGCCTTGATAGAAATTCTGGGACGCCTTCCTCCTGAAACAGTAAATACATACACTCCATCCGTAATGTCAGTGTAAAAGGTATTACAGAAAGATAAATGCAATCCTGAAGACATGAATCATTCTTTAAGTAGTTTCAAGATGATTTGAGACATAAGCTAATTGGGATGAGAGATGAATTTTGCAGTTTTTAAGATGGAAAACAATCAGTTTTCTTAACAGAGATTTGTGTTGCTTGTCCCATTTTTATAAGTGCACTCAAGCTGTCTGACAGACTCACTAACATTGGTATGTTTGTGTTTCAGCGTGTCTACTGTGGTCATGAGTACACTGTCAGCAACCTGAAATTTGCGCGTCATGTGGAGCCAGACAATGAAACCATTCGGAAAAAGCTTGCATGGGCAAAGGTATTTGATTCACACCTAGGCAAACATTCCTTCAACCAGGTGATCAACTACTGAAACAAATAAAAATAAAACTTACTCTGTCTGTGTATTTGTGTTTCTGTAGGAGAAGTGCAGCAATGGAGAACCCACCATCCCGTCCACTGTGGCAGATGAACTCACATTTAACCCATTTATGAGAGTAAAGTACGTAGAGTGTGATTTAAAGGTACATTGTGTAGTATCAGAGTACTTAGTGGCATCCAGTGGTGAGAGTCTGGACTGCAGAGCTCACTTGCTTACCCTTACCTTTCTAAGTAGTTACAGAATCTATGGTGTCCCTCAAGGACAAGAAGCTAGTTAGTAAAGATGGCGATATCTGCCACTGCCTCATAATAATCTATTATGATACTAACGCTAACTTGTGTTACCACAAGAGCTGTGACCAGCGCCATAGATGTAACTTTGTGCTCATAAACATTGGCCATTATCTAACTTTAGCCTGTGTTTCGAAACATGATCGGTTGGGGAAAATATAACATTATATTACAGTGGGTTGTAATATTCACCTTACTTGTTCAGCAGAGAACAGGCAACTTCGGGGTCAATCTTCAAACATAAATCTGTAATTAGCAATTTCCACCTGGGAGAGGAAACACCAATCATGACTCTGTTTTTTTTCCTGTCTCTGAACCTAATTTCATTTAGCTTTGTTGCGATTTATTTTCTTGGCCTACATTCCTCTGTGATGCCTTATAGTTAAGATCCTTCATTAAAAAGCTTATTACTAAATACAATTTTTTAGGCGCACAACAACCATTCGGCCTTCTTGTGGTTCTGCTTTTTCATCTTCTTTGTCTTCCAACCACCCACTGCATTTCCAGTGGACATCCACTATTTATGACACATAAAACCCATACTAGAGCCAGCGTTAAGTTTGTCCGTTCTGTGCTACTGTAGAAAATGAGGGTGTAACATGGTGCATCCCACTCTTATGTAGATATAAAAGGCTAATTCTAAGGTGATAAATACAAAACAAATTTTTATTTTTGAGTGATTAGACACTATTTAAAACATACTTTAGAATATTCAATTTCTGCCAAGTCTGCTCTGCTAAGTGCTAGTAATTTTTACACACTGTACCTTTAATACAGTTAATATATGTGTGAGTGTTGCTTGTTTAGAGCTAATTACTGCTGGATCAGCTCATTTTTGCACATTTTTTATCGTTCATTTTAGAGAGAAGTCCGTCCAAGACCACGTGAAGCAGACAGACCCTGTTGAAACAATGAGAAGTCTCAGGAAGGAAAAAGATAGCTTCCGGGTGCCCAAGGAGTGATGAAAAATAATTCATGCAAAAAGTTTATGAACACATGCTTAAAACGCAGCAAGCTCTCAATAGCAAACTACAATAAATTACCAGTAGATGTACTAGGTTTACTCTCAGTTCAGGTACACATTTAAATATTCAGCCCAATGGTTTGGCTCTAAGCTGATCTGTCTTTATTTCACTTGTATTTGGTTTGTTTTAATAATGTATGTGTAACAGTTTTAAGGAATATATGGCCATTAATTGAATGATAATTTAAATGATGAATAGGTTTGTTAATCTGTAAAAAGGAATTGTAGACTCTGTTTGATTTTATGTGTAATATATTGATGCACAAAGTGCTGTTAAACGAAACGTTCAAATTCATTGCTTTAACACAACAGGGAGTGCATGAAAAACATGTTGGAATATGTGTAAGATTTTTGTAAACTGATTAAGTAATTTCTGTAGAAATTCATGTCTGTTTTATTCCCAAGTTGAATGTTTCTTTATGATATTTCTTTTAATATTTACTATTCTGATTGTTTAGTATTTAAAATTTGGCATAAGTTCTTTTTTATTTCTTGCTTTATTTAAAATTATTGTCTGCTTACTGCTGTGTCCACATTAAATGTGAGATATAGTAAATGCTTATTTATATGTTATGTGCAATCTTACAAAGAATCTTGCATGAATTTCTTTTGGAAAAAATAAATGAAGCACAAGTATTTGAAGTCAGCAGAAATAAATGGCATGCATTCAAAATGGGCTTTAAGTATTGAGAGCTGACATCATGCTGAAATGTCCTTTTAAAATGTTATATATTTTAGGATTATTACAAGCACATTCACAAATAGTATGAATCATTTTTGTATAGCTGTTGGAGGTTGATCAAAGCCAAACTAATATTACACATTGTTGGGCAGCTAAATCTTTTATCATCATTCATTTTACATGATCTAAAAGGCAACTTAAAACAAATAGTGTCAAATATGTAGTAAGTCATAAAGTCATTTTGTAGTTTGACACAAAGTGAAGTAGAAGTAAACTGAAAATACATACATGCTTGTAAGTAGTACAAATTGTATAGTATCGCAAATTATACTTTTTAGATTTAAAATTGTGGCTGTGAATTTATTACTGGTAGTGAGTTACTTTCGATTTATAGTATTTCACATCCAGATTTAAATCTTTGTTATTTTTTTCTCTGACAGTCTGCCTACAATCTACTAAAGTGAAAAAAAAAATGTTAACGTGAAATATAGAAGAAAAAACATTATTTTAACAGTAATAGAAGACAAATTTCGCTTCACAGCATCATGTTCATGTAAAACATCCCAGATTGAAGTCGCTGTTGAACGTTTCTGAGCTCGATTAAAATGTCTCGGATTTGACATATTGGCTCCATGATGTCGCGATAACTTCCCAGTGTGTCTGCAGAAATGTAGAATAATAATTTTCAGAGCATCGGAGCCGCACGAGGATAAAACAACCCGACCGTGATAATACAAAGTGAGGTAAACGTGCTTTTATTGACGTGTATCGTTGATTTAATTTGTCTTTAATGTTTAAACTTCATGACACATCAACAGAGCCAGTGTTAGTATGATATCTTGCTAACAAAAGTGAACAGCTGCATGCATTTACTAGCTATCTTATTAACGTTACTTAACTATATCAGTGATACATTAACACCCTGGCTCGTATGAGTAATGTTGGCTAAACTCTTCCTGAAGTGTTGCGCACTTTACTGCGCATGCGTTGGAGGGGGCCATGAAGGTAAAGGTGATCTCCGTCCTGGAGGACAACTACATGTACCTGGTGATTGAGGAGCAGAGTAAACTGGCTGTGGCTGTGGACCCTGCTGTGCCGCACCGGGTGAGAGGCTGAAACCCATATGTCATTTTGTCAATATGGTTTTTTGTTCCCACCTTATCATTATTGTTGTTGTTTTTAAGTGTTTGTTTTTGTCTTTCACAAGTAAAATAATAGTATTAATAAATAAAAAACAGTATGCGCTGAAGAAACACACTTACAAAAACTCCCGCATGCTCCAAGTATGATATAGAGACCAAAATAAGGGAAGAGGGGGGACAATAAATAATATGTACTGACAGCAAATTTGTTGGATTATTATTTTTTATTTATATATTGATTAAGTTAAGAAACTTTATTTTTTCCCCAATTAATTTTAAAGTATTCAGTCTGTAAACATTTCTACTGTGTTTACCACCATACATAAACAATTAAAAAGGAAAAAGGCGATAAAAATGTAATTAAAAATAACAGTACATGAAGAAGAAAAAAACAAGTAATTTGTAATAATATGAGTCAGTGTTCTTTGAAGTTCTGTGAAGTTTTGTCCGATGAACAACCAACAACCTAAAGATATACAGTTCTCCATCACACAGACAGAGAAAAGCAGCAATACTCACAGTGTGGAACAGCTGGAACCAAGGAATATTTGACAATTTTGTCAATTTTTAAGAAAATTGAATAATTTTTGTTGTACTGTTTCATTGCTGCTAACAGGTAAACTTGTGTTTATTTATTGCAGCTGCTAGAAATAGTGAAGAGAGAGGGCTTGTCTCTGACGGCTGTTCTCACCACGCACCATCACTGGTGAGGCTTTTTGGTTGCTGGGACTTAAAGCAAATCAGTAGTAACAGAAAGCCAACACATGATGTATGCCGAAGTAGTGATGAACTGACCTGTTTTCACTGATCAGGGACCATGCTCGGGGGAATGAGGCTCTGCTGAAGGAGGTGCCTGGCCTCAGGGTGTATGGGGGAGATGATCGGATTGGGGGTCTGACGGATAAAGTCACCAACGCTCAGGAACTCAAGGTGCCTACAAAGTAACAGAGTCATTTGTCTTTATTTGTCTCTACCTGGACCCTGCTCCGGTTATGATTTCAACATATTTAAACATAAAAAATACAGATTTCTTTGTTGCGTCTCTGCCATGTTGTTTACTATGTTGTATTTTCTCCATTTTGCAGTTTAACTCCATCAATGTGAGGTGCCTGTTTACTCCCTGCCATACTTCTGGTCACATGTGCTACTTTGTTTGGGAGGATGAGTGCACTGATGCCCCTGCTGTGTTCACAGGTCTTTGCAGAAACATAAAAAAAACTTGTGAACAAGTTTAAAAAGCACATTTTGCTTACAGTACATCAGTTGTAGGTATATTAACTTCATTTTGACTGGCTGGAGATATGAATCCTTGTTGACCAAGACATTGTCCATTGTTCTACGGGGTGATAGGAACTGACCACTGCCTCCTCCTGTCCTTTCTTTCGGTTTTCAGGAGATACATTGTTTATTGCCGGATGTGGGCGGTTTCTGGAGGGTACAGCAGAGCAGATGTACCACAACCTCACCCAGGTGCTAGGCTCCCTACCTCAGGAAACGGTCAGTGGAAAAAAAAGGGATATTTGTTATGGTTTTGTGCAGCCCTCACAGAGTTAACAGCAATAACATGATGTCAGATACAAGCTGGTGTAAGACTGAGTCACTGTGATGCATGAACACATGCACAATGAAAGGATTGAGTGCAGCCTGACTTTCTTTACCTCCATTGTAGTCCAGAAATTGTCCAAAAAGCCCAGAATGATCAAGATACTAAAACTCCACTGCTTTGTACGTTTGAGTTATTTAGTCAAATCAGGACTCCTGACTTTAAATCATGCTCTGTTCATCCATAGAAGGTGTTCTGTGGACATGAATACACCATAAAGAACCTGAAGTTTGCCATGCTGGTGGAACCAGAGAATGAAAAGGTTAAAGAGATGCTGAGCTGGGCCAGGGTGAGCAATGCAACAATAACTGCTTTAAGGATAAAGCTTGCAGAGTTCTCTGTTACTGTCAACCAAGCACATTTTTCTCATAATAATTCCTTTTTTCAGCCCAAAGCCCAATCATTCCCACTAAAGCTGTAAGTCTTATAGAACTGCTAGTTTCATTACAAAGGGGTGAATTATTTCTTTCACGGTTGGGCTCTGTAGTTTTGAGCAAACATGACTCAAAATTGAGTAAATAATACATTTGCTACGGAATGTTTTCAGCTGCAGATTAATACACACTTGGTGTTTTTGTAAACATTTTTTGTAGCAGGATTGTGTTTGTGGAACACCGATTGTGTTTATTGGTTATCAAACAATGTTAGAGCTCCATGGCACTAAAAGAATTTTTTTTTTTTTTTTTGCTGCACAGCGAGAAGGATCCATTTTTAGTTTTGGTCTTTTTTTAAAGACATTTGTTGGCAACAAACAAAAGAAAATTAATATTGCAAGTGTAATTCTTTGAAATTATATGAGAAGTATTATGTTGCTGAGTTGCTTGACAGTCTTTGTGTCAACAGGCAAGAGATGATGATGACAAACCCACAGTGCCATCTACTCTAATGGAGGAGTTTGAATACAACCCTTTTCTTCGCTTATCGTAAGTTTGGATTTTTGTGCACAATATTTTTTGATGTATGCTAGGTTTTCATGAAATTTTTGTTATATTTTGTCTGACTCATGAACATTTTTTCTAACTTGTCTGTGCTGTAGAGAGGAAGGAGTGAAAAAGTTCACAGGGAAGACAGACCCTGTGGAAGTGCTGAGGGTCCTGCGGAAGGAGAAGGACAAATTCAAGAAGCCCAAGGAGAGACTTCCTCCTCACGCTATGTTGGCTTTGGAGTGGGGTCTTCTCAGACCCTGAGATCCTGTTTCAGACCTCTGAACGTGTAACATCAGAAACCATCAAGGAGGAAGGGCTTGAATGACTGGACACAAAACTGTTGAGTGTGGTGTTTGTTGCTTTCACCTTCAATTGAACTAATTTATGCCCCTGTCGACTCTGAGGGGCATGTGTATCATTTTAGTAATTGTAAAACGAAGTCTGCACAAAAAAAGAGACAGAATTAAGCTGCTTTCATTTAAATATTCCTAAATAAATTTTTGGGCTGGTTTCCCAGTCTGTAATGCACAGAAAAAGTACACCAGGTAACTTCTGCTAATGTTCATCTCCTTTGAAAAAAATGCTCAGATTATTGTGTGTTTTCTCTTTTTGTTGCTCTAAAGAACTGGTTTTGGGATTATAATTTAAAAAATTAAGATTAATTTCTTTATCATCTATTCATATTAGTCTTTTTTTAAATTGTTGACACATATTTTTGCTTTTTTTATATACATATGTTTAGTTCCTATCTGATGACCTTGTGTTTGCTGATGGTTTTTACTTCAATTGTTCATTTCAACTTACTCGTTTAACCTTATTAACCATTTTAGTTTAGACTTCGTTTATATAACTTACAGTTACTTTTGCTTACTTTTCCATTTAAATGCAACATATTTAATTTGCCATAAAAAATATTTAGCATAATTGAGACACCACCTGCTACCCCATATTTTGGCACAGGAGTCTGATATGTCGCACTCTTAAGCTGCACAACAGTTGAAGAAAAATCAGGCAGTGCACAGGACTGTGATGGTAAACTGCTGCTTTTCATCTCAAAGATTACATCCTGATTTTTCGAGAGCTTGTAACTGTACAGAATCAATATTATCCAATAAAACATATCAGTCTGAATCAATGATCTGTTTGTTACATATTAGTCACATCTTTTGAAAAGAAGTTACAAAACAAATGGCTACACTTAAATAATGTCTTTATTTTCTTAATATACACAGTATATAATCATGAAATGAAATAAACAAGGAATGATTATATTTGCTTGTTTTTTAGATAACAGGTGCCGCACAAATTTAGTTAGTCAAACATATATAATGACAATCAGCAGTGCAAGGGCAAATATCAGAACATATATTGTGCGTGATTTAGTCTGACTTTGGCATTGTGTCTATTATCTACGCCCAGGCACACAACTTTTAAGGAAAGTGGTTCAGAAGGTTGTTAACACACATCAAACCTGCTCATAGTCAACTTTGACCACAAGATATGGTCACATATATTTGGACGGTTCAGTAGTCAGCATATGCTGAAAAACACTTGTGCAAAAATAAAATTCTGCAGAAAACATCCTGCCTGCTGATCGTGGATTTTAGCAGATAAATTATTCACCACTTCATGGTGAGACCATTTGTCATCTTCTCAACAGTGTGGTACTGTGTGTGCAGCAGCTCTTTGGCTCTCTCCTCCCCAACGCTGTCGAGCCAGGACTGGTACAGCTCAGCCACATGAATGTCATCCTCTGGCGATAGGTGGCGTTCTGCCTTGTAGAGTCCCTCAACTTTCTGGAGAAGTTCCTTTGGGTTCTGACCAGGTAAGGGCTTCAACTGTCCACCACCATTTAGACAGCCTGGACGTTAACAAAGAGGAAAGGGTGATATGCTGAATTTAGGGATTTTATTTGCTCACATAAATCTGAAAGTTTTATGTTAAATAATCAACCATGCAATTCATACTAGCTTACATGAAAAAAAAATTACATATTACATATTACTTATTTCACTTTACCTGATGGGCAGGCCATAACCTCTACAAAGTGGTAGGACGACTTTCCCCTCTTGAGCTTCTGCACCAGGTTCTGGATGTTGCGAAAGCCATATGTGGACGCAAAGCACAACTGGACTACTCCATCCTTCTCTAAAGTCACTTCCTGAAAGTCTTTGTTTCTGTGGCAGAGGGATGAAGTTAGGAAAACAGCAGAAAAAGAATAATAAGGCGTAATGTGTCTGAACCATAAATGATCAGAAAGCAGCCAAGCTTCTTAAAGGGCTGAGACAGACTCACCTGAGCGTCTTGTAAGTGAGCTCTTTCACCTCCTCTCCAAACAGTTGACTGGCAGCATACATAAAGACATGGTGGAGGTAACCCCCCGACCCGCTACCAGCATGGCTCAGGAATTCACCCCCACTCACACTGCTGAACCTGCGTCAAGAATAAGAAAGAGTGTATGAGTCATTCTATTCTTCTGGAAAATCATGAAACTGTTTATTTTAAAGAAGTGAAGGGGCAAACAGAGATAGCAGATCTTACAACTCATCAAGGGGTGCAGGTTCCACATCACTGAGAGACACATTTTTCTCCTCCAGCATTTTCTGAACTTCCCCTGCATATGACAGTGAAATGCATGAGAGAAGAAGAACATTCATACATAAAAACGGCATCATTAGAGTAGTAACTGTACCAGAGGTGATGACGCAGTCCACCTCTCGAGTCTCAGCTTTGTTCATGTAGAAGTCTGACCTGGAAGCCTCAAGTTTCTTGTCGAAGCAGGGCATTACAGCCACGTGGTAGATCTGCTGTGGACTGAGCCCCTAAACATCACACATAACACACATAACACATAACAATGGCAACTTAATATTTTCTCTCTTTTGACAACCACACATAGATGCACATTCATAACAGTCAACCGCCAGCAGTGGATAACTCAAGAGCCTCACTTTCCTTTTGCTTTGACATTAAATGTTTCTGATTTCACAAAGTGAAATCACTTTAACCTCCATGAGGTTTGACTCTGCCATGTGATGCGCAGGTGTTCCCATACCTGTTGTTCAGCAAAGTAACCTTTAACCAGAGAGCCCATCATCTGCTGAGGGGAGCGAGTGGTACTGATGTATGGAAGAATAAACTCCCCATGGGTTTTCTCTGCATAACAAATCCAACCTGAACACAACACAAATACAAATTATTACACTATAGCTGGTGACATTCCTTTTTGCCTTTTATTTAGCATATCAGTATATTTGTGGTCTCTCTCTCAACATCACAGACATTTTATTCTATTTTCACATTGTAATAATTCATGGACACTGTGATATATTATGGCAATCAAAATGTTTGTATTCTTTTATTAGACTGTGGATGTTAGGGAGGTGACAGGAAATGAAGGGGAAGACACATGAATGGGGTGGGGACACACTTAAACTTTGTACAGGGTTTTCAGTGGATCACCTGGACATGCGGAAGTCATCATGGGAAGACATTTGCTGTCCTGCTCCTTCCTCTGGAAACGCTCCACAAACTCCCTCTGACTCTCCAGCAGGCTGAAGGTCCGACTAAAGCTTGTGTCAAACACGTGATGAACACCTGCAAAAATGACAATAATGTTGAGAGGTCACTGTGTCCTCCTAAATCATGTATGTCATTTATGTCTCTTGTAAGTTTTATGACCAAAAAAAAAAGTTGCACTCACCAAGGCTTTTGAAGAACGATGTAAGCCTCTTGCCTGCCTCACTACTGCTGAGGTCATAGCGGGCAGCGAGGGATGCTCTGGACTGTGGTGACACGGAGACAACCACCACCTTCTGCTCTGTCGCACTGTCCTGAGATTCAAATGACCCAACATTAATAGTATCACATGCAAAAGCGTGCAAGAGCAATCACAACAACATACACACTACATCGGCATTCATATATATCCATCAGTACCTTGTTGTTGTGCAGCACTTTAAAGAGCTCCTCGTGGCTCTGCTGAGTGATAAGGACGCTCTCAGCTGAGGTAATACAGCCGCTGCAGGCCAAACAATCATTCAGTGTGATCTTTGCTTTCTCCAGCTTCTGCTTAGCACCATCCTACAAAATACATGGCGAATTAATTCCAAGTTTATTGGAGTGCATCACTTTTATTTTACTTCAAACACAGTTTTTGTTAATGCCTTGCTACTCACCTGGTTGACTTGGACGTAGCTGCCATCATCTTCTATTTGAATTTTGGCAACAGATTTACCTTGTTTCTTCTCTACTTTGACAGGTTTTACACATTCCTGCAAAACAGGAACCACACATGTAGATCAAACCTCAATTCCTCATGCTCAAAAGATTTACATGGCAATTTATGACGACACCTAAAGATACAGGACAGAATTGGGAAAGACAGGCAAACAACAGAAAATGTAGTGACTTCGTAAATCAATACTGTACAGGACAATAATCTTTAATAGAGGCCAACATGTGGACGTTTAGATAGACCAAAGTTTAAGATCCGACAGTCTGTTAAGATTTTTTTCTCCACAAAGTTTAGAGATTACAAAAAACCTCTAAATCTTCATGAAAGGTAGAAAATGAAATTGCACGACGCCAGTGAACATCTATACCATTACAATGTAGTTAGAAATCTAAAAAAATATGTATCCCGTCAAATGGATATTAAACTTTGGGCAACAACACAAACAGTTGTACCGATAATAGGTCTATTGAAAGTAAGTACAGACCAGTTGTTATCTAATGCAAAGTAACCTCTACTATTACATTAAAGTTACATCATTGCTAACATTAGCAGCAAGCTAAAGGCTAAGCACGCATTTACTACTGTTGATATCAGCGGGTTTTGCGATCGGTCATAGTTACAACAATTAGTTAACACTACAATATTTTAGGCTTTGGTAACGATTAATTAATGGTTGTGATCATTTCTGGGCTGTTTGGTCATATAACCGCAACGACGAGAAGAGCTAAAAGTCAGTAAGCATCCTAGCTATTTCCCTTATGTCTCCTTTTATACCTGAAGTTAATAGTGATAGACAACTAACGTCTTTAAGGGAAAAATCTGATCTTATGACATGTTATAATCGTTTCACTACCTGAGAAGGGGTGATGAAATCATCGAGGTCTGTCAGCTGCAGCACACCGCTGAAGTGAGAAGCCATACTTACTGCCGTAAAGTATTTGTTGTTTACTTTCGTGTCGTGAATAACGTAAGCTATCTCACTCCAGCAAAGACCACCAGATGTTACTGTGATTGAATATCATTTCTTTAATTGCAAATGTTATTATCTTATCTCTTTATTGTATATGTTTCGGATGTCCTATAAGGCTTACAATAAGGGAATCCATCAGTTTGTTTTAAAATGCTTATATGAGTCCATTTCACATAAAAACTGTCTGACTCTGTGAAAAAGAAAAACAAAGCAGAAATTTAGGAAACAGAAATTCTCGGTACAACATTGTTTAATATATATATACAGCTCTGTGCTGCTACACCCCATTAGTCCAGTCACTGCTTTTTGCAAACTGAGACTACTTTTCTTGTGTCAGCTTCTCCCTTTGTATAATATCCTACATATTACATATCCTACATATACATACATACATATAAGTGTTATATATTGTTAAGTGTCTATATTTATTTTAAATTGCAGCAAGAAATTAATGCAGAATAGAAATTTTTATCCTACAGTTTTGCGCAGCTTCTTGTCTCTCAGTTCAAGTGACATTGCAAGGCTGAATACAATGTCAGCATTAAAAAGATGATTTAACTAATGAATATGTAAAAATGCTGCCAGGACCAGCCTTCAGTTGTTACCTCTCAATGTTGGTAAGTCACATGTCTTCATCACTGAGAGTCATTGCCATTATGAATATGTGGGCCCCTTAGTTCTCTCTAAGCTATGTCACTCTGTACTCTGTCCTCTAATAAATCACTCAATCATTTTTCACGGAGCAAAGGGTGGAAACAGGTTCAAATCAGTAATGTCATTATTTTTGGGTATGTTTCATATGTTTATAAAGATACATCAGTATTATTGTATGATCCATCATACATCATCATGGCTGTTGCATACAGCTACACATGCAGAGAATGTTTAAATAATATTTGTATGAATTTATGAGCAAAACATAGCCCAGATGCATTCTAGTCGTCAATTACTTTGACTACATTCTCAATAAATACTTTTCACATATATTTTTTGATAAGGAGATCAAGAGATGCCATCGTGAGATTTAAAAAATAAAATAAAAGGGGATTTATTGCCATGATTAATTCATTCGCATGTTTTCTTGTTATCTCTTCTCTGTGGATGCAAACACATACGCAAGCGCCCTTTTGTTGTTATGACTACAGGGTCGTAAATCCGCCATGTTTTCCCTCCTTGTAACAGCGTTGCGACAGGGACGGAGAACTCGAACGACATGAATGTAGAAAATAATCATACGGCAGAAACAGAGAGGGAGCAAACGAAGAACGGCAACGAGACGATCACCATTCAAACCACATTGGGAGATGAAGGTTAGTTGTCTTCAAAGCATAAACAAGAGTGAAATATTTATAAATAATCGTGTTTGGGCCTTGCTAACTTCCTCCATGGTGAAATGTTGCTAGCAGCTAGCTGTTAGCAACAATATTAGCTAGTTTGTGTCCCCATCGAAGCTTTGCTTAGCACACCAGTCAGCAGTGTTTAGAGATGCATAGATCAGCAAGGTGATAGTTGGAAGCACTAATACTTTGTGAAGTTTACTCATGCTAAAATGTATTGTCAGATGAAGATGTGCACAAGTGCGGACGCTGTCAGGCCGAGTTTTCCACGCTGGATGCTTTCATCCAACACAAGCTCCAACACAGCTGCAAACGCGTGGAGGCACGGGAGGCGAGCAGCCAGGATGTCAGCCAGCAGGTAAGAACTGTAATGTGTGAATTTAAAAAACAGCAACCACTTTAAATAAGTGCTAAATGTTAATATCAACATTTATCAGGTTACGGCAGCCAATGGAAGTTCTTCAGAGGTGAAAACAGTTGAAGATGCATCCTCTGATGAACCAGCCAAGGCATCCAGTGGTGGGTAAATATTTTTCTAGCATTTTTTTTTTACTCCGTAAAATTTCAGAAAATTGTGAAAAATGCTCTACTGTCCATCAGGTGACGAGCTGGCTTAAACCAGTTGCTTGTTTTATCCAACCATCACTCATGAACCAAAATATTTAGAAAATAACAAAATCTTCCAAGTTTTAAAAGTTAATATCTAAATATGTTTAGTACTTTTTCATAGAAGACGGCTGAAACAATACATTTTCTTGTGCTCTAGTCAACGTAGTTTCAAATTTATTAATTGTAAATTTGTCTGTTTCTCACACAGATGAAAGCAATGGTCTGTTGGGTAGAGGTCGCAGAAAGAAAATGGTTTCACTTAAAGTTTATGACCAGTCGGATGTGACTGAACAATCCGTATCTGGCAGTGCTGACAGTAACAAGCATGTTTATAAAGTCAACCAAGAGGGACGCTACATTTGCCAACTCTGTGAAAAGACATTTAAAACAGTGAGTCATGTGATTGTTTTTTTTTTAAGGAAATGTTAGTCATATTTTCTTACATGACAGCCTTGGATGAGTAACATAATATTTCCTAATTGTTAGAATTCCTTTTTTTTACCAGCCATAGTATTTACTGCACTCAGTGCTTCCAGTGTCGTCTCTCTGATACATCTAATTTTCATCTGACAGACCAACATTTTAAGAACTCACATGAAAACTCACAGTGACCAGAAGAACTTCTCATGTGACCTCTGTGGGACCTCTTTTCGCACTAAAGGATCCCTGATTCGTCACAATCGGCGTCACACGGGTAGATACTGAAGACTGTGATTATTGTCTTAAATAGGTGTTCTCTCATAAATTTACCTAATGAGAACACTATCTCCTTTCTCTCTCTTTCAGATGAGCGGCCATATCGCTGTAACCTCTGTGGCCAGTCCTTCAGAGAGTCAGGTGCCCTCACCAGACACCTCAAGGCCCTCACACCCTGTACAGAGAAGATCCGTTTCGTTCAGTACAAGGAGATCTTGGTCAGCAAAGATGGAGTACAGAAAGGTCAGATCTATACTGTGATGTGTCTTTTTCAGAGTAGCTAAGAAAGCGACAACTATTTGAGTTACTGACAGGCCTGTGAATTGTTCAGGAGTCGTAGATGATCATGCTGCAGTGGCTGGCCGGCAAGCAGTGGTGGTTGTCGAGGAACAGCCAGAGGAGCAGGAGATGGTAGAAGCTCAGACGGCTGTCGTCAGTGTGGTAGAGGGTGATACCGAAGAGGTCCTCCATCAAGTCCACTTCACAATGGAAGTGGATGGAGCAACACAAGAACAACAGGTGAGTAGTGAAAGGGTGTACAACTGTTTTAGATCACTTATAGGCTGTTGTCTGTCATAATACACTCAAAATTCTCACTTTTTTCTTTCCTTGCAATGTATCTGAAACATTTTTGCAACTGTAAAGAAAAGAAGGGATTTGGTGTGAGAAGTTTTTTCTTGTAACTCATCCAACCTGTTCTGTTGACCTGTTGATCTTTCTCTGGTCAGGTCGTGGTAGAGCAGTCTCAAGCTGAAGCTCTGGCTGCTGCAGCAGCAGCAGGCGACAGCCTCATCTGCCAGGCCATCATTAACTCTGGCATTGCATTGGGAACAGAGGAAGCTGTGGTTGATGAGACCTCGCAGGCAACTGAGGAGATACATAAAGTTGATTCTGACTGTCCCGATGCCGATGAGGATATCACTGAGATCCAGGTTAAAGAAGAGTTTGTGGAGATGGAGGCAGAGGTAAAAAAAAAATTAGACATTTGCTACATTACATTGTGTCTGAACACGTTTTTTTCAGCTCTCTGTAGTTTTTTCCTTAAAATTTCTTCATATTTTACTATTACTTAAAAAGAACAGGGCTTTTTTTAGCCCTGTGTACAGATCTGTCTTTTATCTGCCCCTGCCAAGATTTCTACAGTTTTCTGCTTGTCAGCACCAGGAATTAATTAACTATTCCGGTTACTGTACTGTTTTTTAGATTTGTTTTTCAAGGACAAACACAGAAAAGCAGTCACTACTGGAAAGTAATTGGTTCTGAAAAAGTTTAAACTGGTTCTCAGCAGAACTGGTGTTGCAGTGATAATTGACACACATAGCAGCAAAGTTTTTCAGTATTCTTAGTGTCTGCTTTTGCTTTTTGTTTTTGCAGGAAGCAAGTGATGGAGATAATCAGACATCCTCAAAACTGCACACATGTCCACACTGTAATCGCTCCTTTAAGGGACTGAATTACTTTCGTTTTCATGTCAAGGGCCATTTGGGTATGTCCATAACTACTAACAGCAGCATCACTGTATGCTGCCCTCTTGCAGTTATTTTGGTTAATTTTTAAAATCTAAGTAAAAAGCCGGACACTGACTCTTGCAGAAAATAAACAACAAAACCCCTTTGTCGGACTATAGATAATTATTACATTTTTTCTTATGCTCTTTCTTTTAATGCAGGTTACAAGCCATTTAAGTGCACACTGTGCCATAAGGAGTTTCTGACTGGTTACCTGTTGAAGAAACACATGGAAGTCCATGTCAGTGAGAGGAGGTACAAGTGTGGTGAGTGTGGCAAGCTGTATAAAACCATTGGACATGTACGTGAGCACATGAGGGCCCACTCGGATGAAAGACCCTACCACTGTACCAGATGCAACAAGGGGTACAAGACCAAGGTAAAATTTGTATTTTATTGAAATGAGATATAAAATGCACTCCAGGGTAATCTCAACATCATTTCTTTTTCTCTTGTTCAGAATGCCTTGCAGGTCCATCAGCGGACCCATGGTGATGAGAAACCTTATTTGTGTCAGTACTGCTCGAGAGGTTTCAGAGAAAAAGGTTCTCTTGTGCGACATATTCGCCATCACACTGGAGAGAAGCCTTTTAAGTGCCCAAAGTGCAAGCGAGGCTTTGCTGAGCACGGGACTCTTAATCGGCACATGCGCGCTAAAGGTCAGTGTAATCAACAGACAGCGAGACAAAACTTTTAGAAAATAAATATTTGCATCAGTGATAAAGCTAAAACTGACAAAAACAACCTAAAAACTCCACTAGGAGGCTGCCAGAAGGAAGATTCTAGCGAGCAGCAGGGTGCAATAACAGAGGAGCCGGTGCCAGTGGACAGTGTCGCTACAGCAGCCATTATCTCTGAGGATCCTCACGCTGTGCTGGTGGAGTTCTCCTCAGTGGTTGCAGACACACAGGAGTACATCATCAAGGTGAGTCCCAGTGAAGCAGAGTGAAGAGTTGCATTCAAGAGTGAATGATAAGTAGACATTTTTGTGATCAAACTTGTTCAAGCAACTCTGTCCTTGTCAGTGATGATTAGCAGTGCATAGCAGAAGACATCACTGTTCCATCAATGTAGTAAAGTAAAATCTCAAGTGCAGAACAAATTCACTTAAATGATAACATCTGCAGGTAACTAACTGGCACCTTTGTCAAATAAAACATTGACTGATAGTTTTGGAGACAAGAGGCGCTAGTAGATCAGTCATTAGAAGTCAACACATCTGCTGACAGAGGAGATATTTCTATTTTTTTTACAAGCATCTCAATTTAAAGTGTAAGTTCATACACAAATGCTGCAAATTCCTCCCCCAGAAAACAGAAAAATGCAGCAGAGGATTGTACAGAACAAACACTTTAGGGGGAGGAACCTTGTGTCTGTGTACTGTGTGACACAGGAGATAAGGTGACACCAGCTGAGTGACTAACCGACAGTGGGACGGACTGCATACAGCTCAGTGTAGCATGGGCAGCCATACAAAGCTGATAATCAGTGATGAGCAGCTGCTGTCAGACTCTGCATGTATGTACTAAAAACACACAGAGTCCTCTTGAGCTTGACAGCCACTGGAAGCTAATTGCCGCTTGTAAAAGTTCCAATGTGGCACAGAGAGCAGTCGTAACAGAGCTACAAATTCAAACATAACAAGTAGGTTAGCAAAATATAGTGGCAACTGAGCCGCATATATTTGAAAACAGGCAAAGTTTCACAGACATTTGAACATTTGTTGGCCTACGATGGACTAGATCACTCATAAGTTCCTTAAAATTGATGCTTAAATAAATGCAAGCTGCTGTCAGACTGTGGAGCAGCAACTGAGTTTACAGGCATTTTCTGTTCTTGGGGTAATAAAATCACTGAAAGGGAGCTGTGGAAGAATTGAAGAATACAATAAACTTTCTTTTTTTGTCTTAACAGAGAATAAAAGAAACTTTCTGTAAAAATAAGATAACTGAAATAAATCTGATTGGTGTGTAGGTTTGATCCATGGCTGCAGGAAACAATAGGAGTGAAGTTATCAATCATAAGAGAGGCTCAAACAGTTATCATCTCAAAAGCTTCTCACACTGTGTGCTGTTATTGAGTAACTGACTGAAGACTGGAGCTGAAGCCTTTTTCACCTTATAGTCATAAATTTTAAAGGACTTGACTACGCATGATTTATGTTGGAAACTTCATCTACAATTCAAACTTTTATTTAAAAGTTAATTAAACTTTTTCATTAACAAAATAATCAGTGTCTTTAACAAATATTAATATTAGTTACTTATTTTCTCCTTTTTGAACATTTACTTCAGACAATTAACAATTATTGACGAAAAGATATTTATGCTTGGTATAACATACTGTTAGATTAGTCATTTATTTAGTTTGTGCCTCTCTCACGTCTTCTAGACTCAAACAGAGGAGGATGTGCAGGAAGAAGAGGTTACACTCATTCAAGACAGCCAAAATGAGGTAAGTACTTATGAATATACAAACAGTCACAAGCATTTGGATGACCTGTGTGTGAGAATCTTGTTTTCTTAAAATCAAGTACCTTTTTTTTTTTTTTAATAAACCCTCTTTTCATCAGATGGGAAACCACATCATGAAAGTGGTGCAGCGAATCGTCAGCCAGTCACAAGGCGCCGGCGGCACAGGCAAACACCAGATCATTGTGCGCAACGTGGCGGGGAATGAGGAGGGCGCATCCATCTCCGACTGTGGCGACACCATCACCATCGCCACGCCCGAGAGCCTGACGGAGCAGGTGGCCATGACGCTGGCCTCCGCCATCAGTGACGGCACGCTGCTGGCCACAACAGGAACCATGGAGACAGCGGACGGAACCGTTACTATGGTTACTACAGAGGAAGCAGTTGAGGAGGGGATACAGATGGTGCAGCAGCAAGAGGAGTATGTCATTACTACACCAGAGGAGGTGGAGATTCAGACTGTCATTGTTTGATGGAAGAGGATACTAACTATAGACTGTTGGCTCAACAGTACCTGTGTAGCTGGTAGTTACTTTAATGATATTTAAGTGTGAAATGTGTTGCACGACATCAGCCAAAGTGTTTCTAAGATGTAGAGCACAGTCACACATGCACTTAGTAAACACTGGTCAATATTAACATCCCATTAATATCCATTCTATGCGACCGAAGGGGGTAATAAAGCATCTTTGGTGAACTCTGACCAGCCTCAACCAACAGCAAAGATGTGTGTGGTTGAGCCCCCAAAAGCAAACCAGCAAACTAATTTCTGTGTGTGTCACGAAGTGCGCTGCCAGCATTCAGCAAGAGCAGGTGATGGACTTTCACCTGGATGTATGACCATACGCTTGGAGCAGATGGGAATGAAACAACTCTAACAGAAATGTGTGTCAAACATAAAGACAAAGTATGCATGAGGATTAGCTCCAGCCTGTGTTTAATTTTTGTGGACTGATTTACAAAAAATAAGCACTGCTAGCTAATTTTTAAACCTAAAGGTGCATAAAGCTCAAAAACATTGACAAACTAGATTCATTTTGTAAGGTTTTTATTTTGAAGGTCTGACCTGATGCATATTGCTTTATAGGTGATACAGACTGAACATGTCTTTGCCTTTCATCTGTTGTAGCCTGATTTTTTTTTCCCACTATAGTCAAAAAGTGATATTTTTCTTTTCTTTTACTACCTAAACTGACATCACTCAATTGCAGTTTTCACTTTCTGCAGCCTGTTTTCATTCCCGGGTAACTGAATCCAGATATTTTTTATGACTTTTGGTGTCTCATACAGAGATGCCGGCCAGAAAACCTGTACAGCACGTTTAATGCTGTGAAAAGGTTGAGGTTTGGTTTGGTTTCAGCTTCAGAAGTACTTAGTTATGCTTAGGACAGTTTCGTACCTGACGCGGGTTACGTACGATGCTTAAGTTTATTTATGTATGTTGGTTAAAACAAGTCTATTTTGTCTTTTATCTTCAAATAAGGCTTAAAGTGAGATTGTCTGGGTCAAAGTCCTGTATTTAAAGATCTCTGTACATTTTTGCTCATTACACTATGTCACCCATATCTGAGCGTCTAATACAGCAGCAGATGAGTTTACTTGGAGTTAATTTAAAGCCACTGTGTCTGAATGAGACTCCAAGATGCATGGCAAAACATCAGTATTTGACAACTTGGGAATGAGACTTGCCCGCACAAAAGCTCTGATGTCAGTCGAGTCTCGAAACTCTTCATCTTTGCTGGGAAATGTGATTCAGACAGACTGTGTGTGCGTGTGTGTGCGCATGTGTGTGTGCGTGTGTGTGTGTGTGCGTGTGTGTGTGTGTGTGTGCATATGTGCACATGTGCACGTACCTGCCTGTTTGAGGCCACTCAGGGTGAGTGAAGCCTCTCATGGTACAGTGTTGCTTTTCTGAGCTGGTCAATCATAATGCATTTTTCAGCATGACAGATACACCAGATTTCAGAAATGTGTTCATTTTACTGGAGCAGAATTTGCATCAAATAAATACTATTTTCTTATATAATTAATTGATATCTTGTTTCTTTCAGTGTTCCATTGTTTGTTTTTTGTGATCGTATTTACATACTTTTTTCCTTTCAATGATGACAAGAAAAATCCACAGAAACTTAATGTTTGTCAGCATTAACTGAATGCATGTTTCAAATGGCAAATTGTCATCAAAAGCTTTGTGAGACCTCATTGACTTACTATAGTGTGAACATTTTGAATCTTTTTAATGGAAAATTTCTACCTTATCTCTTTTAATTTACTAGAAATAAGTTACTGTTTTGTGTTAATCTGGTTGTTTCCAGTCTACTCATTCATAGTCATTTGTGTATCCTTCGAGCCCCTAAAAGACCTGATCATCATTCCTACCTGTGTTGCTCTGCTGAGATCATGTAGTATCATTATTGCAGTCTTCCTTGTTTGCTTTGTCTTTGGTTTTAGAAGTGTGTGGCTGGAGCGTGAAAGTCATTTACCATCTCATCATGAGAAAACCCTCTGATGTGAAACCAAACACCCCTTCCAGGTAACACACAGCATCAAAAACACCAACTCCCATTGGGACGCACGTGCAGCACAAGGCCTCTCCTGGCTGACGCAGAGAAACTTAGTCTTGCTACCAAGTTGTATTACTTCAGTGTTTTCTGTCCTTTTAAATTGGCCACATCTGATTGGCTTAGCTGAAATGTTGGTCTAACCTTGAGCATATATTCAGACTACATCTTTGCAACTAGTGTTCCAGTACTGAGGTTAACACAGCTGCTATAATCAGAGAAGTGTCCCTGGCTGGTGCGCCACACAGTTTCTGGGTCAGTCCTCAGCCCTCTGAGAGGGCCCATCCACATGAGCAACGACAGTGAGGGTGGGAGAGAGAAAGAGAGAGAGAGTGGGAAAGGTATTTATAGAAAAATGGGGCTTCGCGGTACCTTTTCTTGCAATGTACCATTTCAGGACCAAGTGAGCGTGTCCCAGTTTCTGATTGTCGCTCAGCCATAGGGTTTGGACTGAGGCTGAGGCTGAGGCTGGACCGCCTTCACCCAGGATGGAGAGCCTGACTTTCAGACGCTCTCCCCACTCCTCTGGCCATCCTCTCCTCCGCTGCAGACCATTCTTTCTCTGATAGAGAAAAGGGAGATGTGACCCCTTCAGGTGCGCTTGAGTTGTGTAGCTGGGTAGAGGCGTTTGGAGGCAGTGAGCTCTGGTAAGGGGCAGCACAAAGGTGTCTGAGGGCACTCTTTGGCTGCGTTGACCTCCAGGTCGGGGGTAAAGGGAGGCTGGCTGGAACGTGCCCTGCCGCAAGCCGGGCAAGGATGAGGCGTTTCCTGAGCAGAAAGGGCCGCTTCTCCCTGCGCCAGAGCAAGTCCGGGACCCGGAGTGCCTCCAAAGATTTCTGTAAGTCTCTTTCTGTTTCTTTTTGTTTTCACATGACGCTCATAAAAGGCTGGAGAGCAAATATGAGCTGAGTATCTGGGGCACAAGCTGGGGAGAAAAGGACAACAAGAAGTCTTGACAGTTCTCTGAGTGCTGCTTGTGTTCTGCTGGGGAGAAAAGGATTGTGATCCAAAGCTCCATGTCAGTGGTTTTCCCAATCTATTTAAGATCAATACCCCGCTGCAGTTTGATGTTTCCTCTCAGCAAGCTGACACCAAATTCTGTGGCTCTTTTGGTCTTTGGATTTGCTATATGTTTTATTCAGTCTGCCACATCTCACCCTGAATATGTAGCCTTGTGCTCCTGTAAGATCTGCTTTGTCTTTTTTTTGCACTGAAGCAGATCTGACATCCCTACATTTCTTTGCAGAAGACTTTCACAGACTTATTTTCTCCCTCCTCTTGCACTTTTTTGTTACTTTTCTTACTTCCCCGTCTCTAATTTAGTCTTCCTCCGTCTGTCTGACTTTTCTTCTGTCTCCGTCTTCCTAAGCCTCTGATCAATTACAAAAAAAGGGAAAACAGTAGCTTGGTGCTTCTGGTTTGATGCAGTTGTGTATCTGCAGTTTTTAGGTATCTTACATAAGTGTGCTCTCCTGTATTTGCTTGTGAAGTTTTCCTGTTTAATTTTGCACTGTGGTTTATTTTAATTATAGTAAAAAAAAAAAATCGTTGTTGATGGTTGATGCAGTGTTGCATTGACTTAAGGCACACGTTTGTCCAAAATACATACATTAATATATTTAAAGCTTTTAGAAGAAAATTTGATGCAAATACAATCTCGGATTCTGTATAGTTTCTAACTTTGAGGATCCTGACAACACATTTGTGATAAGTGCAAAAGACAAAAACACTTAGCCAAAGGTTAAAAATGATATTGAAACCAGTAAATAAACAAAGTCAAAAAAAAGCATTTGTGGATTTTCATTTTAAGACCCAGAATATGAGGTGAGATTTTGACCGTTTGTTGAGAAATAGACAGAAAACATCGCTTTGAGCTACCAATCCCTATAATGTCCTACTTATATCATATATCTTTGACATATCCAGATGGCTGTAGATGAAAGGAGATGAAGTCAAGTGAGCCTGTTGGGACACTTTGTGCTTCAGTAAAATTAGGCCAGTGACCAGGGGAAGGCCAACAGCTCAGCATGAGGCACCAACACTCAGAATTAACCACCTTTTCCCCCTCCTTTTTTCTTTCTGATGTCATTAATCTTGCATTAAAAAACAAATCTGTGAATTTTAAAAATGCTTTTTGATGTGTGTTCTGTGTCTTTTCATTTGTGACTTGAGACAAGCGAAAGTGTACGTGCTGTACAGCAAGGCAGCTCCGTCTCTAAGGTGCCCTATTTAAACCAACAGACCATTTGACCTCCATTTTCCAAGCTGCTCGTCTGTAAGAGCAGCTTGCAACAGATTAGAAACATTCCTGCGTGTTAGTACGACATGCCCTACAAGCAGGGCAAGTTTCCATCTGCCAACTAAAAATCTGACCAAAGTCTAAAACCTGACTTATGCACACACACATGTATCTCTGCATCCTCCAGACCTCGGCCTCCCAGCCACCAATCAGAACTGGCCAGAGGCGTTTGGCTTCCGACTGGGTGGCACTGGGCCCAGCTACATCCTGTCTGTTGTGGAGGGCAGCAGCGCCTACCTAGCTGGCCTGCAGCCCGGGGACCAGGTGGTGGACATTGAGGGCCAAGACGTGACCAACCTCAGCACACCGGCACTGATCGCCCTGGCTCAGACCCTCAAGACGGTGCCCCCCAGCATTGGAGTGGTGTCTCGGATTGAACAGGTCAGCTGACACCCAATAATCTACGTGTTATCCCAAAGCAAACACAAAATTCAGTTCTGCATTGTAAAAAAACAGCCTTGAGATCACAGCCGTGCTTTTTTTTCCCCCTTTCTCAGATCGACATCTCTCCTGGCCCAGATGGCCGCTTTGGCTTCACCATCGTAGGAGACAGCCCTCTGATGGTGGAGGACTGCATGCCCAGCGGCCCAGCCGGCCGAAGTGGCCTCAAGGCCGGCGACTACGTCATGGAGGTCAACGGCATCCCTGTGAAGCACCATGAGACAGCGGCGGCCATGATCAAAGCAGCCCAGGGTCGGCCCCTGCGACTGGGCGTGCTCAGCATGGCCCGACGGCCAAAACGGCTGAGCAGCAGCATGAGGGTGCTGTCACAGAGTGGAGACAGCGTCAGGGAGAGTCGCGCCCACAAGGCCATGGAGTTCAACAAGAAAGTGGGTGTGAAGTAGATGCTTGTTTCATCTACTTAGTTATGTTTTAAATTGATTCACTTATCTCCAATTCATGCCTGTGCTTTTATTTAACCATCAGGTGGAGGAGGTGCTTGGGGAGGAGCCAGATGTGAAGGAACAGCTGTTTGAGGTGCTAAAGCAGTACGCTGCAGAGAGGGACGTAGAGAGTCTGGCTGAGGCCCTGCCCGACATCCTGATCACTGAGGAGCATCAACAGCTGATTGACAGCGTCAGGTAGCCAATCAGAATCTCAGAAATCTGTGTGCATGTTGTGAGTTTCTTGTTTCAAGAATCAGCATCAGTAACAAGTCTTTTAGTCCTTCTCATCTAGAGATTAAAGAAGCCTTGCCAGATATAAGAGAATTTTATAAAACTGTTTCTGCTCCCTCTCTCTGCACTAAAGCAGATTTCTCTGAATCTGGCTTCACATCTGGTTTTGAGTATCTGTCACTGCCAGTGATGCAACCAAGACAATCCATTAATCTTTCAGCCACCAGTGCAAAAATCTCAAAGGGTATAAATTATGTAGTTCTGAGCTTCACTTAAATCCCTCTGTGCATTTGGAGGCAATTGAGATGTTTATCTGAAGACGTATCCGAGATGTATCTGTCTAATGGGCAAGCAACCAAAACTCTTCTTTGAAAAGCTGTGTTTGAGCTGTTCATTATTGAACTGATTAGCTACAACCCTAACCCTTAAGCTGTAAATTACTGTATTTAAGCACCACTTCAACTGTATAAACATTAACAAAACACGGGAGCACAATTTAACAGCCTAGAAACATCTTATCTTGAAGAGTCAAAAAAGCAAGTCAACTGGACTGTGTTGAGTTTTTGGGAAGACGTTTCACTTCTCATCCAAGAA
>JAPZDY010000009.1:11763600-11784796 GCA_029783645.1 Ctenochaetus hawaiiensis | reverse complement strand
GAACTGAAGAAGCTTCTTGGATGAGAAGTGAAACGTCTTCCCAAAAACTCAACACAGTCCAGTTGACTTGCTTTTTTCACTCTTCAAGATAAACATGACCTGGATGAATGAGAATCTACACAGATATATAGAAACATCTTACAATAATTCCAAACTGTGTCTGTTAATGAATGATAAACCATTTTTTAAAATACTGCCAAAAATTACCTCTAAATCATTATCAGTTCATTGGCTTTTATTCTATTCAGCTAAGTTGGAAATTACTAAAAAAATAAGACTAACTATATTTGATCTTCATGCAGATAAGGACCTGTCTATGTTGTACATTTAGCTTTTTCATAGTGATTAATTTTAATAATGCTTCAAAAGCGCTCAAGGGAGTGTTTTTTCCATCATCTCCTGTGAGGTGTTTATTCTTCCACACAAGCTTTGTGCTTAAACTCAGTCCTTTCAGGATAGTTAGAACCTTGGTGCTTTTGTAGGGAACCAGCCAGCATTTCCACCAGTTTTGAGAACAAGCAAGAGAGGCTGGTGCACATCAACCTTTACATTTTGATAAGCCAACTTTGTTCCAAGGAAAACCTGATATTTTTTCCAGTTGGGCACCAGCTTTTCAGGTTTTACCCAATTTATGTTTAGTTGAAATGATCCGAACTGCACAAATCAGATACACAAACCATGAGGAGCGTGCCTCATTTTGGTGAAAAAGGCCTAGTAAAGACTTCTGCTCAGTGAGGGGATGAGTAACTCCTAAACTGGCCCATGGAGTCAATGTTTTTGAAAGTTCCCCTGTATGCATTTTACAATAAAACATGGAAAAGCTGTACATAAAGAGTGCCTACTATATGTACAACATCAGCCTTGAGTCAGACACTGTCTGCTCCACCTGGGTGCTTGAAAGTCATTTTGTTCTTGTTTCTCCTCTCAGGCTCAAAGCACAAGGGTATAGTTAGAAATTCACTGCCGAATATTGCATTTCCTCCTCCTCAGCACTGATCGGAAAATCAAAACCTCAAACACAATACGTCTGCACACACTCGCAAATTGTTTTGTCAGCCCCCTCCCCCCGTCTCTTCACAGTCTTTTCCTATTACTTTGACTTTCTCTCTGTTGGTCTCTTTCTTTGCCATTTCTCGCCGTCAGCTGTGATGCACTCTTTGATACACTCTTTATTCCCTCCTCTGCATACGGCTCTGAGCTCCTCCAGCCAGTTTGCTGCTGGTGTTTGGGCATGCACACATTCAGTACAAAAAACAGAACAACATGCAGATGCTTAGGCTGCTGCATGCACACAGCACCGGCTCTCACATGCATACGATCCTCCTTTTGAAGTTCAATGCTGGGAGAAGTCATGAATTGCTGTCTCAGGTGAGTACTGAAAAACTACTCAGTGTTTTACGTTTTGTGACAATTGCAGCATGTGACTGCTCATAAGTTTAGTGTCACAGCCTTCCCTGGTGTAGTAATATGTATCTGGTTATCCATTAAGTTTTAGTGCAGTTACTTTATTCTACAGTAGTGGTTTTGTGACTATCAGTCAGCATTCAGTTTTTCAAGTGACTCGTTTTCGGGAGCGTTTCATTTTCCTTCCAGCTAGAAAGCTAAGCCGTTGTCCAGCCTTCTCAGTTTTCCTCGGCTGTCTGTATCACAGCTTTGATAGCTCATTTCCTTTCTCATAAAGCTGACTGAAAATGCTTTGTAATGTTTGTTTTTTTGCACAGAGCCTCATTTATTATGCATTAGCCGGATCCATGGAAGACTGAGAACTGTTTCCCTTATTATTAGGCTGTAAGAGAAGAACAGTAGCTCTCCGAGAAAGAGGCACAATCACTCTTTAGATAAATCCACCTCAAATAACTCTAGATACCAATAATTCCCTCTTGGTGTGTTTAGTTCAGGTGCATTTTGACTTTGACAGGCATTATTATACAAAGTTTTTCCTATCCCCTTTGTGTCTCTGCCTGGGTGCGATTGTGTTGTAATTATCAGCTCTGTTTGTACTGTAGTTTTGTTTCTTTAAGCCAATTAGGCTGCACAGAACTTATATGATGTTGTTGGGATTGAATTCTCTAGAAAAGGCTGAAAAATCTTTTTTTATATCGCAGGTTTTGAACACAGTCTTGATGTTTACAGCTGAATCTGGTAATCATGAGTCTGGCAGGAGCCTCAGGGAGTTTAGCTTTCAGGGTGTGCATGAGCTGTGCCTCAGGGTGGTGCTGGTGGAAGTGGCTGATGCTGTAATTGAGATGTCTCAGGCTTCTGGGGAAAAAAACAATGTGGGAGTCCTTTGTTCATAGAAAAATATTTTGGTGACAACATTTTTAATTGCTGTGTTCCAGGGCTTATTTTTTAGCTTTGAGTTGCTAGCAACATGACTGGGTCAATGTGTCAACTACTGTGTTTCAGACAGAAATATCTCAACTCCTACTGATTGGATTGCCATAAAATTTGGCACAGACATTCATGATCCCAAGAGGATGAATCCTTATGACTGTGGTGATCTTATGACTTTACTTGTAGTTCCACCAGCAGGTCAAAGTTTTGCTAAATTTTGCATTTGCACTATCTGTTAAAGATATCCTATGTGATTAATGGTATGTAGATTTAACCATTCAGCATAGGGTTATGCCAACATTGATACCAGTATAACAGACATTTCCAATGAATAAAGCCTGAATTTATGGATTGTATAGTGGAGATCATGAGAGTCTCTTTATCAATCCCATGCCACATGATAATTTACCAAAAGACAAAACCATTACAGAACAGCACAAGTAGCCAATATTCATAATGGCAAGTGACTCGTGTAACTTCAAACAAATTCATAATTTAACATCCATACGGGGTTAGTAGTAAACAGCTTTTCAATTATAATAATTCTGTTGCTACCTTGACTTCAGACTTCTTGCTTAAGATACAAAGTGAGACTTTAATCTGAATTTGTCCATATTATTGTCCATAAAATCTAATTTACTGGTTGCCCTATAGCTCCAAATCAATGATATAGAAGGTTGCACAGTTATTATTCCCAGCAGGAACACCATCCAATGACTAAGAGATTAAGAAAACAGACAACGTCACATCACATGAGGGTTGGCTTGTGATGAACAGGGTGTCAGTGTCATCATGTGGCGTGTGGCGAATCAGTGTGTCTGCCGCTGAAGCTGAACCTCCCTCTTTTATTCACTCACTGTCTCCGCCCCCTATTCTACCCCCAGTCTGTCTCTCTCCCTCCACCTCAATCACTGTCACTTCCAGTCGCACAAGCACACATACATAAGAAAATCTCTCCTCCCGCCTCAGCTCATTTCAATGATTTAGAGGTTGCAAGGAGGATGTGCGATGTGCTTAACAGGCTTATGGAGTTTAATCCCCATCATACCTTGTAAAAACTTGACCAGCAGGAGGGCCACGCTGTGCTCAGTCTGCGCCTGTCCCCCTCCCCGGTTTGCCTCGCCCTCCCACAGGATGTGTTCTATTTTTAAGCAGCCTATTTCTTTTAATAAATTCTCTCTTAGGTGTCTGACGCAGTTGCCGGTGTCGATTCTTAAACGGCTCTTAAAACCCAGGAGTTAGTGAGTGCTTGAGCACTTGAAAGTTATGCAAAAGATTGTGTATAAGGAGTGTCATTAGAGAGAATCTTTGAACACCTTTTAGCTCTTTTGTTCATGCAGTGCTGTAGTGTTATGATTACTGAATGTAATTATGGTGAACTGTAGGCTTTTGTCTGATGCTGCATCTGTATATAGACTTCAAAGATGTGAATCAATTGGACTGATGTGTTCTGAATGCGAGATTAAGGATTTTTTTTCCTCTTGTTTTTATCTAACTTCCAAAGTTTTTCTGTGTTTTGCAGATTATTATGCATTAGTAAAGTTGTTTGTGATTAGAAACACTTGGATACATTCAGATAGATGTCATATAGATGTTTAAAAAAGAGTCATGAAGGCTGCAAGTGAGCATGTGTCACACAGATGCGACTGTATGTTCACTTCTGCACATTGTTGGTTCTTGCAAACTCACACAGTCATTGTGCTGACCTGCCTATTAAATTCCACTGGGGCTCTCCTCACTCCTCCACTTCTCTCCTCTCTCCCTCCTCACGTACTCCTCTGTTCATCTCATTCTTTCCTTCCTCCTCCACTGAGGGAAGAGAAGATTCTTCACTCGCTTACCTCTTACAGCCAAGTGAATGATGGACGACTCGGTGACGAGGATTATCCTTTACCTGTGACTGGGAGATCTAACCTGTGGTGACCTTGACCCTGACGTCTTTGGGACAAAAGATGGGAACAGAGGAAGTGTGCTGCCCCAAGCATAAAGTTGGAGAACAGCTGATGATGCTGCCTGAGGATGTTTTGGAGGTGTGGAGGGATGTAAACCACAGCCACTCTTTCATTTTGCTCCCTCCTTCTCTCTCATTTTGTCTCTTTCTTCATCTGGCTGCTTTCCGAACCTGCAGCAAGCACTTTTGAGATCCGGATCACCTTCCCCTTTCTCATCTTCCTCTTTCCTTTTTGTCCAGGAGAGTTTGTTGGTTTAAACTAGATGGGGACTCACCAGGATAGAGGAGAGGCATTTGCTTTGCTTAACTGAGCTCAGGCACTTCCTCAAAGCCCCCAAAGAGCCATGGGAAGGGATAGGAGCCTTTCCAGACACTTTCGGTATGGCACTTTTCCTTTTGATCTCAGCAGTGTTCACTGTGCTTTTTGTTGTTTGTGCTGACTTGTATTGGAAGTTGCTGAAGTATTTTTGTGCACAGCTCTTTGTGTGTTTGTTATCAAGATTTGTATTGATTTTTTTTTTTTTTTTTGTATCAGCATGTAAAAATGTTAAACTCTGAGCTGACTCTAAATTTGTCTCCTGTACGGGAAACTTGATGAACAAACGGATAGATCCTTGCAAAACCCAACTCTGCTACTACTAACACATTTTTTTCTTGTCACATTCTCCTTTCTAATGCTCTTTATCTCCTCTCTCTGTCCTGTCGTGTTTGCGATTTCATAACTGGTCCAGCTGTTGGCTGATTAGAAGTGGGTCTGATAATAATGATTCTTGTAACGAGTTTCCCGGCTGATTGCAATTGTCATTCATCCCTCTGTGAGCTGTGTCCTTGATCCACCCCTCCTCCAGACCTAATTATAGACTTCTCTCGCCCTCCTTATAATTGAGGGCATCCCAAGGCCTACATCCAACTTCAATGGAGGGAAGCTGCGAAGTTTCTGATCACGTGTTTCGGCCAGGTTACAAGATTTGAAAAGCGAAATGTTTTTTTGACTGAGCTTGTGCCATCACTTAGAGGTGTGGAGGTGATAGAGGTAAAAGAAGTCAAAAACTGATCAAATAAATAGAGTCAGGCCCTGTGAGAGCCATAAATTCTTCCTAAATGGCCCTATTCTGTGTAGTTTTCCCTATCTGCTGCTTGTCTGAGCAGCCATGATGATGTATGAGTGTTGTTCGGGAAAGTTGTGTGGCCTACATAGCCTGCTTCATTCCCAATAGTTACATGACCCTGGCCTAAAAAGAGCTCTAGTTCTCCACTTATTATCTTTTCTAGTCTTCTGCTCTGCCATATATTACTGCTTGTGTCTTCAGATCTCATTCTGCAGCTTTTTTACTGCCATTCTTCATAGCAATCCATATCCTCTGACAGGCTGTCTGCCCGTCAGTTTTTCACCATGTTTTCTGTCTCTTTCTTCCTCTGTCACTCACTCTGTCTTGCTATGGGCGAAGTTTACTGAGTGTGTTTTACTGCTAAAGTTGTCATGTCATAAAGTTGTCATGTCATATCTCTAGCTAGAGTCCTCTTAGTTCTCCTCTTGCTTTACCATATGGGGTCTCGTAGAAGAGCATGTTGCAGCGCTCGAGGGAAAAGTTTTGACGTTTTGTTGTATTAACAAACTGTGCACTTAATCACTGTCAACCTACATGCGCTACTTCCCTGAAGTATTATTTAAATGGATGTCTCCATAGTAAGAAGATAAAATAGTATATATTGCAGTGCTTATCCTTTCAATAGTGCCCACACACTGATGCACATTTGCCTTTTACCAACAAATTTGCATGTTTTTATGTACAATTGACTGGACTGATATGAGGCATTTTCCAACAATCTCTGCAGCTTAAGCAAAGGCTGGACTCCTACTTTCATTCCTAGTTTTAGGGAATAATGATACCTTTATGGGAAAGCTTTAACACTGCCTAAAATGCTGGACTGTGCACTGGCAAGCACACAAATCTATGCACTGTTGTGATGTAACACAATTTATCAGCCCTTAAACAGGGTCCTGCTATCCACAGCAGCATCCAATACACCTGTGGGCAATTAAAAAGATTTTTTATAAAAGTAGTACCCAAATTCCTGTATGGCAAGCAACTTGTGTAACTTTAAGCATAAATCATCAACTAAGATAATAATTTTATTGCATTTTTACAAGGTTAGTGGCACACAGTTATAAGTGTAGTTTTAAATGTATTTTTTTAATAAACTGGTATCAGATAGTTGCTTGGTCTTCAGGCATCAGGGAATATTCAAAATTGTACCTGTTTCTGACTCCTCTGGAAAGTTGTTAAAACTATGTAACTCAAAGAACCTGAGTCACTTTTCCAGTTATTCTTGTAAAATAGTGTGATTGACAGCATGAATGCAGCTATGAGATCAAGAAGCACAAGGAAGCTCATTTTTTTCCTCAGTCTAATTAGAGTTGTTCTTCTTGTGGCAAAGCACAAGTTGTTCTCGAGTTACAGGTTTCAGTTACTGAATCATAAGCATACAGAGTGTGTCTCTTTAAATTAATGCTGTTATTGACTGCACTGACTTATTTTGTACCATACAGCCTGTTGTTGATGTTATTGTAAGTTAAGTATTTTCTTATGAAACAAGCAGTGTTTCCATAGATGGATTCACTCAGAAGAAACATGACATACTTATCAGGTGGCACACACATGCACACAATGAATTAGCATTTTACGCATTATTTCCATCATGTGACTGTAATTTGTGTAAATGACACTACATAATTGGAGAAACTGCACTGTTGTGGAGGAGCTGACTGAAAACTGTTAAGGGACAATCTAGCTTCATTATACTGTAGTAATTGGACATGAGACTCTGAGCGAAGACTGCAAAGCAGAGAATAGCCCTGTTTTATTTATATTATTTGGATGAGCAAATGCAGCTGATAAGTAGATTTAGAAATGTGTTTAATGCTCTCAGTCATTCTTCACTTCTGTTGTCAAATAACAAACCGGTGCAACAACCACAACATGTTTAATAAGTCTGATTTGTCTTGAATGCTTAAATATGTGTTTTTTTAACCTGCATACAAATTGGCTTTGCATATGTTATATAATTTTAATTGGATGTGAGTCATCCAACGTAATTACATGCATGTTTTTTGGTGTCTGTGCTCACTTGAATAAGCCGGTAAAATTTAGTCAGTTTTAGTTTCGTTAGAGTCAGATTTCTGTCTCGGTCAGAAGTCCCAGAGGGGGAAAAATCTGTAAGCTTCCCTCTACTTTTGATTTTTAGATATTGGTAAGAAGGCGGCTCAGCTTATGTTTCACTCTTAATTCAAATTCAATGCTTGCTTCCCCCTTTTTTTTTTTTTAAATAAAACCATCGAATAGAGGCTTACAATCCTCACCTCCTAACAATGTTCCCAAATGTACCTGCAAAGGGACTGTGACAGCTTTGAAAATCAAACTGCACCGCAGAGCCTTATCCTCAACAGCAGCGTTTGAGTAAGTAGTTGTGCTGTGTATCTGGATGCACATTGGAACTGGCGTGCTCTGAAAAACCAAAGCACTCTTATCTCCTCTGCACAGTGGAGGAACTCAGGAGATTCATGTTGAAGACAGATAGATAGAGAGAGGTGTGTGTAGACGATGGAGGCAGCACCGTTTTGTAGGCGGCATGAGGAGGGATGATATGCAAAGGAGGAAAGGGACAAATGAGATGTAGGTTTGCAGAGAACCACGGATGAAAGATAAAGAAAAATGTGAGAAGACATCCTGTAGTTAGAGGAAAAACATCCCAAAACATTTTTCAAAACACAGTTATTGGTAATGATTCCTCCAATTCTGGGTCATTTCAGTTGTTTTGTTATGTAATTTTTCTTCCTCTTGCAGATAATTGGCCAAATATAAAGCACATCAGCTGACAGCACAGCTATGAGAGAGCTTAACAAGGGGAAACAGTCGAAAACACCAGTGATTAATGTCAGGTTTGAGTGTTAGTTGGAAGGTAGCCGACAGTAAAAGGCTTGTTTCTTTCCACTTTACAACAGTGTGCTGATGTATAACAGTCTGAAAAATATGTCTTATAGACGCAGCGGTATCAATTTTTCCAGGCAGCCTCTGCATCTGAAATACAAGCTGTCTTTGATTAGTTTGACTGGACAGTTTCTTTTCATCTCCGTGGATGCAGCACACAAAACCGACTGGAGGAAAGTGGGTGCACCACGCCCACAACGCCACCCCTGAAACACACTAAACATCACAAACTGATATCTGAGAGTATCTCTGGGTGGGTTTTTCCCTTTAAGAGGAAAAAGGCATTGAGAGTTGATTATGGGAGGGGAGAATGAAAAATGGGGATTGGAGCGTTTTCTCCCAGAGGTGGCTCGGCTCTGAGCTTCCTCCTTATTCGCACAGTAGCTGTGAGCTGTCACTGATACTGAACAGTTTTACCTGCAGCTGCTACAAACACAGCCCTTTTCTCATCGCTTTTATTCTCACACACACACACACACTCACACACATGCACACAAACTAATGTTGGACCAATCCCTTTTACCTGCCTCGGCCCTCCCATGAGACGATATGAACTATTTTTGAACCAATTAAGTAGATCCTGCAGTTGGAAGAATACGTAATCAGAACAAGAATCCCTCTGGTTTTTTTTTGGATTCTTTGGACGATGGCTGGTTTGAAGGATCAGGATAAGGAATTTTGGATTTTGTGGGGATTTCAAAATGCTGCTTTGATGTTGTTGATTTTTTTTCTGTAAACCTTTCAGTGTAAGTGACACTGCTCTCATGTAGAAAAGTAGAAACTGTCCTGTCAGTGAGGACGCACGAGAAGCTGAACAGGACGCCTCTCCACCTCTGCTCTGCTCAGGTTCTTCTCCTCAATTTATAATTGTGTCTGATCCCACCATGTTTGCCAGGATCTTCATTCCCAAGAAGCACCGGGAGCGTTTTGACGAGGTGGTTTCCCAGAGCCTGATGAGCCGGCTCAAAGGGCGGAGCTTCAGCGACCCTAGCCGTAACCACCTTCGCCGAAGCCGCAGCGAGGATCACCCCGAACGCCTACTGGTCTCCACCCGCGCCAGTTCAGTGCCACGCACCCACGCAGAGGAAGGCGTGGTCCCCCCAGCCCGCGGCATGCGCAAAACCACCTCACTCATAGCTGGGCACTCCAGCGGCACCACCACCACCAACTGCAGGTCTGTATGAAATGTCACGTGGTGATAATGCCTATTTTTGTATCCCAGGATTTTCTTCACACATCCTGTCTTTTAACTTCCTGACTGCTTTGGCCTTTTATCAACAGGAGTCAGAGCTTTTATTGCCCATCAACACAGTTCAGCTCATTTTAATATTTCAAAGAAAACCCTTTTCCTCAAATAGCATCATCTCTCCCTTAACGTCTGATCAAATTTATAACCACTCCATCTAAAAAGTGATGTGAAAGGTCTTCCTGTGTTAGCATGGAATTTATATGAATCCAGATGGGTAGGAGTTGAGTGAAAAATAGACCCTTGGGTGGGTAAGTCAATGGGAACATAAACCCGTTTAGACAGCCATGCCTGATCTGTGGCTCTCTTCATGTGCTATGACGTTGTTCCTGTTGTATGTTTTCTGAATTGATGTCAGTTTGTTCTCTGCTTTGGAAACAAAATCAAAACGGATGAGAAAAGAAAAGAAAAAACATGTAAACAACGTGATTACAAACATCACCCATCACCATGTCTTTAAATCGCAGGGAAAAAAAACACTGCTAATCTCCTCTGTGGCTCTGGCTTATGAGGATATGAGGATGTTACATGACTCCCAGGGGATATGCTGTCCATATTTAAGTGGGGTTGTTCATGCAGAGTGTGAATTTAAAGTAGTCTGCTGAATATGGAAATTTTCAGGAGGTCACAGTTGGACTCAGTTTTTGTCAGGATGGAGGAGCTTGTCTGTTAAGTTGTTTTATATGCAGACGACTTTGTAAAAACATTTTTGAACTCTGTATAATGAGTTATAGAAACTACCACTCTTACTCAAGAAGGAATTCCTGTGTTTTGACACGTTTTGCTGTTTAATGACTATTTCTTACCAAAAGATTTGAAAATGGTCCTTTAAATTGACTCAGGTGAAAGAAAAACATGGCTGTAATGCAGTCCTTTGGGGTAGCTATGACCATGTTTAGTTTGTCCGCTGAACATGCTTGTTTTTGCCATTGGACACTGATATTGTTATTCTGCTCTCACAATGTTTCCTTAAGAATCACTATAGATAAAGAACTTTGTTGTGTTTGCCCATTTCACCATGTGTAAAAATAGGGCCCCAGGTTTAAAAACACTGTAATACTCCTTTAAGTACCTCATTTTAGATTTCTATTCCAGATCAAGCATTATCTTATTGTAGAAAACTATAAACATTACCCCATTCATGTATGAACCATGCAATTTTAGTAAAAATGTGAGACAGAGAGTGTTTTTACCTCCTGTTCTTTTAGTTTAGGGTCTCTGCTGGGGTCTTCTTCCCACTTTTAATCAAAGCTCACATTTGTCTCTGTAGGACAGTAAGAGTGTGTAAAGGCAACATGAGCTTCGGCTTCACTCTTAGAGGCCACGCTCCAGTGTGGATTGACTCTGTCATCCCTGGTAAGTTAAAAATTATTGTGTACTCATGCTAATATGTCTGTGTATGTGCATAAATGATCAAGCTGTTGTTATATATGTAATTTTAGTTTTATTTTCTTTCATCAAAAAACATTGATAATACATTTAAAAGTCTAATAAAACTTTATAATAGCTTTACTTAGCTCTACCACTGTGCTGGTCTTTTAACTTCATGGTGACTCAGTGGTTATCAGTGCACACAGCTTGAGGGTCTAATGTTTAGTCTCTGCATTTGGCAGTGGTGGAGTAAATCATGTATATTAGGTTAATTCTCCTCTTATTATTTTGGACCAGACACAGAACTGGAGCTGGAGCGTCTCAGTAATGGGTTCAATGCAGTAATTAAGTTTCACAATGTTGTAATGTCTCCTTCTCTTTGTGCAGGAAGCCCAGCAGACAAAGCAGGTCTAAAGCCAGGAGACCGCATCCTGTTTCTCAATGGACTGGACATGAGGTTGAGCGCTCACTTCCACTGACTTTACAAATTACATTTACAATCTCTGCATAAAAAATTGTATGTTCTAAATGTAATCTAGTGGGAAGGAATTAAATTTACAAGTGAACATAAACAGGGTGATGTTTAGTTGCTTGTAGAGCTCATGCAGTTGTTGAAGGGAGAAAAAAATCTCATTTTAGATGGTTCTGATAGAAAAACAACACTTTCCTGAAAATAGCTTCAGTTAGAGGACAAACAAATGACACTCTTCAGTGATGTCCTCTGCAGAATACAGAAAGTTTTTCACAAGTTTAGTTTACACACCAGTGCGCAGGAATGATTTTTTTTTTTTTTTTAAGAAAATTTAAATTGTGACATTGGGCTTCCTTTTTAAAATATAATTGACAAATGCAGTTAAAAGTCCGTCACAGTGTGTATGTGTCCATGTGTCTGCCTGTAGGACCTCCTCCCATGAGAAGGTGGTGTCCATGCTCCAGGGCAGTGGTGCCATGCCCACTCTGGTAGTGGAGGATGGTCCGCCAACTTTCACCCTGGCAGAGCAGGACCTTGTAGGAGGTGGAGTTCCCACAGAACGTGCCCGCTCCCCTGTGCTCAGCTCCCTGCAGTGGGTAGCGGAGATTCTGCCCCCCAGTATCCGGGTACATGGCCGCACCTTCGGACAGCAGCTGGAGCACTTGCTGACCATCCAGGAGAGGTACACCATCTGCAAGGCTCTAGAGAACTTCTTCCAGCACAGGTGAGCAAAGAAAAGTGGATAAAAAGATAAAAAGGAAATATGAAATCTTGCATTGTTTGGGCTGTTATATGTGATATATATATGTGCCATATAAACCACCAACTGGCATGTAAAGTTACTGTGTAAATTGACATTTTATTGATTGATAAGTTCATGGCCTCAGATAAAAGGAGATGGGTTACATAGCTCTTGTTACATGCACATGCAGTTCAACACTTTGGGTGATTATGCAGAAAGTTTGAAGTTTATAACTTTTATTCTTTTTTTATTTTGAGTAATTGAAAATTATTCAATAAGTCAGTGCTATCTGAGAAAATCAGCAACATCAGCCTTTGTGTTGTTATTTTGTAAAGTCTGATCATATAACAAGGGTACTGCTATTTTCTAGCTTTCTGCATTACATGGATGACCACACTCACAAACTCAATTCAGACCTGTGATTGGACAGCGTTCCCCCTCACCTTTCCTGCATTTCCAACAGGAATGTTGACACTCTGATCGTGGATGTGTTCCCAGTGTTGGACACTCCAGCAAAACAGGTGATCTGGCAGTTTGTTTACCAGCTGCTGACGTATGAGGAGCAGGAACACTGCCAGAGCAAGATCTCACGTTTTCTTGGATTCAAAGCTCCAGGTGTGTGCATACATTTGTCCGTTTTTACTATTTCAATGCATGGGCCTTTAAATATCTGCATGTGTATGAATAAACAAGAGTTTGTGTGTGAGATGGATGCTTTCACTGGGAGACAAATTCACCGGTTCAGATCACCTCAGATGCTGCAGCCCTTTCATCCACCTTTGCCTCTTCCTCTGCACTGCCAATATATGTGTGTGTTCTAGTTCCACCACCACCACCACCTCCTCCCCCTCCTCCGGAGCCCGAGGTCGCCCCCGAGCCCCATCGACGTAGCAGCTCCATGAGGGTGACAGGGACCACATACAGGAGCAGTGTGAGGGGACGTAGCTCTGATGATCTGGTCATTGGCACACACTTGGGCATGGGTACAGAACTTTATTATGTTCTTAGTCATCATCAGTAGCAACAGGAACAGTGCGACCATCATGATTCTTGTCACCACCACGATTGTTATTTTCAGCATCCACGTTATCCTCCCTGTGATCATTACCACAGCCTCATTTTCTTTGCAGCACTGTTTCAGTTCTTTGCATGACCACTGTGGTTAATATTAGTTCCGTTCTTTCTGTGTACATCATACAGGACTTTATATACTCAAAAGTAGTCTTCCTCGACTTCCTTAAAGAGAGCCTAAATTCTGCCAACTGGACCTGATTGTCAGCCCAAGCACACACCTCAAAAACAGGCCACAGTTGGCTCAACACAGCCAGATGTCCTTAGCTACAGTTGGCTAATTTGGCTTCCAGGTTGTATTTCAGTCATGCTTATGGGTGTATTGTCACAGGCCTTCGTACAGAACCAATGCTTGAGACAGGAATGAGGTTGGCACCAGGAGAGAGACAGTCAGGAGATGGTACTTCCCTTCCCGAGACTCCCAACAACCTCACCAATGTGCGTACCAAGACCCATCCTTTCAGGGAAATAAGATTTAGGACTCATTATCATTAGCGTAAGAAGTCTAACTGTGGTGTCTTTGTGCATTTCCACTATGCAAGCTGTCAGCAGTGTACGCTGAACTGGAAAACATGTATTCAGCCAAGAGGTCCAAGTCTCTGAAGAGTCGTCCTCCTCCGGCCCCCGAGAGTTTGCTGGATCTGGACCCTCCCTCGCGCACCCCCTCCCCTACAATACATGCTAACACAGGTAGCTAAAAGAATTAATTCACATTAAACTCATAACAGCTCATTAGCCAATATGCTGTATAAAATGACTACCCAGTTGATCTGCTGTGTACATGAATGAGTGTGTGTGTGTGTGTGTGTGTGTGTGTGTGTGTGTGCTTGAAAGAGTGTCTGTTACAAATTGTTTTAAAGCACTGCACTGCAAAATAAATCCCAAGGTAGCCAACCCATTTCTGACTCAACTGAATATCCTTGAATTTTACATTGACACATTTTTTGTGCTTTCATGCTGTACACAAATACACAGCACAGCAGAGTCACAAAACAACCCACTTTTCTCAAACTGGTTTTCATTCCACTGTTATAGTTAGTTTTAGTTTTGTTAGATTAGGACCTGAGTAGGAAGGTTTACAGCTGGCATCACACATGAGGGGAGAGTTTCATTAAACCACTGACACCTTGATAAAGAGAGGTTTTTTTAAACATGTTGCCGTCATTCACTTGAATTGTTTATCCCATGATTTGTATCCCTAAAAGAGTGATCTGCTGCCCTTAGACAGGGATTCAAAGTACACTGATGAGAGTGAGACAGAAACATTGTCATGTTTAGTCCAAGTTGAGCAGAACCAGGTAGTCATATATGGTCAAGAAACACTGAAGCTCATAAAGAGGATATGATGATGGTGGAAGTGGAACCAGAAAACTCACAGTTAAAGATTACCTACAATCAACTAGTGTTTTATGTAGCTCCTCTGTGAGACACACTGTCAAATTTTCGAAATGCAGATGCTTACACTTATTTTTTTTAAAGGGAAAGCCTCCTTTTACCTATATACAAACACAATTTGATACATTTACATGATCGTTGGGAAATTTTGTAGAAGAGAAAATATATTAATATTCATTTTTTAAGGAGGAAAAATAAAAATATTGAACAAATTGATGAAGAGCAAAGTCCCTTGTCATAGGATTGATGTACAATTACAAGGTGAGAAGACCCACACTTTACTGAATTACTCATCTCATTAAAGAGTTTTATTTGTCCCTATTTTTTGTCCATATGTACCCTGCTTATCTCAGGTAGCCGTAAAGGCCCCCCACCTCCTACATCCTGGCCGGAGCCTCTTCCGAGCCCCCCTGCAGCCCAGTTCTATTCATCAGGGCTGACAAGCCAAAACAGTGGAGAGTCCAACCCCTACATTAGCCTGGACAGCCCCCCTCCATCACCTCCAGAGCCCCCTGACTACCCATCCAGCCCACCCCCCCACCGCAGCAGCAAGCGGCGTTACACCTTCTCCAAACCTCCGCGCTCAGAAGACACAGATCGATTTCTGGATGCTCTTAGCGAGCAGCTGGGACAGAGGGTGGCTATTGTTGATGACTTCCTCACCCCTGAGAATGACTATGAGGAGGTAAAGTCACAGGAATGCATGTCTCAGTTTTATGAAATACTTCTGAGGTCTAATTTATAAAGGATTAGCTGATAGTTTGAATGCAATCAACACCGTTTTAATTATCATGTAGATATAAGCTTGTATGTGTTCAGATGTTATCGGTTCTCAAACATAATGACAACAGTTTTAATCATTAACTTTTTATGTGCACATCTTGTACCTTGTTGATAACTTGATCTCTCAGTGGCAAAAGAAACATAAGACAGTAGAGAGATGAAGCTCCAGTTTGGCTGTTTTGCTTTGTGTAGAAAGAGGAAATGATTCCACATGTATCCTGCTCTATTTACCAACATTTTTATTTGTCAGGGTGAAAATAGTAGCTTAAATTTAACTTTTGCAAGTGTGAGGACACATTTGATACCCAAAATGTTATACATAACTACAAAACCAGTTTTCCCACACACAACCATTCTTTTTCATCTTACTTAGACACTAATTAAATTAACAAGCCAGTATTTACTGTATTATTTCTTGTGAAATCACTGGTGGGTCCATAGTTTCTGGTGCTAGCGGGTTTAATCTCCATTGTACAGCACACTAAATCCCTGAGGTACTCTAATGCAAGCCCTGCTTCCAAATGTAAAATAGGACAGACCCTTTAACACACATACACCTACAGAACGGGTACAGTACGTACTCTTCTATACAAAAGGGGACAATATAAAACTTAAAATTTAAATAAAAACTAAGTTAAGAAAAGAATCTTTGGGGGTCAAATTGCCTCACATAAAAGATACAGCAGGTTTTCTTCATTTTAAAAGTTTATATGTAGTGCTGTAAAGCTGGTTTACCTCAGTGAAGTTTTGTGGTTTAGCACTTTGACCTCAGACAGTCGTTAAAAATACAATCAGGGATCCAATTACAAAAAAAGAAATGGTTTAAAACACCATTAAAACAGTCGTTAAAAATACAATCAGGGATCCAATTACAAAAAAAGAAAAAAAAAGAAATGGTTTAAAACACCATTAAAGTCTTGTGAAAGTCAAGAATTTATTGGCAACTCAAACATATAGATAAACTCAACAGCTGAATGAGAGTTTTATACGTAATACACCTTTCTCAGTCACTTCTGATGCAAAGAGCCTAAACTGGGTGGTGGACAAGTGCAAAAGTTGTCATTCAAGTGTAAGTGCAGGATTTCAAATTTTAACATGTATGCACAGCTTTTGAGATGAATATATCAAGGAGATCCTGTAGAACTTGCCTAGTTGTAAGAAAGACCCACATGTATTTTTAAGGGCTAATGAAGTGTAATTGGTGTTAATGCCAGGATGTTGTGCAGATGGGCTTCCCAGATGAGGATGATGAGGATAATGATGAGGAGTTGGGGGTAGATGAAGACGAAAATGGAGGATTTGTGGCCCCCGAGCTCAGCAGCCCGAGTGATGTTCAGAGCAGCAGTGGAGAAGAAAATGCCTCCTCCCTCACTTACTCTTCCTCCTCCGACCACATCCCTCCGCCGCCAATGACCCCTCCGCCGCCACCGCCAGTTCAGTTCAATGACCCGCCTCCTCCCCCTCCAGCACCTGCACAGACTCAGTCTCAGCACCAACAACAGCAACAGCAGCAACAGCTTAGCTACACCCCTGAACACTCCCCAAGAGCATATGTGCCCATCCGCCGTAAATCTGGCCCCCCGCCCCCACCGCCACCACGCAGTAATCCACCACCCAAACGCCACTCTTTACACAAAGTGATGCCCACAAGAGAGGACCTGCAGGTCCATGCTACCATACAAGAGTTAAAAGCCTACCAGGAGCAACAAGTCTACCAGGAAAGACAAGCCTATGAGGAGCAGCAAGCCTATAAGGAGAGACAGGCGTTTGAGGAACAAAAAGCCTATGAAGAACAACAACTATTCCAAGAACAGCAGGCTTATCAGGAACAACAGGCTTATCAGGAGAAACTTTTCAAAGAGAGACAAGCTTATGAAGAGCAGAAGGCATATGAGGAGCAAAAGGCTTTTGAGGAGCAACAAATGTACCAGGAGCAACAAGCCTACCAAGAGAGACAAGCATACGAGCAGCGTCAAGCCTACCAAGAACAAAAGGTGTACGAACAACGTCAAGCCTATAAGGAGCAAAAAGCTTTTGAGGAGCTTCAAGCCTACCAGGAACAAAAAGCTTATGAGGAGCGTAAAGCTTATGAGGAGCAAAAAGCTTATGAGGAGCGTAAAGCGTACGAGGAACAAAAAGCTTACGAGGAACGTCAAGCCTATGAGGAGCAACAAGCGTATCAGGAGCAACAGATGCAGCAGATCTACCAGAGCCACCACTCGATGCCTAACCAGCCAACACAGCAAAAATCTCACTCACCGCTGCCTCTTCAGCAACTCCACCAGTCCTTACCTCCGCTGCCCTCTGCAGACTCCACCCATCACCATGCTAACCATCCTTTGTATATGATTCGCCAAGCACAGCAGCAACAGGCCCACCCGGCTCATCACCACAGGCGACTGTCCCGTTCAGCCCCACCTCCACACCAGCCGTCACCCCAACCAACAGCCCTCCAAAGCCAACAAGGTCAGTACTCTGAGGGCATCTACCAAAGCCATCAGGGCATGAGACGGCAGTCCCACCACTCTTCTGCGGAGATGCTCCACCAGATGCACCAAGCCCCAGCACATCACTCCTCTGCAGAGATGCTCCATCAGTTGCAACAATCCCAGGCTCACCACTCATCTGCAGATATGCTCCAGCAGATGCAGCAAGCCCATGCCCACTACTCGTCATCAGAAATGCTCCACCAGGTGCACAAAACCAAGGCCCACCATTCTTCAACAGAGGTTCTGCAGCAGACTCACCAAATGCAGCAAATGCAGCCCCACCACTCCTCCACCGAACTTCTCCATCAAGCTCACCAGATGCATCGGGGACAAGCACACCATTCATCCACTGAGCTGCTGCATCAAATGCACAAACCCCAGGCCCACCACGCCTCCACAGAGCTGCTCCATCAAGCCCACCAGATGCACCAAACTAAGCCCCATCACTCCTCCACAGAGCTTCTGCATCAAGCCCAGCAAGAGCCAGCCTCCCTTCCAATTCAGCTAAACCGGGACAGCCACTCCCATCAGAGCCGAAGGAGTCTAAAAAGTCATCATCAGACCCAAGTATCACCGCAGGGGAGACACCAAGAGCAGCAGATCCACCAAACCCATCATCCCCAGCCCACCAAACCCTCTCCCCAAAGACCCCACTCTATCCAGCAAACCCACCACCACTCCAGCACACCTCAGATCCATCACATCCACCATATGACCCCGCAGCCCCCTCCTCAGGATTACCAACACCAGATTCACGTCATCCACCCTCCCCAGCAGCCACATAGGCCTCAGCCCCTTCTCTCCACCTTTCAGCCCCTCCAGCCGCATCAGCCCACCCTCTCCACTTTCCAGCCCCTGCCTCAACACCACCAATCCCAGCACCAAATCCAGTCCACCACCCAAGCCACTCGTCCGCAGTCCCAGCCCTCACATCATCTGCTGCAGTCCCCACACCAGCCCCCAACTCAGTCCCACCATAAGCAATCCCATGGTCAGCCCCAGGCTCTCCCCCACTCTCTTTCGGACCCCTCAGAGCATCTGGAGCCCCCACCACCTCCACCCCTGCCTCCACCCTGCTCCCCTCCACCCTTGCCCAGGCCTCCACTCTCCAGGATGGACTCTAACCATATGAGCGTGAAGAGGTTACGCTGGGAGCAAGTGGAGAACTCAGAGGGAACCATCTGGGGACAGGTGAGTCCTGCAGGGGCCAGACATTGGGGGCCAAACCTCTTAAAAGTGCAACATAGTTTAGATTATGAATTCCAAATTGAAAATAATCTAAGAATAATGTAATTGCAATTCATGTATTGTTGCATGTCTTTGGTAGTTGGGAGCAAATTCTGACTATGAGAAACTGCATGACATGGTAAAGTATCTGGACTTGGAGCTGCACTTTGGGACACAGAAGAGCTCTAGTGAGTACAAATGGCTGTATGCACATCTTGAGTACTTTAAATGGAAACACAGCTAATCATCACATCATTTGTACCATTATTTCATAGCACATTATTATTTAGGTTCTTGTATTTCTGCATCTGTGGAGTGTGATTATTTAGTCAATGAATCTACACCCCAAAATTTCTTTTAGTTTGGACTATAATAGTGGGAGCTAAGGTTATGCTTAAATTGTACTAACTTGCTAATTTTGATTAGCAACAGGGTGTTTTTCTGACTCTGGTCCCATTTTTAGTGCCTGCTCCAGAGCCATCTCCACAGCTAGAAACCTTCAAAAAGAAAGATGTGATTGAAATTTTGTCCCATAAGAAGGCCTACAATGCCTGTAAGTATTAATCACATGTAATTTAACCCTTTAAAAAATCTCAGTTATGATTTCTTTTCCCCTTTATCTCTTACTAGCCCAGATTAAGGTTCAGGGTTAGAAATTCATCATTTCCATCAATCGTTCTTTTCACTTCCAGCCATCCTGATAGCCCACCTGAAGCTGTCTCCTGGAGAGCTGCGTCAGGTGCTGATGAACATGACCACTGATAGGCTGGAGCCATCCCACATCAAGCAGCTGCTTCTGTATGCCCCCGATGCAGAGGAGGTCAAAAAGTATGAAGAGTACAGACAGGACCCCAGCAAACTGAGTGAGCCAGACCAGTTTGTGTTGCAGGTACAGCCATTTGATTTGCATGTTGTGTTTAAGTCTGCCTAAGTCTTCGTTGTATTTGTGTTTCCTATTGCTCACTTATTTGCTCTGTGTCCCCTGACAGATGTTATCGGTACCAGAATACAAGACCCGCCTGCAGAGCCTCCTCTTCAAATGTTCTCTGCAGGAGAAGACGGAGGAATTGAGAGGATCATATGAATGCCTGTACAAAGCTTCAATAGAGCTGAAGACGAGCAAGAAGCTGGCTAAGATACTGGAGGTAGCCTTCTGTTCAGCAAAGTGCATTACAAACAAACATCTAGTATTTAGCTGTTAATGATTAAAAAACTGCTGTTATGATGATAAATATTGCTTGTTTATATAAATATTGCTACTGAAATATTGCTTTCACAGTTAGGCATACAGTATACTTTATTTCAAGGTGTTTTTACTTTGCGATGAAGCAAAAAAAATCAAGAGCAAAGCTTTTTAATGTCTAAAAAAAGGGTTATCCATGACTGCATATGAGAAATAAAAGACACTGTTGCATTTGAAAACTTGATGAAAGTTAGCTAATAAATTAGTTGTTTTATAGTGTTACAGTTCTGCTTGCTGCATTCTGTCTTCCATTAGTTTGTTTTGGCAATGGGGAACTACTTGAATAATAGCCAGCCTAAAACCAACAAGACAACAGGCTTCAAGATCAACTTCCTTACAGAGGTACAGCATGAAGTACAACAGGGATACTCTACTCCTGTTAATAATATTTATCAGATAAAATGAGTTAACATTAAAAGGCCTGTGGCTCATTTTTCTTTTTTTAAAAAAGTGACACAATATTTGTGTACTTCACCACATTCTTTGTTATCGTTCTCACGATGTCGTGCTCATGGAGTTAATATCTTCACTGTGTCCTCTGCAGTTGAGCACAACTAAAACAGTGGACGGGAAGTCAACATTTCTACATATTCTGGTCAAGTCGTTATGTCAACACTTTCCTGAAGTTTTGGATTTCTCCAAAGACTTAACCATGGTTCCTCTTGCAGCCAAAGGTACATACATATTCCTTTAATCTCTGCTCTGTAGCTTGAGAACAAATTTATATATACTGAGCACATACTAAGGATCCATCTGTTATTGTTGTTTTGTTTTAAACCTGATTTTAAATTTTTTTTCATTTTCCATCCATTTTCCTGCCATGCACACACACACACACACACACACACACACACACACACACACACACACACACACACACATA
>JAPZDY010000009.1:11704895-11727418 GCA_029783645.1 Ctenochaetus hawaiiensis | reverse complement strand
GTGTATAATAATTGCATTTGTAAATACATTGTTAAGCATAGGCTACAAAAAAAAGTGTAAAAATAGCAACAAAAAACCCAAAACAGTACAGTAGTAGCACCTAATAAAACACAGGTGGCTATGCAGCTGATGGGAAGTGAGTATATTGAGTAAACAGAGTATATTGTATATTGAGTACATTGAGAAAAAAAGTAAATAAATGTAAGTAATATGTGTTCAGACTTTATAGATAGCTGTTCACCCAGAGCACTGTACATGTAAGACTCAGCATAGACACCAAGATGATGTAACTGGGCAATAAAGCGATATATCATGACCTCTGTGTTTAAGGGGTAATCTGTTTCAGATCACGTTTTCAGACTGCATATCCAGATAAAAGCAATTAATCTGGTATTTTCAGTTTAGCTTCATGTTTCTTCTACCTTATTCTTGTGTGAACAGTGCACTTTTGTCATTTGCTGGTCGAATTCCAAGGACCATGAGGTAGTTTGATTATCAACACTCTTCTTAAGATATCAGAAGGATGACAAACACCAGACATCCATTCTTAAAGTCTGCTGATCTTTTATTTTATTGTTACTAAATATTTTGACATGAACCACTGAAGTCATAGACAAAGCACTGAGTATTTTCAGACCTGTTCCTGGTGTTTCTGTCTGTAACTGAAGATGACTTGCTGTAAAAGCTTAGGGCCAGCAATCTCCTCGGTGTGCCTGTTGGGATATCAGCTCATTTTAAAAACAAATTAGTGTAAAAACACTTGAACATCTCAGTTTCTGTTTAAGAGCAAACACAAGAGAGCACTTGGTGGTTGAGCCAAGCACCAGATGTACATGTCCACACATTAATCAGCCTCTAGCGGGGTTAACATACAATGGAAAGGTTACTGCCTCCCCCTTATTTTACAGACTACAAAACACAGGCAGGTTTTCAAGTTTGTGTTCACAGAAAATGTATTGAAAGAAACCAAAAACTACATTTGAGACTGGCCCATTGATCAGCTATGCTATTGAGCGCTGAGAAATCAACACAGAAATCATCCATGTGTGCCTGATAGATGTTAGCCGCTGTACTCAGAGGTAACACTTCAACATTTACTATGCTGAGTGAAGACTGACTTTCAAGACGTGAATGGTTGTGTGAGATTTTTTGAACAGTCTGACCTCTATGAAACTGAAAAATGAAATATCATTAACTGAGCAGCTCTGACGTACTCAGGCTCATTTTGGTGAGTTGATTAGGCTAGATTACGTGTTCTTGTACATTACATTATGTGTTTGTTTGCTTTTAACAAATGCCACCCAAATAAAGCCTGATGTTGTGACTTAGCTGCCATATGTTCTCATATATCACTCCAGAGATGCTTGCTGCCTACTCACAACACAGTGCACGCATCAGAGCATGTGATCCACCAGTGACACAGGACGATTTTAGTGTCTAGAATTTAAATTTACAGAACTTAATACACATATTGTCGTTCAGATGGAAAGCTTATGCAAATCCAATGACAAAGAAAATGAAATTCTCTTAAGTCTTCCAAGAGTAAAGGTCACACAGGAAAGGTCAGTATATTATTAACATTTTACATCTTCAGCTTCCATGCAGTTACTCCACATTCAGTCAAAACAAAACAGTAACCTTACCTGGCTCTCAGAGCTGGCAGTTCTACACAAAACTGGTCATTTTAGTACATAGTTTTTTTTAAAACACATTTGACATGCATCACATCAAGTTTTTCTTTGTACAAGTTCAACAAGTACAGCCGACAAATACCATAGCATGAGCCACGATGCTGCGTGTGCATCCCAATCACTACCCATCTCTTGCATGCAATTCCTCGCATGTGTCCCTTAAGCACATGTGGCAGATGCCGTGCGGCCACACCTCTCCCTGAGAGTCCGCGGTGCTGTCAGCTCAGATCCGTCTTCGTTTAAGAGGCCGCTTGTTCATTAAGCACAACATGGCTTAACAGGAGGCAGGCTTCCACACACTCATGTACAGCATCATAAATCCACATTAGAGAAGCTGAGGCATCTCCCGCTGAGGAAGGTTGCAGGAGTTATGTTTGAGTGGGTTGATAACAAGTTGTCTAGGCCCAGCGTATATCCAGTAACTACTACAGTAATAGTGGCATATCAGAGAGAATGAGGGAATGTCTGTTGCTTTGTCAAAACAAAAATCTTTCACCTTTATCACATTTTTGGTCTACAAATCCACCCCATGTGACTGCCATTTTAATAGCTTGATTTTTTTTTTTTCCTGAAGGAAAGGTCAGTGGCTGGGGCAACTTGCCAGGTGTTTGTGGAGCAGCAGACCAGTGTGGCGCGGTGAATGTAATTACGGCACTCTGGCAATCTGATAACCTGCCAGTCTGTCTCTCAACACTAGAAAAGTGCACTGGCATATTAAATGTGGCTCAACAAACATGGTCCTGAGCGGGGAACAGTGGCTGTGTGGGCCGTATTATGGGGTAAGGGTAGAGGGTGGGACAGGGTTTGACTAATAACCATGTTTTTGAACAGTAAGTGTGATAAATTTCATCCACAAAGTTTCAAATATTCTGTTTCTTTTGGAAGAGATAGACCATTAAAAATATAATGTTTAAAGTTTCCACAAGAAACTATATTGTTGTTGCACATTTGTTGAGTTTGATACTCATATGACCTTAAATGATGACAGATCTGCGACTGGTGTTACACGAGATGTTAGCAACAGTTGATGAAATTAAATGCACTGTTTTCCTTAAATAAAATTACAGATATGTCTGATTTTGATCATTGTTGAAAATATAACATGTCATATGTTAAAATGATGTTCTTTCATGTGTTTGCTTGGTATATATGGTTGTGCTAATGTATTAACTGTGCCCATCTGCTGTGAAATGGCAGCAAGGGATGAGATTTTTCTTTTCTTTGACTTTATCTTGAAGACAAGCCGGTAGACTCATTGTCTGGAAGGCTTTAAAAAAGGGAACAAAAGTCCTCCATGTGCAGTTAAAGTCAAAGATTACATGAAAGATTGCAACCTAATTGGCTGCAGCAGCCTTACTCTGCAAGGTGGACAGTGATTCATATCTGGCTGGAGCTACAATGAGGCTTCAAAAATGTGAGTTACCAAAATCAAATGGAGCTTTTCCAGAGTTACCTTTTAGTGTCAGTATGGACAGTGTTTCCTTGCTGAGATGCTGGGAAGGACACAATTTTTGCACTAAAAGGACTGTAACTTTACCCCCCTGCTTTGTCTACCTCAGACAGATAACACCTCTTTTTTAGCTGCAGCAGAATTTATAAAATGTAGTTTTTCACTGGAAGAAGACTGGATTTGTTCAGTACCTCTTCCATAGCAGTCACAGAACAAAAGGCCTTAACTTCGTAGCCATTCAATGAAAACTATAGAAACATGATTACTGTATAAAATGGAACTGAAATCCTCAACCTATCCTTTATACCCAGTGTAAAAATACTAAAGAATGTTACTGCATATTTCATTGTCAGTGCCTGCAATTGATTTGTTTTAGAAAAACAGGCACAATGACACTTACTTAACATCTGCTTTAATTAAGTTTAAAAAATAAAATTAAATCCACTATTCCTTTTGAGGTCAACAACTTTAATAAACTGCCGCGACAATAATCGTCTATCAACGGCTGCAAAAGCTGAAAAAGACCATTTAATTTAATCTCCTCCACTGATCCAGGATCACTCTGTATTCTCTGATTTAAGATCAGCTGGACAGTGATCTGCTGCCCCCTTGTGGTTGCTTTAGTGTCATGCCACAGACATCGAATCGAATTAAATTTTCGATTTAAAAAATCTTTAATAAATTACATTAGCCACTCAGAATAAAACACATAAAAAACTTGTCAGTATCTGAACTTACAGGTATTTTTGGTTTTATGTGTTGCATTTTTTTATATCTGCCCCAGAGATTTTCTACTGCCATCTGAAATCCAGAGGATGTTTACTTTAGTTTTTCTTTATCACAGAGCTCAAAACAGTCCTCCTGCAGTAAAACTAAATTTCCTCAATGAACTTTGTTTTAGAATTAGTCAGAGTTAGTCAGACTAATAAGAGGCTAAAATAACCTAACATACATTCTCACAGGGCACTCCTCTGCCTTATCTGTATATGAGTGTCATTGCCTGTGAACCCTGTTTGTCACATACTGATGGGGATTATATGACTCCCATAAATGGAGGGAAAGATGTTGTGTCTGCTCAATGTGTAAAAAAGGTGAGAACTCCTAAAACTTCGTTCAAGGTCCTTTTAGCTTGGCTTGTTGACGTTAAAGAACAACTAGTGGCTCAGTTTCTCAACTGTGATCAATTTTAGCCAAGTGATCCAAATGAAACCGCTTTAGGGGGTGTTTATATTCAGTATTCATAAAAATTGAGTTATTTTCACTTTATTTGGATATACATTGCCATCAGCTACATTCTTAGAAAACCTGCTTTCAAAATTTTGTCATAAAAACAGCATGGAAGTGCAGATGGGTTTGTACTCTTTCATCCAGGCTTTTAATAATATCATCAGGCATGTGTTTCAATAATCAGTAGTCCCATTTTTTTTTAAAGAACACTCATGCTGACTTAAAAAGTAGAAGATATTCTTAAAATGCAGTTGGACTCTGCACAGAGGTGGTGCTGATGTGCTGGCAATCATCAAAATGTTTACCTTTTATCACATTTTTCCACTTTTGCATGTTGAATAATTGATTCTTTTTGCATCTTTAGAGCCTCTTATACTTTTTCTGTCCATGTGCAAGCAAATCATTCTAATCTATAGTTGCTGTAGACTTTATAGCCCATAAACCACCCCTTGTTGTGTATGTGGTAAATTTAAAAGTTTGATGAAATTATTGATTTGCTGCCTGCCTTTGTAAACATTTTTGAACTTGTCCAGCAGTGCACAGGGGGCCTGTGAAGCCCCATGACCACATTCTTACTTTAAACTGGAAAAAATCAGGCCGCTCTGAATCAACCCAGAGGATCCCAATGAAAAACACTCAAATACTGTGCAAAATGATCCCTGTGTGACCTTAAGCTCTTCTTCAATTCTTTTTATTACCATGCATCCTAAAGAAACCATCCAGTAAGAGATGGAAAGGATTCAAAGTTCTACCAAGATCTACCTTATACTATCATTCAAATGGACCTACATTAAAACATCTTTTAGCAATTAAAGAGAGAGAGAGACACTTTTCTCTCTGATAAACATTAAATAAGTGTGACTTGCACCCTTGATTAATTAAAATTTAAGAGACATGACATCAGCGGCACTGAATTCCCAATGTCTCTGCATTGAACATAAGAGGAAACTTTTTGACTGCTAGCCTAAATGTTTTTATTTGTTTATTTCATGAATTATTAAGAAGTCTCTGACACAGACTGTGCTTCATCCTACAAAAGTAACATCTTTCATTTATTGGGGAACAATCATTGACAAAAACTGGCTTATTTTTAAACAGTGCATGACACAGTTAACCAACTTGTCAGCAGATGTGTCAAGTATTTACCTTTGCAAGTGCACTCCTGTCATGAGAAGGTGTGTGACAAACCAACTGACTAGGACTATTAAAAAAAAGGGTCATTGGGTCTGTAACAGGTCAGTAGGGCGACTCTATCTCTACACACCAAAGTCCATGTGATTACCAGGCGTAAACATGTTTGAGTAATGCTTTATATGTTTGTGTGCCACACACTCGCCGTCACATCTTCAGCTCAGACCTCAGTGAAGTCTCATGGTAGATGAGAAGATGGAGATGGAGGAAGTTGGAACATCTCTTACGTCTTCAGAAGAGAAGGCACCTCCAGCCAGACCTCCCAACAAATTTGAGAGGTTATATCAGCCGTGTCTGGGCGAGCTGGTGGGAACTATGTTCTTTGTGTTTATCGGGTGTGTGTCAGTCATCGAGAACGTGGAGTCTGCAGGGAGGCTTCAGCCGGCTCTGGTGCACGGCCTGGCTGTGGCCGTCATGGTGGCCTGCATGGCTGAGATCAGGTGAGGCTTATGTTCAATGTTCTTTAAAAATAAAAGTTTATATACATCATGGATGCTTTATCACGACATAAATGTGTGTGTTGGATGGACAATAATACAAATAAAACATCTTGCCTTTAGAAACATAATTAAAATTTTAACTTTTTTACAGTTTATTGTTTGAAAATATGATCAAATGGAGCACAAGAAGTCTAATTTTTTTTAGGTGACTTTACTCATCAGTGCCACTAAAGGTTTATAATTCTCTCTCATGCTTTTGTACATCATAAAACACCATTTTGATTATTTATATATTTAAAAGAGAAAACATCTGAATAAATCTGTCTTGATTAACAACATACTCCTATTTATTCACACTGTTTTATCTTATATAAGGACTGGGCCAAAACTATGAGCTTTGTCCAACTTCAGAAGCTCATAACGTTGCCTTTAACCCTTTTCTTTTCTATCAATTCTTTTCCAGCGGTTCCCATTTCAACCCCCCTTTCACCCTGGCCATCTTTCTATGTGGAGGGATGAAGATGCATATGGTGGCTCCATACCTTGTGTGCCAGCTGGTTGGAGGGGTGCTTGGAGCTGCAATGGCAAAGGTGAACATGTCTTAATGTGTCTACCATCACAATATCCATTGTAGATATTTTTTGCTATAGACAAACAGTTAAATTTATGGCTGAATTGACACCACCAGGCGATGACTTCCAGAGAGAACTTTGCCAAAGCCCACGGGGCAGCGTTTGCTCTGCTGCAGCCAGACAGTGAGATAGGAGGGGCTCTGTTTGGAGAGGTCGCCATGACCTGCCTGGTAACCTTGGTGGTGCTGCTGGGGGCTGTGAACAGCAAGACCAGAAGCCCCCTGGTGCCTTTCATGGTTGGCTGCACTGTTATTATTAACATCTTGGCTGGGTGAGTAACAAGTAGAAGAGAAAGGGGAATCTTTTGCTGTGAAATTCTTTATCTGTATGACTTGATACCATGTAGAGATGCACTCATAGTATTTTACAGGTTTTTCCTAGTAGAAGATTTTGAAATATCACATCTAAATAGCTAATTAACAATTTCATAGCTCCATCTCATACAGGACTGCAGCATGACATGTTTATGCTGCAGCAGTGATGCAAATAGGACAGAAATATACATTATATATCATTGTCTTTCACTCAAAAATCATAAATCTCACCTGAATATCTGCCTCCCACATTGTTTTATCAGTGGAGATGTGTCTGGCACCTGTCTGAACCCGGCCAGAGCCTTCGGTCCAGCCATAGTGACCAACTACTGGACTTACCACTGGGTCTACTGGGTGGGACCCATCGCAGGAGGCCTGATAGCTGCTGCACTGGTTCGGTATGGAAACACATAAAAATACTCTTTATGCCTTAAAAAATCAAGAATATAAAGCTGTATTTGATTAGCTGCATTGATAATACGGATTAATTACTATCTGAACAAATCTCAAAGTATGTCCCTTTTTGTTTGTTTTTGCAGACTTCTGCTTGGAGATGACAAGATTCGACTCCTTCTGAAATGAGCTTCTGATCATGAGAACTTAATGGGGACAAATCAAGAAACTGCCTAATCATCTACAGTTATAATCTAAGTCCCTTCTTTTGTTTCTATGAGATATTTTCTTACTTTGTTTTACAATAAAATTTGACTTTTACATACTTATGTGTGTTAAGGGTGTAAATTGACTTGACTACATTTAAAATAGACTTGCAAACCCACCTGGACTTAAACACTAATGACTTGTGACTTTACCTGGACTTGAACTTACTTTTTGGAGCGCAACTTTCTCCCAAGCCAAAAGATTAAAAGTGTGTAAAAGTTTGCTGTTTCACCTCCATTTCATTAATGTCAATTGAGAAGAAAACCACAAAGGCGTAGCATCACAATATTGAGCTACAGTAACAAAACTCTGTGTTGGTACACAAAAAACAAATTGCAGAATTTAAAATTTGTGAGAGATGTAACAAACTCCAGCTTTGATTGACATTTGAAGTAGCACAAACAGTTAATCAAGGCTCTGCTGTTAAAATGTCATTATAATTGGTGCATGACTTGTTTAGCATCCAGAACTCAACATTCAGGATCTACAGGATTTTACTTTGGACTTGATTGCAAAGACTTGAGACTGTAACTTGTAAACAATGTCTAGGTTTCTAGGAAGTTGACTCATCCTCTAGTGTGGAGCTCGATGATTATGAGACACAGCTTGCAAGCTTGTACAGGATGTAATCAGAACAGGTTGTGTCAGCATGAAACTGGTCCTGCAGCATTGTTATAGATCAAGTTAAAGTAAATCAAAGTTTTAGGCAGTTAAACAAACTGAGTAAAAACTTGTCTCTCCGATCTGAAGAAGTAAATTCTGCTTTTGTCATTTCAATACCTCAAGTCTGTGTTTAACTTCAAGACATCTGGAAAGTCTTGGTTTGAACCACATTCACGACAGGTGCATGAATGATGACAATCATATGTAGAACTTAACAGAGACTTTCTACTTCACTGCCTTTTGAATTGAGAAAAACACTTACATAAAAAAAAAGATTGAGAGAAAATTCAATTACTTTAGATTTTCAAGTGCTGCCAACTGTTAAAAAGGGACCGAATGGCAACCTTTTCAAATCCAGGAGACATCCCAGCTTCAGCTTTGTCCTCCTGGTACCCTGTTCCTGCTCTCTATAGCTGCAGCAGTGAATGCCTGTTCGGCACTGGAGGGTATCATGCTGTTTCCATATTGTACCCCTGGGCCTCCCCGCAGCAGTGGCCCACATGGGAAAGCAGGCCAGGCGGTGGGATAAACCAATTACCCCCCAGTCTGGGTGGACTCCTGCCGGTGCACCACCGCAGCAGCTCCGGCCTGAGCCCTCCTGGGTTCGTTCCCCATGAGAGCCTGCTGGAATTCCCAGAGATGAGAATTGTGTGGCGTCAAAAGCCTGCAGAGAGGCTATATTTTGCTTGGAAATTTGACATGGTGGAGCCCCTGGGACAATGCTGAGGGAGGAGACTTCAAACTGGGCTTCTGTAGGATGAAAAAAAGTTTGTCGACAGCTTGTTTTTTTGGGCAACATTTATCAAAACAAGCTCTTTCTGCAGTGTTTAACCATGTTTTATCATTCGCAGTCTTTCCTGCTCTGTATTATTTAAAGTGCCTTTTACTTCTTGAATTATGCATACCTGTTTTGAGGCAGATTGTAGCCCATCTGATATGACTTACCAGAGATTTTTATAGTGAACCAAAGTTTCTTGTTCCATGAATATAATTTCTACTATTTGAAATTTATATAACAAATCATAAAATAAAATATACAAAAACATACATTTAAAAAAAAGTCCAGTGGTATGCTTTTATTGGCTGAGATATGAAACTTATATTGTGCTTGTTAAAAATTAAGTTTAATTGAAACTGAAAGATAATAGGTGCATAAAAAGAGGAAAAATGAAAAATAACAAGAACATAGAAAAGAACGACAAGAGGACAGAATGTGAGCAAGGAGCTGAACTCTAAGCTCATCTGGTTTCTTGGATTCATGAACCCTGATGGTTTCTAGATGAGAGCAGCCGTGACAATGGTCATTATGTCTGCCAGAGGCCTTGTCACTGCGAGGCCATTGTGTGGGTCCCATTCACCACACAGTCATTTACACTTTCATTGGCAGCTATTTAGTCCTCATAAAAAGTTCAACACACCAATTTGTGAGTGCTGCTCAGCCAACGAGAAAGTGTGGAATAGGCTGAAAAAGCAGTTGCTTTAAAAGTCAATTAATTGTTCCCTTCTTCTGGGAGGGGCCGAGGGGGAGGATCCCCCGGCTTTGGGGCCCCACATCTGCCCATTTGTCTTCTCGGGCTGTGATGCACTCAAAAGAAATGTCCAATTCAGTCTGCTCAGAGCTCAGGCCATTTAAGGAGATTTTGTATTTCATTTTATGGTAGGGCTATCCTATTATCATAAGAACCTGATTACAGCTGAAAAGATGGGATGCAGAAGGAAAAGGGACAAAATAGGCTTGTAGGACTCTTCAACTCAGCTGGAGATTATGCAGCAAATGATGGGAAATGGGGGTGTAAGTTCATTTAAGCCTTTACTAAAGCTGCTAAAAGAAAAGAGCACAGAGTCTTAAGGGACCAGAGCGCTCTTATTAACCCGAGGACCTCATGAAATTTAGATTTTTATGCACTGTTCATGAGCTGTGTTCACTGCCAAACACTTCATCAGACACGCATGTATATGATAGCTGCCAAATTCTCTTGTGAAATTAAAAAAAAACATCTTCAAATTACAGTGTTGGAAATGTTTTCTTTTATTAATGTGATGCTAAAAGAAGCACAATGTGAAACGTAGATTTGCATCTGATGATAAAAATCAAATTCTACTCATAATCACATTTTAAGCCACATATCCACAGTTTATTTCATTTATCTGTCAAATTAAAAATGTTTGAATTTATTTGGAGGTCAAATATTAAAATACTGAGTCTCATTGGTAAAAACAAAACCATTTGAGTCAAAGCTGTCTTTCATCAAAAGACGCCATTATTCAAAGATTTGATGGAGTCTCTTATTAAAAACTGCAGTCATATATATAAAATTTGGTTATTTTTAAACAAAAAAATATGCAATTATCACCTGAAAATGTTTTTCAAAAAAGTCATCACTATAGTTAAGTCTGCAGAGGATTTATTTTGGACTATAAGCACAATAATTTTGATGCCAAAAAAAAAAAAATCATACAAAGGTTGTGTGTAGAGTACAACACATATAAATAGACAAAGCAAAGACCATTTGAAACTCTAGCACAGATGAACAGGAATAAAAATCACTTCAGGTTCACATTTAAGCCTGTCCACTGGGACAAACTGTCTCAGTTTTCCCTCCCGCCTCAGTTCAGAGGGCAATTGTCACACAGAGCCAGCAAAGTGAACGACGGTTGATGCTGGGAGAAGCACAAAAGAGAGAGCAGCAACCCAACCCCTGGTCTCCTAAGACTGAGGGCAGCGATGGGAGAGAGACAAAGGCTGGCCCTCAACTCAGGAGGCCCTGCTGTTTGCCCCTGTTTTTCTCCTCCAAATGTGTCTTTTTACCAGCAATTCAACTGCTTCGTTCCTGCTGGTGATGCTGGATGCCACCTCGCTGGCATGTGACAACATTACAGGGATCCCACAGTGCCAGTGCAGGGGTGAGGATGCCTGTGGACAGAGACTGGTAGGGCTCAGCGGTGCTAAGACAGCACACTCCTTCAGTCCAAAGGGAAGTCACAGGAATTCTGATGTGCCGCCCAGGCGGTCTGGTAGACAGACAGGAAGTCTTTGTATCGCGGGGCACACCCTAACCAAGCTTCCCCAAAGTGTTCTGACCCTGTGAAGAGAAACTCTCCGTCCCCAGGCTTCACTTGGCACTGCAGGAGTGTGTTAATGTGTCCACGCCAAGATGGGACAGTCTGAGATGAAGCAGAGGCGGCAGCTTGTTCATGTTGCACAAACACTCCACTGCGCTGCCGGTACACCCTTGCAGCTGACACGTCCACCAACGAGGTCTGACGTGCAGAGTCGTGGGAGACATTCCTGATGGAGCCTCGGACGACTGAAAGTACAAAAAGCACAACCACGTCTGAACACTGCATGCATATAAAAATCAAATGAAACATTAGGGGAGAGCAACTCTGCTCTAGTTTACAGCTGTCTATAGAAATTCTATCCAAATAGAGTAATTTGCTACATATCACATTTTTCTTTTCTCTTGTCTTTGTCTTTGTTTTCTCCTTTGGGTCATTTAACCTGATGGACTCATTGCTTCCGCTCTAAAGCACAGGTTCATTTCACTCTGCAGCCCCTCCTCCACATCTGTTTGACCTTCTCTCCACAGCCGGCAGACAGAGCTGCTGCTTCTGGGCATGCACCAGACTATAAGAGCAGTTTTTAACATTATCTTAGAAGATTTACCTGAGTGGAGGAAAAATTCAGATCATGTGTTCTGTGTTTAAAATCTCACTTAAGTAACAGTACAGAACTATTATCAGCAAACTACTTCAAGAATGAGAATGAGAGTGATATGATGCAACATTAACATGTGGTTTCCTACTTTATATTTTATGAGTTTACGTCTTGGCTCATGATATTTTATGAAACGATCCTGTTTTTTACGTGTAAAATCTGCAAAAGAACTAGTATGTGTGGTTCTGAAATAAATTAGTGTTTTTCACACTAGTTTAGTAAATGTAGATTATATAAATTTGAAAAACTTCAGCGCATTAAATTGTTTGTGACACTGCTGTATGCCAAAACTTAAATCAATTAATCAATAAATGTACTAAATTATTTGCAACAACTGAGATTCAAAAACTGATGCAATATCACTTCCCAGTATTGCATGAAAACATTGACTTCTGGACCTTAAATGCCCATTTACATTCACCACTTACTTGTTAGATGGTTGCTCAGACTAAATTTCATTCATATTTCCCCTCAACTATTTACACTCTGGCTATTACCACACATTACACTGCTTTACAGCTGTAATATACAGCAATCCTAAGAGGCTTAACAAACTGTAACATAGGAAAACACAAATTAAGAAAAGCTGCAAATGCTGCAAATAGAGAAAACTAAGCACAGACTTGCTTTCCAGGTGATGAACAAGTGATGAACATGGCCAAGATACATTTGTTGTCCAAACAAAAAAAAACACCTTACATGTCAGCTAATTTTTATTTTTCATTAACAAGCATGCCCCAACACTCTTTAGTTTTCCCTGAAAAACATGTTGTTGTTGTTAGTTGTGCTTCTTGCAGCATTTAGTTGTGTTTTCTGTTTGCAGAATTATTTTCTTAATGCTAATTTGCCAAGTTAGTGAATACATTTTCTTACCTTGCTTTTGTTTTATCTACTTGCACGTGAATTTCAGATGCTGTATCATTGTGTTTAGATAGAGAAGTGAGTTAAAGCTCTTGTGTTTGTGGTAGATTATTATGTACCCACCAAAGTCACTGTTGCAGATGGCCAGGAGCAGTTCTGTGTCATTGCAGGGTCGACATGAAGCTGTGGGTAGAAAAGTCAGTACAGAAATGAGAAAGTAGTTTTTTTTGCCATGCTACATGGTGACATTTAAGATGATAATAACCTACATTAAAATAATTTTGCCAATTATTATAATTTTCTTTTTTTTCTATCAATTATAACTGCCCTCTCCCAAACCACGCATGGCCCAAAGCTCCATGGCTAACTTTGACTGATAGATGGGTGTCATTTCTCCTCCCTCTCACTTCATTGACTTTAAATCTGACACACATACCGGCTCCATTCATTCAAGAGTAAAGAAACCAGGGGTTAGATGAAGGAATGCTGCTCCCTTAAGTGTTTGCCCCCAGATCAAAAACCCCTCACCAGTCTTGACCCAGTGTTTGACTCCTTTTGTATTTACCTAATTGAGTGACCCCGTGCCAACGCAGGAGTCTGGAGGAGTCAAACGCTTCTGCAAGGCTGGCAATGCGAAAAAGATAAAACCAGCTGCTGTCTATTATAGACACAGGATGACATCACCATACTGGGACTGGCCCGCACACATGGATAAATGCTAATAAACAGACACGCACAATGAAAAGGCATTTGCGGAATCTGCAAAGTATTTGCCGTCTCAATTCAGGCTCATTGGCCCGGTGCCCTTCAGCAGCCCTGTGGTCTGCTCGGCCCCTGCTGCTTTGTCCCTCGATGGAAACCAGACAGCCAGAAAAAACACGAGCCTGACCAGCAGCTGCATGCTCCAGTCAGCAAGATTGGGGTCTGCGTTTAAACAACCACTGCTTTCTCTAAGGAATAGAGCTGGTCGGTTAAATTGCATTTACGCTGCCCAATAGAGCTTTAGTTACTGATTCATTAACCCCCAGCAATGTCTTTTGTTACAACTTAAACCTTTATATTAGGTGTTTTAGTTAGTAGTATTAAAAGTATGAACACATCTTTTAAAAACTTCACAAACCAAAAATAGACATTTTCTAATAAGACACACTTTAAAAGGTTTATAAGTTGTAACTCATGGCTGATTAACATACACAAATGCTTTGAAACAGTTATTAATCATTATTTGCCTAAGAGCAAGTTTCTGGGTCATAAGTTAGAAAAAAAACCTATTTCATTAATGGATATCTTTGCAACTAGGCAGTTTAGTCCTCTGAGGGGTTAATCCATCAATAGCTGGTTAATAAGTTATTCATAAATGATCTTCAGTCAAGATTCTCTTCACTAAAGGAAATTTCTCACAACCTAGCAACCCATTTTTTTAATTAATGACAGATAGCAGGTCCTTGAGGCTCTGGTTTATCATTTAGGCTATTATCACAAATTATACTTGGTTGTCTCATCGGAATGATATCAAATGTATTCATGCATCTATTCAGGACCTGAATTAATAAACTTGGAGAGGATCTACTCACTCTGAAGCTCGCTGTGGCCCAGGTTGGGTACAGCACTTCTGTTGCTCAGCAGCTCATATCTGAAGCCCATCGTGCGTCTGCCCCAGGCTCCGTCACTCTGCGGGCTGGACTGGAGGTAGATGGCGGGCCTGTGCGGACCATCTGCCCTGAAACAAAACACCTGCTGCTCGGCCCGTCCGCCGTCCGTCACCAGCAGCTCCAGCTCCCCTGCCCGTTCAATGAATACGCTGGCCCCACGGAAAGTGGGAGACGGCTTAATGCAGACAGTGGTGCGCCTGGCGGAGGACAGGTTGGGCTCCAGGACCACCCGGAGAGCCTGGCCCGGGTATATCCACCTCACCGAACCCTCTGTACAGCGCAGCCGCACCTGGAGCACGATCCTTGTGTCCACACCAGCTGCAAAACCGCTGGATCCAGCGGAGAAAACGAAAAAAAAAATGATTACGACAAATTAGTGTTATGCATGATATTGTTACTGACGACGATACTCAATAACTGACTAGGCTAATTTCTCACAAAAGCAGACAGCAACAAACCTCTTACTACAACAATTTTTAGGTTTCGAGTTTTTAAAGATCCTGTTTGCTGGAGTTTAATCCTTAATTGTTTACAAATGTTAATAATTCATTTGTAAGTTCTCATATAATTCTCACTACTATTAATAGTTAATAAATCAATATTTCTAAATCTTAATAAAGTAATAAAAATGTGATTTTTGTTCAGATCTTCCTGAACAAAAGCTGTTATGGTTTTTAACAAGTGAAGTAATAGAGACAAACCTTAAGAACTCTTGACTTTAAGTATGTAATGGTCAGTTATATAAATCCCCCTCTTTAAATTGCAATAAGCTTGCAGAAATCAGAGTTTCCTCACCTTCCAGACCAGTTGCACAGGTCAGCTGCGCAGTGCCAAAACTGCAGACGCAGCATGTACATCAGAAATATCCCGTATGGCAACATCTCAACCACACAGAGATAAAAATCCAGAGAGAAGCGGACAGCCGTGCATCTTAAAAAAAGTTTGTCTCTGAGTCATGGGGTGTTCAACTGCTCTGCTGCACCGCGACAACTCAGCTTCAGATGAATCAACTCTCTCTCTCTCTCTCTCTCTCTCTCTCTCTCTCTCTCTCTCAGACACACACACGGACTAATTAGGACCGATCCAGTGGTTGGAGACGGATTGCCTCTGCAGGTCTTTGTCTCTGTTGAACAGACAATCTGCTTAAAGACCTTCAGCCGTCTGCACAATAATTCATTCTCTTCTATGAAGCTTATTACTGATGGAATTATTATTAAGTTGTACCTCATTTTTATTGCCTGTATCTTTTATCCTCATCTAAAATAAAAGTAGCGAAAGTTATACACAACCGATTAAAATAATTGGCAAAATATCCGCAAAATGCTGTCAAATTAATCATAAGTCAAATTTAAAATAACTGCTTCTGCTAAAAGAGCAGCTAACTCAAGGTCATTTCAAATGTAGGCCAACCGAAAGGAAGAAAAAAAATGCAGGGGAGAAAGATAGAGAAGTCTGTGCTCTGTTCTCGAGCTTCATCTAGTGGCGGGATGATGCAGCGCACGATCCCTACACATCTGGAGGACAAAATGTAGTCTGTTGCAGGCGCTCACGGCCCACAGACACCGACAGCAGCAGGAGACTGTAACTCAACAGCCGCTAATACTGCGGATGAGAACAAACAGGAACCAGCTTTCACCAGTGATTAATTCACTGGGGATGAGTGGCTCACTTCACTTTAACCTGCAGGGGTCTTTTGTACAAAAATAATTTGGCACCGTGTCAAGGTCTTGCTGCTGGCGCCATCTTGTGGAGGTGAAACTCTATGGAGCGTAACCAGCAGGCCGGGCTGCAGCTTCTCTCTCTCTCTCTCGAAGTTGAGCTCATACGGGCCCTCGGGCAGCATCAGATCAAAGGGTTTTTGATGGGCATGTCGTGGAGAAAATTACACTCATGTGGAGAATTTGTCCAGATGTTCTCACAGCTGCAGAGAAGCATTCACTGCTCAGGTAACTAAAATCTTGAAGTTTGGAATAATCACATGTGTAACTACGGATTTGAAAATGCGCTCACGTTGACAAAAAGTTTGTGGATGAATGCAGCTGTGAGGACAAATTTTAGACATGGAAGGAGACAGTGTTGCAGTGTATTTTTCTAACGATTGTGCTGCTCATTTCTTCCCCTTTATTTTCCATTAAACACCAAAGTCTGTAGCCTAAATATCTTGAAAGTCAAAGAGGTCCAAGCCGTCTCTCTTTGAAAATGATGAGCCAGAGACCAGACGGAGTTTCCTCATAGGAGTACCGGATGGTCAGACTGGGTCATGTGTCCTGCCGCGACAAAGGAAAGTCAAAATGAATGGAGGCATTGTGCCTGAAAGAAGTGGCCTCTTATTGGTGCGGTGCAGACTGGATCTGTTACTGTAGGCCTTTAATGGACCGAGGTAGTTTAAATCATGAGCTGTCAGATAACACGGTCATTGATGGGAAAAATCTTCCCCCACATCATCTTGAAGAATATCTGCTCTTCAACTAAATGCTTAAGTTTAACGCTTAAAATTATAAAAGCACTGACACTCCACACGGGGTCATGTAGCCCACCGTGGTTCATTCTGCAGGCTTCCGTCCGTGCAGCAGTCAAATGACTTACTGATTCCATTAAGAAAGCATAATCCAATTAAAATTATTTACAGTGTCATTAAATTAAAACTGTCAACTCGCTCCGATACACTCGCGGCCAGCTTTGAGGCCTAACTCGACCTTTGTAGGTCTGTAATGTCACCGTGTTAATAAAGATAATGATGCTGATGACACAACAAGAAGAATATGCTAATACGTTTTAATTGCATTTAATCTAATAAGATATCAATCAGAAAACATTTCAACCGCCACTTCCAAAAAAAAAAGTTATAAATTTAAATCAAAGCAAATGCACTTCAGAATTTCTTCAACTTGAGTTTAGGCCCTTGTCGCTTGAATTGAACAGGGTGTAGTTCAGTCTCCTGTGGAAAAAGAGGCTCCTTGTACAAAATGACGACAGGAAAACAGTTAGTTTTTTTTTAATAAATCCAAATGGGTACATTTTATTTTTTTGCATGTGTTCAATTATGATTCCCAACTCCTTGTAAGAAAGATTCCTACAAACAAAAACTTGTTTAGCAGAAATTATTAAGCAACTTTAGATCGTGACCCCTTCGCGAAGCAATACTTCAGCCTTCATAAAAATACGATATTCAGCTGTCTAATTAAACATCTTTAACCAAAAAAAAAGGATTTTCACTAAGCGACATCAATACTTTCTGAAACGCAGATAAGAATTATTTAGATATCATTCCAAATACCTTGATGATAGAGTTAAATTTTCATAAATCAAAATATCAAAAACTCTAGGTGGGATTGTTTATTTCGATTATTCGCGTGATTCTGATGTCTGCAACCATTCTTAACAATTAGTTTTGAGGGGAAAAAATACATATTATAACTTTTAGTTCAGAACTTTATTAGGCTCAAGTGGTTTTATAGGTAAAAAATTGAAAACATGACTAAAGATTTTGTAAAAATTTCCAACTTTATCATCTTGTTTTCCACAAAGGCTTTAATAAGCTTGTTTATAATGACATGGCTAACGAGTTTTTAATAAAAACAAAAATTAAAAAAAAATAGTCCACATGGATTCTGACAATCTGGACAACATAACTGCAATAATTTTGAGTGCAGAACCTTCAACAAAACACCCTTTCAACTCACAATGTCACGTTTATTATTATTTTTTTAATTTTCTCAGCAGCGTATTAAATATTTGTATGTACATGGTTGAAAGTTACATAGAAAAAATATACTAGTATTACAGTAGGCATGGTAGTTAGTAGCTTGTTAAACAATTATTTATAAGCATATATAAGCCTCATCAGACCTCCGTCCAGAGCACGCAGGCCCACTCATCTTTTCTCTTTGAAAAAGCCTTTGGCCGAGCTGCTCTCTCTGACAGTGACTGTCAAAAAGTTCATGGTGACGTCCGTCACCGTTACCGTGTCCATGTTGGTGAAACAGGGGGTCCATGACGAGCCTGGTCGTGTGGAAGATTCGTGGATGTCCTCGGCCTGTGTGGAGTGGACAGCAGGTCCAGGGCAGCACTCATTCACCTGGTGTCTCCGGTGATCGCTGGAGTGTTTCGGTTTCCGGGGCTGAGGAACAGACATCCTGCCTACACAAGTCCTGTGCCCCCCGTGATCGCTTTTGCGCACATCTGGATTGAATGCGCAGCTGTAGGACAACCCTGTGCCCCCCACATGTCTGTGCACGCTGCAGGATTTGGGTGTTATCGTGGTCTCCTCCTGAAATCTCTTGGTCAGCTGGATGAGGCTGTGGTCTGACATCTCTCCGTGGTGATGCAGGCGTCGGGGCATTTTGGACAAACCGTGAGACACCGGCTCCTCCAGTAGCTTGCTCCGTTTGGCGTCCGGCTCTGCTGAGTGGTCTCCATGATCTTTATCATAATGTAAATGCAGCTTCGGCTTGCGGCCTCTCTTTTTGGGGGCGGATTCTTGGACCGCCAGAGCAGCTGCTGGAGTCGGTTTAGGCCTCCTCTCTGGCTCCGGTGGTCGGACGTGGACACTTTCCCCTCTGTTGACCGCGCTCGGGGGGAAGATTGTGGGAACCACTGTGCGTAAACCCTCCCGGGCCCTCGGTGTTATGATAGGCTCCGGGATGGGATAGGAAACCTGGATCCCCCTGGTAGCCTCTCCTCTAAATTCACACGTCTTTTCTTTGGCTTTGGCCTGAGGACAGAGCAAATAACATTTATGAGAGGCGGTTTCCCAGAGATGGAAATTTGAAGTCTCATGAGGAAATTTAAAGGTTTAAGAGAAGCAGCTGGAGATCTATTTGGTTATGCTGAAGGCCTCAAGCTGCCTTCCTTTTTTTAGGACTGTAAGGCTCTGTCAGATAAGTAAAACAGATAGGGTGCTATAAACACGTTACCCAGCTTAAATTCATAAAAAATGCGCATTAAATTAAAAAAAAATCTTTTTAGCTGCAAGTGGCTTTTATGGAAGTCTGAATCAGGGTAGGTTCTAAATTAATAAGACCGTTTAAAGATAGAAATGATTCATCAATTCGCCAGAAAAAGGCGACAAGTGAAATGAAAACGAGCTAAATGTGCATCAAATGATTCACCCACCTTCATAAGAAATGTCTCGGGTTTGGGTCCCCTCTTTTTCGGCCCGAAAAGCTCCCGTTCGCGCTCCCTGAAAAATATATACAATTAAAGATTAATCTCAGCACATGTTAATATGAAGTTAAGCATAATGTAAATATTTACTTTTTACTGATCGGGAAAAAATATTTTTCCGAGTAAGCACTGAATTCTGTCCAATGGACTGAGATTTTCGGTTTTTGAGAAAAGTTTTTTCTTTAAAATAAGTTCGATTAAAACAAAAACAAAAAAAAAGAGTCAAAAGTAAGCTGATAAACTGTTCGTGGTGAGAAAACATGATCACACCTCGCAACCTTAGATCTACAAAATGAATCATCTCGCTCCACTGACACTTGTTAGCACTTCCTTTACGAAAAACAATATTTCAAGTCTGAATTTACATTAAATGTCTAATTTTCGTGGACTTTGTTTTTGTTAGCACAGAGAGCGCGGTGCCCTCCCGGCTCTGCAGAGCGGCCTACTGCTGCGCTGTCAAACCCTCACCTCTCCTCGAAGGCAGCGAAGAGACGTGCATCCAGAATGTTTTCCTCCGGCTCCCAAGTGCTGTACCTTTATAACAACAACGAGGATAAGAGGCATTGATCACCACACAGAGGGCGGATCGCATGACAAAGCACTCAATCACGCTGTAATACTTTTATCAAAGCATTCTCGCTGCGTGCGTTGCAATTACAGGCTACGTAGCGGACAGTGACGCATGGTGAACCCAGCCATTGCTAAAGCTACCGTTGTCTCTAATGGGCTACATCCCAGCGGGCTGCAGCCCGGACATTCACAGCCTGTGACTGCTTTACACAATCCAACAAAAATACATTAAACTGCGCTACGATACACAGAGCACACATGATAAAAAAGAAACCATAAAGCTGAATAACGACAGAGTCTGAGGTGGTGCAGTTGTACGAGCGGCCAGGATGGAGCGCTGTCCTTCAGCCTCGGCTATTATACTCACTTCTGAGACCAGCCCTTCCATTTCACGAGATATTCCCAGCGACCCTGCAAAACATATCCGTAACAGATTTAGGTTATCAGAAAATTGCCTGTCGGCGATGTACAAACAAATGGTTGCGTAATAGGTGCGGAGATATAGCCTGTGGCTGAAAAAACGCAGCGAATACCCGTCTGATTCGCCTTTTTATGATGGACTCGGCTGCGAAGACGCTCTCACCGACAGCCGAGAGCTCCATGATCCACCATGCAACCCGTTTAATTCTGTCTCTTTTATTATTTTTGGCTTCCCCGTGTCCTCTTCGGGTTGTTTAATTCCGCACATCCCATAATACGCAATGTGGAGAGGACGTCATCACGTCTTTTTCTGTTGCCAGGCACCACAGTCGGTAGGACGGATCGCGGTGGTGCACATTGGCTCAGTTGTTGCTACGTGCTCCGGTTTTCTGAGTGGAGGGGAGGAGTCCCGCTGCTCTGGCCGCTGCACAGGAATGTCTGGCACAGTGGGACAAGCGAAGTCAGAGGCTCCCGGAGCGGATCCACGGGACCCCCCTTGAGGTCCTCGAGGGTGTCTGTCCAGTTCAAACCAAAAGAAAAAAAGGTCTAGTTTAAAAGGCATTAAAAAAAATAAAAATAAAATAATAATAATAATAATAATAATAAATATCGCCAATGAAAGATGAGAGTCACTAGTCCAATAAACGGTTTTATCGCGCACAAACAATTTACACAACACATTTAAAAAACGTTAGCCGTTTATTTGTAATCATTGTCAATTCAACAATTAAATTTAAAGTCATATCACAAACAGAAACCGCTGTATAAAACTGTATTAAACAGAGCAGAAATTGACACTTATCTCTTCAACTTGAGGTAATAACTTTCCCCTCAGACACGCTTTAATTTTGATAAGTTCTTAGATTCATGCCTCATTATCCAAAATTATTTGTTTAATACAAGCTGCCTCAACAGAGTTCCGATTTCAGTTTCAGTTTTTGGGTTCATGGGGCTAAATATCAAAGGAAATTGGCCATTGTAATGCCACAGGCTACCCCGCTTCTTGAGACTCTCTGCATTATCATTTGCGCACGCTTTGTCAGTACACAATCTATAGCCGTCTGCGCACATAATTCAGTGAATATTGCACATTGCGTTAATAACAGAATTAAGGGGGAAAGGACGATATATGTATTGTTATTTGCTTTTACTCAAGGGGTTTTAGAGCATTTATTGCAGCATGCAAGCTCTTTAAACAGCTAAAGGAAGTCAGTTATTTATCCTTTCTTATAACAAATATTAGCCATTGTTAAAATATTTTTATGAGATGACATGTAGAGCAAACATGGTCCAAAGTGATCAGTTTACCGACGTCTTTACTAAAAAACAAGCAGTACATTCACAGCTTTTAAAAATTGTTTCCAAAGGGGCTAAATGATCATTTTTAATACGTTCGCTTGACTTTATGCAGTGGAACGGAATCTAAATTTTATATTTCAGTTCATGTTTGTCTAAAATGTAGCTAGGCTACACGTTCAAGCCTGCTGAACTGTCTCTGGTTGATGCAAAAAGGAAAGAAAGACAGAAAAAGAAAGAAAAAAGAAGAAAAGGGAGAAAATAATGAAAAATAAAGAAATTTATAGAGAAAATTTTAAAAAATATAGAAAAACTCTATTTTCTTATTATTTTATTTATTTATGTATTTTTATTTTATTTACTTAAGTTTTTTGCATATTGTGCATTTGGTTTCATATAATCAACCTCCCCTCTGTATTAATATAGTTAGTTGTTTCTAAGGTAAATTATAGCCTTAAATTGTTTATATATATTTATCATTTTAAAATTATTATTATTATTATTATTATTATTATTATTATTATTATTATTATTATTATTATTATTATTATTATTGCTTTACTTTTTGTTCT
>JAPZDY010000009.1:11681539-11704795 GCA_029783645.1 Ctenochaetus hawaiiensis | reverse complement strand
ATTATTATTATTATTATTATTATTATTATTATTATTATTATTATTATTATTATTATTATTATTATTATTATTATGTATTGTTGCTGTTGGTCGTTGCATTTACCCAATAGCTTTTTTGGAATATTTTTTTACAACTTCGATCGATGATAACATTCATTTACACTATTATCATGAAAATCATTAACTGATAATTCTGAAGGGAGAAATTTATTTTCTGAGGGCATCGAGTGCAACCTATAGAATTCTCAGCTAAGCTTTTTATTTTAAATGATGAATAAAAATAAAATATATTCTATGATGAACATGATCCAGATATTTATTTTGGCCAAGATAAATATCAGAATATCTTTCTCTTGTAGTCTTTACAGGCCTACCTGCCAAAGCCTAAACCTCGCCCACATAAACCTTAAAACTGGACTGAACAAGACGTCAAATAGACAGCAATTTAAAAATTTTACAACTTTTTTTAAGATCACATTTTCTAAAAATGCTTACAGTACAATAAGGAAATATGTTTTTTACCTATCTTATTACGGTAAGATTTGAACCCTTTCTTTTTTCCAGTTTGTTTATTTAAAAGTGCAAACGATGCCGTTTGCTCAACCTGTACAGGCCTGTTAGACTTAATTCCCTGAATGAAAAAGGCAGGTCTGAAGACATGTCATCTTCAATGTATTTGTTGATGCTGGGACCGTCTGCAGACCACAATTTTCCATTGACCGAAGACTGATTTTCAGCTCAGTGTGGCGCTTTTAAGGGACAATGCAGCTTTCAAAGCTAAAAATGTGAGACTGTAACAGAGATCCTAAGTTATTTCACATGAATTTACCAGAGATTCTTACATTTATTGACACATACTACCTAAAAAAAAATTAAAAATCTGATTGATGTGCGCTCTTTTATATGTTGTTTAAAGCACAATTCCTGAATTGATATTTACCGTAAATGACACCTATGAAAGTTAAGTAGGCAGGATTTAATTGAGTTGTATAATTTGAGGGGTTAATTAAATGTGGGATCATTTAGTGCAGATGTTTGAAATGAAAACGCAGCACAAGCAGGTAGACAGTCCTACGGAAAGATGCGGCAGCGTCGTAGCTCTCGCTCGTGTTAAAAGATATATTTGCTGCTATCTGTCTGTTTAAATTTTCTCCGCTGTGGTGCAGACAAAGGCGGGCGCGCCGTGGACAAAAGATGCGTTGTGGCTGCCGTCGAAATATGAACCACCATTTTGATAGTCATAGCCTGTAGACCGACATTTCCTGTCGGTAGTGTAATGGCTATAGCCTACACCGTTCGTGTTGAGACAGAGAGAGACGACGGTGCGGCTGAAAGCAGGCAGCCTCTCGCACTCGGCTGCGGTTCTCTCCATATTTGGCTGCGAGTCGATGAAAAGTGAGTCTGCAGGAGCCGCAATGGCGACAGCCGTACATGAATAAACAGTGCTGGCTCTGTGAGAACATTATTGGCTCTCTGGTTTCTGGGCAACTGCTGCACACAGCTCGCTGTTCACTGTCCTACTTACCGGGCGACATTTTCTGCTGAAGGTGGCTCAGACAGAAAAAAAAAAGACTGAAGCGATCAGACCCGCACGTTAAGACACATTACAGCGCATGCTTTGAATTAGAAAGCATCCTTTAAAGCAGCTTGATACCGATACACCCCCAACTACCACACCAGCACTCATTTCTCACACTATTTTGGGTTCTTCAGGTTAGATCTATTCCTATAGCGGCTTTTTCTAGATATAAGCGCCAAAGAAATGAAAGCTCAGCTCGGTCTATATCTAGAGCTTCACGAATTTGGTAAGAGTATCAGCAAAATAATACCTCAAATAACGGAGCCCAAACTGCTTTTTATTTCTAACACATCTCTTAATTGAGATCTAGGCTATTTAATTTTTTTGAGCAAAAGGCCTCCGCCGGGTCACACGAGGGGTTTTGAATTAGTCAAATGATCCCGAGGCTGCAATGACTGTGTGCGGGGATGAAACCGACACTGTGAAAGCTGCTGGTGGGTACGATGATAAAGGGGGAATGTGAAACATCACACTTGTTCTATAAATATGCCCCCCCTCCCCTCCCCTCCGCCGCCCCCCGCCCAAAGATCTTTCAGTTTCCTGGTGGTGTATGAATGACTTGCATAGTTGGTGGGAAATGAAAGGCCCAGAGAGATAAAGCCTTTATACACGGAAAGACAGATATATGCGAGCTGTGTGTGTAATGAGTTTTGAAATTCCGATCATAACAAGTGATCTAAACCGTGTTTCACAGCTGAGAAAATGCGCAATGTCATGCGTGTCTTTGACTGTCATATTTTTTGCCCGTGATCAACTGTAGCAGCTCACTCAGACCAGATTACAACGAAAAAAACTGTCCTTGCTTATTAATAAATAAATGTTTTACGGTTACAAAAGGGCCACTGTGAGCGATATTCCAATTTTAAGTACATTAGATCTTAATTTTTTCAACTTAAGGGGTTATTCTAATCTTTCATTTCCAAGAGGAGATGTCCTAAAGGGAGAGAAGAAGCAATGTGAGTATTTAGGAGGGAGATGAGTTGATGGGTCGAAATAAAGTCAGTTTAACCAGGTCAAATTAAAAGCTGACGTTATTCCTCTAAATGCAAGAGATCCACACAGACTGAACGAAATATCTGCAAAGACTGTCTGATGGTTTTGCCTTGACTGTCCCGCCCGTTCATGGCCTTTAAGACCTGAAATGATTTTTTTTTTCTCTTACTGTTGATTTTATGCTCTGTTAAACCAGAAAACCTGCAGAAGCATTTGCCAGAGAATTAACCCCTAAATTACAACTAAATTCAGATCACAGGTGACCTCAGAGAGAAACTTTACTCCTTTAAAAAACTGTGGAAAACTGTGACATTCCTTTGTTTCATTGCAATCCATCTGATTTAACTAAATTGCGAACAGAGAGATTATTTTTCATTTTTCTATGTAATTTTGTGACCCCAGAAGCAACTTCTGCATCACCACTTGAAGCCCCTGCCTTGTATGTTTTTACCCTCAAAGGTTTTCTCTGTTTGTATCAGCATTCTTTCATAGGGGATCCCCAAGACATCACACACACACACACACACACACACACACACACACTCACACACACACATTCCTGGGCCTTTCTATCATTCAAAACATTCAAGAGTTAATCTGTCTAGCCTGAGAATCCAGTATAACAACACATGAAGTTTTGACCTCATTTTCAAACCAGAGTCCTGCAACTACATGTTTTTTAATGATCTCCCTTAAAACTACATGAGAGGGGCTTATAAAACACTTGGCAGTTTTAAGTGAATCTATAGGTCTAAATTTGCCAATCTCAGTTTTTCTGTACAATAACAATGTAAAAAAAATTGCTGTGTCATAGTGACGCGTGTCTTTTATGAGAAAACAAAGCTGTTTATAAGAATGTACCAAATGTTCTGGAAATGCCACAAAGCCTGTTAGAGATACATTATATTTAAAAGACCCATAATTGACGCCCTTCCTTGTCACAGTGTGCTGAAGGGCACACACTTACAGGCCATATGGTGGCTGAATACTCACCCTCCGTGAAGCCTTTCGTCTTGATAGAATCTGAAAATTGCACAAAAGGCTTCCTCTCCCATCCTCCTCCGGTTATGTTGTCTGTTTACATTCCTGCTTGGGGTCGAGCTACGATATAAAAATAATGCATGGGTAAAGTTTTAATAATACGAGTGGCCAGTGCAGTTATGCAATACAGAGGACCCTTTGTGCGGGATCGTTTGTGATTATGCAACATGATCTGTTTTTCTATTCATGGTTCACAACCAAGGTAGTGTTTCTAGTGTTTAATGTTCCATTCTCTCCCCCTTATGAGCAGAAAAGGTTTTCAGAACAACTGCAGGACATGAATTTTGATTCAAAGATAGTTCACCAAAAAAACTATGAAAAGTTGGCCCATAAAAATAAAGAGAATGTATGTTCAGTATAGCAACACAAACAAAGCCCTGTTTGCACTCACTACATATTAATGCGACAAGATGTCAGAGGTCAATTCTCTCTCTTTATTTTTTAACATACCATCCAAAAAGCTGTGCCAATAGCAATAAGACAACTAACTGGTGGTAGAAGATACTTTAAAACAATCGTTTTGAGTTTGAACCAAGTGCAAGGAAGAATGAACAAAACAAAACAAAAGATAAACAAGAGAAAACAGACTTAAAACAGCTCCCGAAAAGGGCATTTTAAGAAAGGACAATTAACTTGCAGCTTCTGATGCAGACAACATCTTGTAATGATTTTGAGCAAATTAAACATCAATAAATATGCACTCTTCATTTTTTTTATTATAGCATTTTAGCATTCTCACTGGTTTTGCATTAAATGTGCATGGAAGGCAATTTAGACTCAATTATAGGTTACATCCAACAGCTTTGACGTATGAATCTTAAGCAGCATAATCAAAACAGCCTGCACTCATTGGATCGTATGTAACGGCATACAAAGCCAGCCTTGCAACTCACATTTATTCTGCATAACATACAAAATTAATGACCACGGTAGCTTTTTCTCAAGCAAATAGCAGTAACATGAATTTTTCAGACCACATAATGAGCTTCAAAAGCAAAATGAGATGAAAATTGCTAATCTGTGTGACATTAGGAGATTCCTAACAACACTAACAAAGGTATTTTTTAAATACCTCCAGCAATATCTGAGGCCCACGATAAGGTAATAAATCACAACCTAATTATGGTAAGAATCAATAAGTTGTCTTGACTGGAAATCGCGGTTGATAAATGACACAATTTTCTTAATGGTGACTGACCTTTGGTGAAGTATATGTCACATGTTTTTCCATAAGTGTTTGCTAAAAGTAAAATGTGCAGTTTAGATCACTGGCTGCGAGTCGATGAGCCTTCAATGCAGCTCAATGGCAACACAAAACCAGACAAAATAAGATATTTCCTTAAGTTTTTGACACGGCCAAGTGCTTCCCACAGTGTATACACCAATTTCAGACACATCTGTAACAAAATATACCAATATTGTCTTGTCTTGTCTGATGTTAAAACCGTGGAAACAAGACTTGAGAAACATTCACATGAGGAGAGTCCAATTGTGTGTGAACAGTGTATTGATGCAAGAACCAGGCACGGAAAAACAAGCCAGCTCTTAATATCATACTTGCATCAGTGGCAAAAACATGATGCCATAAACATAACAATTTGACCAAACTGTTCAAAGGTAATGTGTTGATCTCATCCTCTAAACTGCACTGTCATGAAAGAAAAAACAGCAGGGCAGAGGAGAGGATCATTCTTGTCATTGCCTACAAATTATGATTAATAGTGTGGGCAAAGATTGACTTCACTGTATTTGCTTAGGAGCTTGTGTTCCTCTACACTGTAGGCACAACATATATAAAAAGTTGCTAGATAATGCAGTAACCGTCCTTGGTATGGTACAAGATTAATGTGAAGTCTGAATGACATGGGAGTGGAGGCCCCAAAGACAACAGCTGTTTCTCCACTAATAATGACACAAGCTAACAAATTATAATGTAATTAAGTGCTTTCAAATTGATCTTTGATCTCCATATATTTCAACAATTTCTTCTCTACCTTCTATCAGGACCAAAATAAGTGATATTATTTATACAAAATATGTATAAACCTTCATACATCTCAGGTTATAAGTTTGGTACAGGTATGAAAACAACAGCAAAACTACCCCATTAAGCTCCATATGACAAATAAACAGTTTTTTGTATTTTTTGTTTTTTTTTAGTGGAATACATCCACCTGAATGCATTCACTCAAATCCTCGAGGGCACTTTCTTGGCTACAACGTCACAGAGGAGTTAACGTATAAAACATTATAAGAAACATATTGAATTTGAATGATAAATTATAAATTTCCACATATACAAAATTCTGATTTTTTTTTTTTTTTATACATATGCACATATTAACAGGATCATCCAATCGGTCACTGGTAGTCCCATTTGACAAACTGCTCCTTAGAAAGAAACATATTCCTTGAAGGTGACGGTGAGACTGTTTGTTGTAATGTCAGTGATTATGATATTTCCCATAAAAGGGGAGATTTTTTTAACAGGCGATTCTTTTGATTTTTCTGTGGATTTCTCTGTGGATTTCTGTGCGTCCTCTACCACAGGTGGTGTGTCTCTGACAGTGGGCTCAGGCTCCGGCTGTGTCTCCGGCTCCACCTGCTTCTTAGTCTTTGGGCAGCTGAGATCCATTGGTTCCTCTTGGCTGCCAGAGTCTAAAACCTCATATGTACATGTACTGCTGCGGCGTGAACCGCTACAGTGGAGGTCCATGGGTTTTTCCTGAGGCGGTGTGACCACAGTGCTGGGGACACTGAAGCTTCTGGAAGTTAGATAGGCTTTCGAAACACTCCTGTCCTCTGACAGATCCGATAGTTTTCGCTTGCGATCGCTGGGAAAAGAAGGGATCCTGATCTGGTCGATGGCTGTAGGGGTCGGGATGTTGGTGTCAGCAGCCCATGACGTGACAGGTGAGCTAGCAGTCAGCTGAAGGGGAAGATCGTCCGGTAAATCAGCCTGACCGCAAGCCACTTCGGTGTTGTATTCCTCTGCTGTGCTTGGTGAAGGTTTGGAGAAATGTCTGTCCTTTGGAGAACACTTTACAGGATGCTCTGCAGCAGGAAGAGAGCTGCCATTACAGATCTCTTTAGGGATACCATTTTGCAGGTATTCCAACATTTTGGTTTTGTGTGCTGGATTGTTCTCTGATTGTTTGGTGTTTTGAGGTTTATCTTCACTTGAAGATTCCCCGTGTTTACCCTTTGCTCCGTGAACCTTGTTGCTGTCCATATATTTGCTCATGACAATAACAATACGTCCATTCTTGTTTTTGTTCTTGATTATCTTCATTTTGCTGCTAATAGCACTAGGCAGGGTTGCGTCTTTAGGATTGGGTTTAAGTGCGTGCTCACTCTCAGCATCTTTGACAGCTGGCTTCCTCACCTCCACTGCCAGCTCTTTGACTTTACTCAGGCAGCCTGTGTCTTTGTCACGCACCCATTTCTGCTGGAGGGCCAGAGGTAAGTTCCAGCCAGGATTTGCTGGTTTACTGGCCGGTTCCTGAACTTTGACCACCTCTTTAAGCCTTGAGGGCTGTGCGTCATACATATTCAGGTCAGGCTCATAGTGATGGTGCTTCTTGCTGTTGAGCTGATAGATGAACTTCTTCTTGCCGTTTGTCAGCTGCTCAGCAGGTACCTCCTGGCTGCTGGGCTGGTACTGATGGTGCTTCTTGCTGTTCAGCTGATACTGTTGGGGCTGTGGGCGCTGAACCTGGACGGGATCAGACTTCAGGTTACCCTCGGCATCCTGAGGAGACTCCTCAAAACCTGCAGGAATACTGGATCTTCTGGCAAATGAGGGCACCTTGAGGAAAGAGACAAAACATGTTTTCACTAAAACTTCCCCTTCAAAGACTGGCATTCTGGGATCTTCTTACGTTCTTATAACATTAATTAACATAATAATTAACATAAAGAGGCTAAAATGCTGTACTGGCTTGAAGGTGTACTTTGGTGATTTAGTATTGTACTTTCACTGAGTTAGGGGGCTCAAAAGAGACAGATTAAAAAAAAACAATTGTCAAAACCAGAGCAAAGAAAAGCTGAGTCATTCTGATTTTGAGTCCAGACTGTATATAAACCTCTATGAAGATCTGGTCCTATATTCCCTATAATGCAACAACTCAGAATAATTTCTTTTACCCTTTCTACTTGGCAAATCCCAATGTCTTTCAAACTCTAGGGTTTTATTGAATGCATGTGTAGTCTCCAAAGCCCAAGCAGAGATAACACTGGAGATATCACTGTGACTTATTTAGGATTTAATAAGTTGTAATGACCAATAAACGGGTTTGGCCTGTTAGACCAATAAACTTCCTTGTATCCTTGTATTAGTGTCTTGGACTACATTATACAAACATTTTCACAGGTTGCACTTGGTGAGTAAACTAACTTGTATGAGTATATTTGCAGACGAACGTGCCTCAGTGAGGATATGCAAACCTGCACTGTGAGCTTTACAGTGTGCTGAAGCCTATCAGAAACAGACATAATCTACCCAATCAGTGCCCAGTTTTCGATCTCCCTCCCACCATCCAGCCCCCTCCCCCTCCTCCTCCTCCTGTTCAAGCTGACCCCTTGGGCCGTCAAAGGGGCACTGCAGCGGAACGCTCAAGACGCTTGGCTGTGACCTCAGGTCAGAGAAGTGCCACCAGACATGTCACGCTTTATCCCTGATCGCTGGCCACGTGTGACTCTGGCAGAGAGGTATGCTTCTTAAGGAGTGACACTGCATAGCAATCAGCTTTGAGTCTCTCAAAATATATAATCACATTTGGCTCAGAATACGGTCCTGTAAAGGCCTGGGCTGAGATAGTCAAAGCACGACTGGAGTGCTACTTTCAGCCATCTATTTTTGTCATGGGAAACATTAACAATCAGGTAAACGAAGGAAAACTCTCTCCTGATCTCCTCAAGTAAAAAAAAAACACCTAACAATAATGAGCTTTATTTAAAAAAGAAAAAAACAAGAAACTTACATGAAGCTATTTAACATTAAGAAATAATGAACATGCGGATAAAACAAGGGCACTCAAGCAATTCTTATGTAACCTCAGGCAACAAACATGGTTTCATGGTGAGTGTGGAGAGAAACCCAGCTGCAGAGCCCCATCCTCTCTTTGCCTTTTACTCCATCGCTCTCAAAGACCTCTGTAAATAACAGCATGCATAATGACAGGCGCTCTAAAACACCTGACAGGACCCTTCACCTCCTGGCCTCTCACCAAGAAAAACTTATATAAAGGGCTAAGGAAAAGCAGGACATTTTCCACAGAGGCTGTTATAGTATCCCTCAAATTTGAAGATAATTACCTGCAGTAAAAGATGTTTTGGTTTCGGCCCCCGTTTACGATATCCCATCAGTTGTTCCTGCCTCTCTCTGTGAAAACAAAAGATAATTACATTTTCTTGCGACATTTTTGCCATCCATATACAACATCTCTTTTGATTGACAGTGTTTCACCTTTCTGCATTGAAAACCTAATTATACCACATGGAAAATTACAGGTTTGACATTTGGAGAATTTGTTCTTTTTATTCCACCTATTCAAGGTCAAAAGTGGAATTTTGATTTGGAGGACTAATGAATGCCCACGTGTGACCCTGCTGCAAAGCATTATGGTCCTTATTTGCATAGCTCTCCATGGTAATCGGCCCATTCCATATTCTCATTATCCTGTAGAAATTCAATTAAAGCTACAGCAGGGAGAGGCTCCCCTTGTCTTTCAAACATCCTCCCTCCTTCAGCACATCCTCTCTCTCCTTACATTCAACCTCTAATTAGGATCATAAGGTAGGGATGATACGGGATAAAAAACAACGTTGTGGAGTACTTCTGGGATGCATGCTGCTGTTGAAGACATGCATGCTGCTGTGACTTGTGCAACACAACGCCTACGCTCTAAAAATGTAGGGTGATAAATATGAAACATGTAACAAACATCTCTTGGAGAAGTTTTTTATTGAGACGGGAGAGAGCAAAATGTGTTATTGTACTCCAAGTTGTACTGACTAGACTAAGCACTGGCCGGTCTGTGAAATATTGCTCCCTGATATAAACCTTGACTCATCATTGGCTCATAAATAACCAGCGGTGGGTGAAGGCCGACTGCACACATGCAGGCATCACCGGGCATGCGTCGAAACCCAGCCTATTGTTGGCCTCTTGCTGCAGATGTTCAAACTATCAGAGCTGCCAGAAAATTGCCACAATAAACAGTTTACATTTTAATGCTATAATGTGTGCGATTTCGAACGGCATCCAACGGGGTGACCCCTATTCACAGAAGATTTGGCAATTACAGCCTCCCTTGTCGGATCCCCTCCCCCATCCTCTGGGAGCAGAGAGGAATCCACACACACAGCTCAAAGGCAGCACTCCATGACCATCAGCACAGAGCCAGGCGCACACACATCCACACACACACACACACACAGAGCCAGGCGAGGAGGCGGGCAGGCTGTGGGGGAATATGAGAGCAGTACACTGGAAACGTTGGAGAGCACTGCGTGTCAATTAGCCTTTTCAGAAATGCGAATTCCTTTCCCCAGCCATCATGTCTTTTCCCAGTCCCACGAGCGGCCCGGTGGCCTACAGAGAGAGTGTATCTCACAGGCCTCATGGGTTTCAGCAACCCAAACAAGATGTGGTTGTGCACGCGCCACGGGGCCAAAATGACAGCAGCATTTGTATTCATTAGCATCTCAACCTCTGAGATTGACATTTATGCATCCCTGATTATTTTGCAGGCCTCTTAAGACTTTTCCTGTGTGTCTTGGACTCCATTATACAAACAATTTCCTGCCCCAGAATTGAACTGATGTAAAAAAAAAATTCACACTCACAGTTCCCAAAAATATTAAGTAGAAAAAAAGAGCCATATAGTTGCATGTGATGTGTCCAGGCGAGTACTGTTAAACTTGTTCTGGTGGAAACACTACATGAAATCACCCTGTAAAATTAAGACAAGCTCAGCCTGTTTCTGGTCCTAATGAGAATCCCATCCTCACATGAAACTGCAACACACTGCAGTCTAATTCAGCACCTGTTCTGCTAAGACTTCACAGTTGCATAGCAAATTAAATAATAAAAATATGATTAGAAGCAAATATTTGTTATCTGATCCTCATGGGAAGCACTGTTTTTTTTCATTTTCAGTGCTCCACCATGCTCCTCCTGGCAAAAAAAAGGGGGCAGCTTGAGTTCTCTTTGTAAAATTGGGTCATGGCATGCGTTGAGGCCTCTGAATCCTGACGCAAAATCACGCAATAACATGACCATTTGTAACAATTTACGTCTTGTAAAATACGTCCACGCATATTTCCGCGTGTCCTATCAATTCCTTTTGCATGATTTTGAAATTCTCACAACCACATCCCCAGCCTTTTCCCCATGAGACCGTCATGTGGGGAGGGGAGGGAGGTGGATCAGTGATAGAGTTACTGGAGCGCCCCTCCTCCCATGCCCATATATGGTCATGGCTGAACTGGAGGCTGCGCGGCCTCGTCCGAAGTCCACATCTCTCTCACCTGTGTTGAAACGCGACGAGGAGACGCGGGTCAAGGATGTTTTCCTCTGGCTCCCATGTGTTGTATCTGCAGAGAAAGGCAAACAACTGTCAGAGAGCCATCACGAGCTGACTTCCTTTTTCCAACTGACACACAGGCCTCAGCCTCTGTCCTTCTCAAACATACACACACACACACACACACATACACATACACACACTAACACATTCCCATATCTTCACCACAACCGTGCAGTCAGTCGGTGCAGAGTGGACAGGTAAAGGCAGGCCTCTAGTTTGATGTCAAAACACGTGAATCTGTGGATTTTTTTTCTGACTCCAATGTACAGAGCATGAATAAAAACAAACAGTCACATTCCCGCTCTGCGAGGACATGCGACTGCAGTGCAAAATATGTCAAACACAAATTCTCCCCAGTCGGTCTTCCAGTACCAACATACAGTCGGCCATTTTAGCACCACTGTCTCGTAAATTCGCTGGCAGAGCAGAAATAATTAAAACGGGATTACATGGCAGTGCCTACCCCCTTCCCTCGCATAAATTAGTGAAGGCATCCGCGGATACACTGAAACACATACCGACCGCGCTCTCCCAGTTTACACACACACACACACACACACATACACACACGCTGAGCGCGCACGCCCTTGATAAATGGCATTTTTCAATCAAGTCACACTTGAATTTCTTGCAATGTAATGCGTCATTTCACTGCACTTGTAAGTGACTGAAACCGTTGCATTAAGACTTACTTAGGAGACCAGCCTCGCCACTTGACCAGGTACTCTATCTTGCCCTGTGATGGTGAAGAAGCAGAGAAAATTGGTTGAAGCTCATATGTCAAACGCTCAAGTCTTATAACGTTCGGAGCCGTTTTGCAAATTATGCTCCCTCTCTGTTACCTTGCGGATGCGTTTCTTTTCGATGCCCTCCACCGCAAAGACATGCTCTCCGGCGGCAGGGAGCTCCATTCTCGCCTGAATCCGATGGCAAGGGACGGGGAAGTAGGTGAAATGTTGGCTGCGCACTGTCGATGTGCCTTCCGCGCGGTGCTCACTGTGCGCGCTTGGTAGTTTTCCAGTTGTATCCAAATCCAACTGTATTCCCTCCACCTCTCCTCGCTCTCTCGCTCTCTCTCCCTCCCTCCTTTGCACACTCTACAATCCTGGCTATGAGCATACGGATATCACAGTGGTGCGGTTACGAGCAGCTCTTTTTTTTCGTGCACTAGCTACAGCTCGGTGACGTCAGGACGGGAGGGGGTGGAGACCTTGCACAGAGGTTGGGGTTTATCCTGGACTGCAGGAGGGATGTCTGGAAATTCAAATCAACCACTACGTTCATGTCAAAGTGCGTATGCATAAAATCCACTTGTGCAGGTTTATTGCTTCTTTCGATGACGATGTTGGTGGCAACTCCTCCTCCAACAGTTCGTGTACTTATTCATGAGGGGAAAAAAATACTTTTGGTGGTTGGTTTAAGTCAAATCACACATGGATGTTAAATATTAGTAGATGTATTTACAATATATGTTTACATTGTTGTTAAAATTAACGTATAATTAAGATAATTTGTTACATTTGCATCAGTCATTCTGAAAAAACTGTACCTGAGGGAAATGAAATTAGTTTTGCCTGCGCACAACTGTCCTCAAACCCACGTCCACATCTGTCGTCAACAGTTTAACCAGGACACTTGTGTAACAATGCACCAACAAAGAAAGCCTTCTGGGCTTGAAAGTGACAGCCGTGCATCACCAAAGCTTATTTACCACTTCTAACTGAGGCGTCGATGAAATACAAGTTCCCTTTTTATTTCCGATTCTCCTTAAAGCAGCGCAGTTGTAGATGTGCAGACGAAGGCTTCCAGTTCGATCTGCCAAGTGCGCCGTGCAAATATAGGTCACCCGCACTCTGATCGTCAAACCGGTGCCATGTCCTCTGGGCTCAACTGCCATTAATTTGACACAGAGCAGAGTGTTGCTGTGCAGCCTGCAGTCTACCTGTGGCAACTTTCTAATGGTGAACTTTTTTTTTTTTTTTTACTGTCAGAGCACTCAACTTGTTTTCCCTAAACCCTACAGCCTGCTAACTGGTTGTAATATTAGTTGTCTATCTGCATCTTGACAATTTAAATCCAAAAGCATAAACCACATCACGAGTGAGTATGTACTCCCTGCTGTAAATGTCATTCGTATTAGGTTACTTGGATTTATGGGGGACTTAATTAGAAACATGAGAGAAACTGCGCCTTCCGAGAATCAAATACATGTTTCTGTGCGTAACTTGCGATTTGTACGCACGATTGCCATCAAAAGGACGCAATTCGTTAGGATATCTCGTACTGGTGTCGTCAAAAAAATGTCCTACACGAGCTAAAACCCGATGCTTTTACTTGCTCTAAAAATAATTCAGCACCACAAGGGTTAAAGAGAAGCCTCTGAGCAGAGCGGCAGCGGCCAGCCTATTAAATACAGGCACGATATATCTCTGCCCTGCCATATAAGGCAATGGACAAAAAGCGCCGAAATAGCGCATTTTTCACTCTTTCATTCCCGAGTTTTTGTCTTGAATTGGGTACAGGAGGGGGTTAAGGCTCTGTTGGTCGCAAACATGCTCGATTAAAACTCCCAGTTTTCGCCTTATTTCAGTTTTTTTCCTGTGCCCTTCAGCCGCGACCAGGGAGCGCATACGCCCTGCTTCCCTAGCAACAGCATGAAAGGAGAGAGAGAGAGGGAGAGAGACGGAGAGAAACATGAAGAGAGAGGGGCAGAATTTAAGTTTGTGACAAACAAACGAGCCCTTGATAAAATGGCACCGATGAGGTGTCGTTTCCTTAAACATTATTTTGTCCCTTGAGTAGATCTTATCGAATCAAATGCGTATTCACATTCAAACAGGTCTGAGAGCTTTAGAGCAAAACAAAATGAAGTCGGAGGTGTTTACTGACAACTCTGTTTACTCAGCAGGTACCCAAAATACAAATTATGTATCATTTTGTGTTTGTACTGACGGGAATGACGCCTGGAGTCTGCGTCAAGACAGAGATCATCATTTAGAAAATCCTCTGACTCAGACTGTCGGCGTGATCTGATCACAGCTTCATATGTAACAAACATAAATATATTTAAAAATACTTTCTAAAAAAAATCTATTGACTCTGTAAGAAGGGGCTTCGATCAAATGATAGCGAAACAGCGTCACGAAGACGTAGAATGATGGGGATTTTCCTCATGTACAAGCATCAAGTGTAAAAGGTTTGGGGACTTAGAAACCATTCGTTCGCTGTTTAAAAATGTTCTTTGAGATTCATGCAACCAGAAGCACTTTATTAATCACACAAAGCTACATTTAGATCAAATAATTTAAGCACTACAATCTTATCTCCTTCTTTTTAAATGTGTGATAATTACTGTGTCGTTGATCGCACGTCTGTGCGCCCTCTCAGGAATGCGCTCAGGTGAGTTCATGCTCCCTTTTTGCACTTGTCCGCCTCCGACTTTTTACATTAAAGATAATGATAAAAGTCGCTGACTGTTCATCTACCGGTTGTTTCCCGAAAAGTTAGATTGCCGACACAAATGCGAACTCTCAGGAATAAAAAAAAAAAAGAAAACACAAAAATGATCAGTTTTTAAAAGATCGCTGATCAAAAGCGTCAGCTGCATCAGATGTGAAAACTGCGCATTTAACAACACAGAGGGGCTTCTGGTGTATTTTACCACAATTTTACGAAGTTATTTGCGGTGCGAAAATGCCTTTAAATGAACAACAAACTCGGACTGCTTTGGAAAAAGTTGTTCATTTATCTTTCAGAACTGTCATTGTCTTCCACTTCTTTCATTCTTGAGTTAAAATTGTAGACTTTTTGAAATGTGCCATGAGTGTTTTTTTTTTTACCAAAAGCTTTCAACGTTTTTTTTGTCCTTGCTTCAACCTGCCAAGGTCAAATAAGCTGTTATCTAAAACATGAGGATAAACTCAGGGTCAGCCAGTCTGTTTTTTATCTCCTGCTGACGGGACTCTTTTCAAACAACCTATGGCGTCATTTTGTTTCAACAACAAGGTTGTGCTCTCACTGCTCTCAGTGCTTTAAATAATCACACACTGGAAAGGGAAAATGTATTTATCAGCTGGACTAAAAGCAGAAAATAAAGTAAATTCAACATTGCGATTTTTTTTTCTAAGAGAGTGAGGGAGGCTGTGTGGTAGACTTGAGTGTGATTTCCACACAGTAAAGGAGAGGAGACAGGATGATTGTGAGTGCATGCAGGAATGTTTGTGGAGTATATTTATGTGGGTGTGAATGTAGGAGGACCAAGGTCGGGTTAAGTCCTGATCTCTGGACCGGTCTCAGCAGGAAAGCACCGAGAGCTCAGCCTTGTGCCCTTTTTTTTCATTGCAACACCAATTTCTTCCCCGATTCTCCCCTCTTTATGTCTTTCACAGACACTCTGCATGCACACAGCTGGTTCACACTGGAGAAAGGATCCACAAAATGGTGGCTCAGGGGGGGGAAAAGCCAGGAGGCCTCTCTTCTCCTTGGCACCCGCCACCCACGGTGCCCGCCAGGAGTGCCAACTGAGGGAATGGAGAGATGTGGGGAGAAAGGAGGAGGGACGCTTGGAAAAGTGTGACTGGTGCAGAGGGCGATTGAAATGAAAAAAAAAAGGTGTGGTGGAGCAAAAGGAGAATGAGAGGGACAAAAAAAGGAAACAGGAGAGAGAGAGGGAGAGAGGGAGGACAGATTTCTGCATCGAGCATCCGATTCTTTCCTCCACAGAGACGAAGAGGAAGAGAGTTGATTGGTTTAAGGGACATAATGCAAGGACATGGTTGGGGGGGGGGGCGGGTGTGGGGTGTTACAAAAATGTTAAGAGGGCCCTACAGCCATTCTCACGGCACTCAGCGGGCGGTCATTAAGCTCCAGTATCAAACAGGCTGATGTAGCTTGGACCTACACATGAAACACGCACACACAAATGGAAAAAAAAGGAGACACGAGAATGAAGGTTCACACACTGAAGCTGAAAACGGCAGATTGGAAACTCATTGAATTACTCAAATGGAAAGCTCTTTAATTAGCCACTGTAAATATGCTGTATGATGACAACATGCAGATCTATTCAGGCTAATTATGCTGTAACAATAGCGATCCCTTTCCAGTGCCTGCAGAAGGGGTTCTGCTTCAGGTGCTAACACAGAAATCTCCCGTTTCCTTTGTCTGCCCCTGACATATGTTTAATTATGATAATTGTAACAAATGAAAGCTATTAGGAAGCCATTCATCTTGGCGCTGCAGATTTTAATGCACTATGAAGATGGGGTGAGGAGGTGCGTGTGTTTGTGTGTGTGTGTGTGTGTGTGTGTGTGCAAGTGTTGTGGGTGGAGGGGGTGAGGGGGAGCGGAAATTCCTCCTCCAGTGTCATTGTCACGGCCATTGTTGCACCGAGGCGACAGGTCTGCAGAAAAGGGGTGCTCCTCTGCCAGGGTGGGCTCTCCTACCCTCCCTCACTCCCTCCTCTTCCCCTCTGCGCCCCACCGCCTGCTTGCCTGCAAGGCTGCCGTCGTGTGGGGTTCACCCCACCCACCACCACCACCACCACCACCACTACCATACGCTTCCCCCGTTGATCCCCCCTTCAACCCGGGAGCCTGGGCAGGAGGTGGTGGGGTGCAGGGAGTCTGCGAGAGCGGGGGGGAGAGGAGGAAGGGGGGGGTCTTTACGCAGAGCACCAGGCTTACAGGGGGGTGGTAGAAGGGGTGAGGGCCGAGGCCAGCGAGGAGGGAGGAGGTGGTGCAGTGGAATTCTGGCAGAATGCGGCTGAATGCACGACTTGTCGATACTGTATTGAGCTGCAGCGCGATACAGCATGGAAGCTGAGCTGCTGGGAGGGCGTTCAGCTGCGCCTTCCTGTTCTTGCATGCAGCACAGTGCTACTGTATGATGAAATTATTCATCCACTGCCATCAATGATAGATAGGCCAGCTCCACAGCTTTGTGCAGGAAATCACAATAGTGAGCTTGTACATGAAGCACAATAGTAAGCACACAATGGTGCGCCTCAGAGAACAATGGCTGAATAATCCATTGAATAATTGTGTGGATTTTTTTTCCCAATACAAGGCAGAAATGATTCCCTCTGCGCGGAATGATGTGGTTATTTTCATCGGCGTGGAGACCTTGCAGTAGCAGACACAGCTCCTGCTAAATGTGCCTTTGACCCAGTGTTCAGATTTAGCTCCCTTCAGTCTAATGCCACGCTAATGATGAGTGACGCAGGCCCTTATCCTGAGAGCCCTTTCCTCGCTTCCCTCCTCTCCCCTCCCTCTTCCCTTCCCCATCTCCAGGGAACAGCTTATTTGCCTGTTTTTAATTGGGTTTTAATTTACATGTAAGCCTGGAAGAAGCGTGATGAGGAGCTGCCTTTCTCTTCTCTTCTTTTTTTTGCCTTCTTCTTCCTCTTTTTTTTCCCTCACCAGCGAGGAATCGTGAATTTTGCAGCTTTAACAGGAAGAAGAACAGGCCAGTTTGAGCAATAACAACCTCAAGATTACAAATGAACACAGCAAAGCAGGGCTGGAAAAAGAACAGGCGCAGGTTCCTCTTTATGGGGTCAACAGCGGTTCAGAACCAATCAAGTGTCCAGGGCAGATAGACACACGTTTCAGACAGGGAGGTGCAAAGGGGGGATGTTGCAAGTTGATGATGTAGATGAAGGGGCCATCTCTCCATCAAAATGTAATAAGAGGAAGAATGGACAGTGAGCTCGCAGATAGACAAGTTTAATGTGCTCGTCTATCTATATGGAAATTCATCCACGCAGGCGTTCACCCCGCTGCTGCTGCTGCTTCTTCTTCTTCTTCTTTTTTTTTTTTATCATAATTCACTTTGGGGTTTTGATTGGCTGCGTGGAGAGCAAAGAGAAAAAGCTTCGGAGGAGGAGCTGAGAGATAAAGCAAGCTTTCTTTACTTCAGCAAAGAGCTCAACCGGGATTTGAGATTTATATTAAATTTAGAGAGATAAACGAGGCGCCGTTTTTTTTTTTTTTTTTTTCAAAAAAAAAATAAAAAAAAATTTGAAAAAAAGTCCGAAAACTGCCATCCGCAGCACAAAACAAAGACTTTGCAGCTCAGTATTATCTCTGGTTTTCTAGCACATTGTTTTGCAGGCTCCGCATTCGGAAATAAACTCTATCGTCTCACCAACTCGGTTATTTACTATTTGAATAAAACCATCCTACATTATTGAGAACTCTCCAGGCAACAAACACCCTCATGGCTGTCTAATCACCTCTCACTCCCACACTGATGGCCTACGGCAACCCTGTCAGGACTCCTACAGGCAGAGCTGGCATGCGTGCGCGTCGCTCATCACCCTGCCACGTGCAGCAGACATCACACACTCAACACAGGAACTCGGCGTGTGTCGCAGGTAGTGCAGCTCCACCACATCAGAGCGAAACAGGCCTCTTCCTGAACACAGCAGCACAGACGGCCCTTTGTCTGCTGCATGTCTTGAATTGTCCCCTTCTGTTGTTGTCACTGCGCCATGTGTGTCAGTCATGCATTACACGATGTGCTTACACCAACACAAATACTTCAGTGCTGGACTGCTGACAACGATCTTAATGAGGGCCCGTGTTGTTGGAAACTGGGGCTGTCACGATATGAGATTTTTCCCCACAAAAGAGTTCAAGGAAACTATATCATTGAAGATATCCTCAGAAAACTTAAAGTATCTGAAATTGTATCAGTCAAATCCATCTTCAGCTTTATTAACTGTGTTTTGTCTTTTATTGGCTTGTTTGAAATCAGACTACACTCAAAGTATGAGTATATGGAGGTGGAGAGCTTTCAGAGAGAACAGTTAGACTTAATAAATTTTTCCTTTTAGTGGTGGGTGCCAACCAGCATTAAGGTGCAAAAATTACAGCAAAAACAAAGAAATGGAAATAATTTAAGAAGTGTTAAATTATTTAGAGTATAGACAGTATGTGTATTATTGCCACAATACCATATTTTGTGTTTCAGTATCATGATTAATACCTGTCATCATCACACTAGTTGCAACCATGGGCAATTTTAAAAACCTACTGCAGTGTAAAATAAAGGCATTTCAGTTTTGCACAAATCTTGAAGTGTGACTTTAGTTAAAGAGTTTGCACTTTAAATTTTCATGGAGACCACATTCAACCCATGCAGTGAGTCCTATACAAGACTTATTAAGCATGGCTCACCTGAAATATCGAAAGAGCTCCTCTGTGATCACCAGAGAGTCCTGCCAGTGGTTCTCCTCTTTCATCTTCACTTCAATATATGGATTTAATGTGAAGAGAAGAGATTCTTACTCTTGAGTCTGAATGTTGAATCCTCACATATGAGCTCACACATGCACAAACCTCTGCACATGAGCACATTTATTTGCAGTATGATGTGTCTGTCAGGTGAAAAACAGGTGTGTTTTCTGTTCCAGCTGAAGGATTTAAAAGCCCATCTCATCTCAGGATTGATGGACTTCATGAACATGCAGATCCCCACCAAAGTTCAAAACAGTTTCCATTATTTTTTCATAAAATATTTCTCTCTGTATGCATTTATATCTGTGTTCTTCCTGCTGGTTTGGTACAAATACCCCTGCACTGATCAGAATTTAGTAACATCTGAATCAGACTCTGACAGACTGATATTCAGGCTGTTTGCTTTTAGTTGGTGTCCAGTGTCAGTTGAATGTGATTCAGCTGCACCCACACAGCCCTGATGAAGCAGATTTAATTGTGTCTAATGTTACAGAGACATTTTCAGGGGGCTTTTTATGTTCCTTTGAGGGAAATCAGTTTTTATGTTTGGGCTTGTTTTGCTAAAAATATACTTCTAAAACCAGTTGAACAAACTCAAACATGCATGTTTGCCTGACTTAAACATAGGCTTTTTTCCCCCTTTGTTTGTTAAAAGTTCATTTAGGAAATTCAAGCCTTACCTATCAACACCCTCTGAGCTCTGATGTGGTGATTTACAGGTCAAAAACACACTAAAGCTGGGATTCATTTGACCAAAAAAAATGAATGTTTTTGTAGCCTGTTACAAAACAGAACTCACAAGCCCATTCAAGCACTGAAAGAGCAACGAGTTGTTGTAATTGATCCTCCTCTACATACTGTCTCCATTGAGCCCTCCCCTGACAAAATCCACAGTTCTGGTTCAGTGCAAAAATGCATTCAAATGTTTGGCCAAAGCTAATATGAAGCATCAGCAATGTGAGTCAAATCAAGTGGGTGTCTTCCAAAGTTAAAGTCTTTTTACTGCAAAATTCCCCCTTTTTGTTTCCCCCAGACAGTGTTCCCTTGCCGAGCTGGGGGAATAGCAGAGGTGGCAAAAGTACACACTTTCTTTACTAAGGTAGAAGTATAGATATTTGTACAAATAAAGACTCTGGTAAAAGAAGAACTACTGATTCAGCATCCCTGCCTAAGTAAAAAAAAAGTTCAAAAGTAAAACATGTAGGTGGCTTTCAGAAGGACATTTCTGCTGGTTGTTTTCATGCAAAGCTAACTGAACCTCAACCTTTTTAAAATACAATTCGATGACCATCCTATCTTCAAATGAAATAAACAAAATACTGAACATTATCTTCGCTTTGTGCAAACAAGTTTTCAGTGTCAGCAACAGAAGTCAATACAACACAAAATGGTTTTGTCAAATTGTCCTGATGCATCTTTTAAATTGTTTCCAAAATGTAATGCTGTTGTGTATAATTGATGGACACACCAAAGAATGGTCTTTTCTTTGTTATTATCCCATTGATTTAGGTAGAAATCAGTCTCTATGTCCTATGTTGGGAAGCCAGCATTCAGTTATGCAAAAACTGATCAATAATTCTCCTGTAAGACATTAGATTCAAAGTAATAAAAATGTAAGAGTAGAAAGAAAAGATATTTGTATTAAAAATCCAGGAAGCAAATAGAATGTTAGAAAAGCAAAGATTTTTGAAAGCTCTGCAAGTACAGCGTGAACTATTTGTACTTGGTTACTTCCCAGTTCTGGAAGATATTAACTCTAAGAGAGGAAATTGTCCTAAAACAGTTTTTTCAGAAGATACCACTTGTATTTGACTAAATAAGATCACAGAAGTCTCATCTGAAAGAACTTCTGAATTAACTTTTGTGTGGATCCCTCAGATCTCTTCATAACAAGTGTGGTGAAATGAAACAAATACTGCAAACAGTAACTCTTTCGATGTGCATATTTACTGTTGAACGCCAGACTGAAAAAACTGTGAACATATTCTTTAACTGTTTCACTATTTCCAAGGTTAAGAGTGAACTTTCAGGCTAAAAGTCATACACACTGGCTAAACCATGCTTACTGAATGACACAAACACATGCAGATTTATCTGTACAGGCTTCATGTGAGGAGGAATCCCCCACAACAGCAGCAACAACAACAAAGCACACAGATCAGGGTCTCTAGAAAAGCCTGAATCAGCATATGTAAGATAATTCACCAGCTCCGTCTTTGTCAGACAGACAGAGAAGATTGTTCTGCTTACACCAGGCGTCCCATGTGTTCCAATTTGATATGGTTTCTCCATGATATATCTCTCTTGTCCTCATGTGATGGTTATTTAAAGGGAGAGCCATGGATTTTCTCCCCTATGCAACATAATGGCAAATCAATAACGCAGAGCATACGGGGAGAGTGGGCATTTCATAGAGCGGCCTAAAGGATGGGAGGCCTAATTGGACTGGAGTTCTGGCATAAAGGAATGAATGGATTTTTAAACTGCATTACAAAAATAAATGTTTAATCATGTGGAGTTATATGGAACATTTCTCATAATCATTATGTCACACAGTGAAATTTTCCCTCTGAAATGAAAGAATAAATCCACCGCATCACTTTAAAATGAGGCTTTTTTTTTTTCTTAATGTGCTTCCTTTGGTGTGAGCGCAGTTCAATTACAGCTGTGGATGTTTTTTTAGTATGTGCTTACACACATGTGGAAGATGAGGATGAGTATGCTGATGTGCCTGTGAGACAAGACCCCTGTGGTGTGCGCACACACACTTAAACACACTTATGTGAGTTTTTCCCAGGGCGAGACCTGTCAGCTTGCAGACGTCTGACATCATGCTCTGGGCAAAGAGGAGGTTTTCCACTGCCTGTGATACTGTGTGTGTGCGCGCGCGTGTGTGTGTGTGTGTGTGTGTATGTGTGTGTGTGTGTGTGTGTAGGAGGGAAAGAGAAAGACGGTTGTTATCATGACTTATGGATTGGACAGCAGTTTCCTACTGGGCAGAGGAGACAGAAATGGTTACACAGAGGAATGCAGTTGGTTTTTTTTTTTTTTCTTCAGAGCAGAGGGGCTTGCAGGAAGGAACGAGAGGATGACAGAAGGAGAGAATTATAGGACAACAAGGAAATGAATCTCCACCAACGAGAAGCAAAGGCAAAAACCACAGGGAGAAAAGATGTCAAAAGAGAAGACACCCGGAGGTCCTCTGTGTTTACACTTTCCATCCTGTCAGTCAGTGCCTCCTCCATCGTCTTTATCTCTGACACAGCTGGCAATAACTCAATGATCCTGGATGACTCACTGCTCTCTGAAGTGCTACGAACGTGGCTTTGCTGGAGAAGGAGGAGGAGGAAGGGACGGTTGTGGATCGACAGCAAATCCTGCTTAATCATCCCCACCACCACCACTACCACCATTGATAGCCTTTGGGTATGGAAAGATGTGGGTGGGAAATAAGGGAGTAGCACTTCATATCCAGAAATGGGGACAGCTGAAGTAACAATTTGTGACTGTTCAGCTTTACACACGATCTCACACTGACAAAAGGAAGGTTGTCTTCCTTGCGTCCCAAGTTGGAGAGGCCTGGTCAGGTCGAAACTCTCGCCAAACTCCTTGGGTTGAGGCTGGAGCTCGTTTTCAAAGAGCCTCATTTATGTTGGCGCAGCCTGAAAAGACCAGATGACTAACAGGACGTCCCTGTGATCCAATTTTCTCAATGTGAACTCAGTCAAATCAAACCTGATGAGTTTCTTATTGGTGTTTTCATTGATCTGTGGGACTGGAAATGGCTCAAACATGCAACATTTATGCACAT
>JAPZDY010000009.1:11654921-11665852 GCA_029783645.1 Ctenochaetus hawaiiensis | reverse complement strand
TAAAGCCAGCCACTATCTTTTGACACCATACTTGAACACCTCAAGTCGAGAATGGAAAAATCAACTCTTCGTCGTGTATGACTGTGCACTCAACCATCCCCTTTTTTTTTCCATCTCCATGTATGGTGCTGCTGTGTAGCTGAGAGGGGACCGGCGAGGCTCGCTGTTCCTCTGCACCTCGCTGGCAGCTCGGCTCTAATCCACTGAGCTGCTCAGGAAAGAGTGCTGACGGTGCCCTTTTCCACCGACTATCTCCTAATCCAGCTGGCTGCGGGTCTGGGAGAATAATCCTGGATTAGGAACTCCTCCCCATGGAGCGGCCATAGGGTCCCTCATGGGGGCCCACCGTCACAGTCAGCTGTGCCTGAGGCGCCATGCCTTTTACATTATGAGGGAACATAGCAGCCAATCCAACAACAGGCAAATAGTGGCTGAATAGGATTGAATCACATCGAACCTCGCCTTGTTGCCCCGAGGGTAGCTGGGGTGCTTACTGGAGATGAATAATAGTAAAGTGGGATAATGGTGGATAGGCCTTGTGATGTTACGAGTGCTTTTCAGTGGAGGTGACAAAGATTTGGATTCAAGAGATGGCAGGAATTGAGCCTCCAACGAAGCACTTTGTTAGCGCAGGAAACACTCTAATTAGTGCATTGCAGGAAATGACAGCTATTGTCTTAATGAGAGCGCTGACACATGCATGCGTGTGTGTGTGTGTGTGTTCCCACCTTAAACTTGAATTTCAAAAGGTTATACTGACGCTAAACAAATCAAAGGACCTGAAATGTCTCATAACACAGTCACAGTTATGACACATTGCTTAATTACACAAGTTTCAGACATCAACATATTTTATCCCTGAGTCAGATGAAACACAAACATAGCTGGTCCGTAAATAAACAAGGTGTAGCACATAGAGCCGAGCTGTTTGTAGTTTGAGGCAACATCAAAAAGACCAAAGAGAGTGTTAAGAGGCCACAAAGATTCTCCAGACATTAATAATGAGTGACAAATTATGCATGTAATACTGAGGTTGACCCAATGTTAGCAAGGAATCCCGATTTTCTGACCAAATAAGATGTGTCAGAGCCGCAGACTCATTTGGCTGCAATAAGTAGCAATAAGTCATCCACAGCACCGGCAGAGAGCACACACGCCGCAACATATTAAATAAAAAGGAGAGCTGCAATTTCCTTCAATTGATCAGTGATCAAGGCAAAAGACTATTTCCATCACCTCCTATATTGAAATTAATGAGCGGCTGCCAGGAACACGCAGATGAACACAAATGAATAATGCAAGTGGGAGGAGAAGTTTCCTGCATTATTATTATTTCCGTCACCATATCAAAGATTGATCCAGAACTCATCTTGAGGCTGAGAGTCAGAACATGGAGTGATATTAGCGTGGCTGGTCAATCAGTAATCAACAGGCCTTTTCTTCTGAGCACATGATGTCCTCTCTCAGCACACAATCACCAGTGTATTTACCTGCATGGCTGCCCGAGAGAGACTACAGCTTGCATCAGTGCACATCTCCCACGGCCCCAGTGAAGCACAACAGGGGAGGTTTAATACACCGAGTGTGTGTGGACACATCTTAGCAACATCGCTAATGGTTGTCAAGCAAACTTGCAGTGCCAGGCTTTGAATTTCATCATCAGCAGTTAATTGTAAGTGCAGGAAAAAGACCGTTCTTCTTGTTTTATTGAAATTGTTAAGCTTACATTAATGATGATAGTAATTCTTATCATGAAGTTAATTAGCTCTTAGCCATATGTTACTCACAAAGGACAAGACTGGTGTTATTCTGTAGGTCTCTTATTTATCCACAAAAATTCAGTTAAAAGAAAGAAACCATCAATGTTTTAGTCTATCTCTCAGTTCTCTCTAAATCTCAATTTTTAATGCTAAAAATATAAATCTTAAAAATGGCTCCTACATATACAGTTTAATTCATCTAAAAAAGGCTCAGTGATTTCCTGAAACAGTACAAAACTATATTTTAGCAAATGTTACTCAAACAGGAGGAACTTGTGCAATTTTTTGGGTGCTAGGTTTAAGCAACAATCAAATACACAATATGAAAAGCAGATAAGTACACTAAATATTAGAGATTTACATGCCTGCTTTTTAAGGATAATTCCAATACTATATTTATTTTTTGTTAGTATCAACATATCTCATAGTAAGACCAAAACTCTTACACTCAACCCAATCATTCCAACTCAGGATGTGAGTCTTTAAAAACAGCTCAAGAATACAAAATGTGAAATTAAGAAAAGATTAAATCCCTTTTTTTTAACATTTAAGTGTTGCAGTTTATTCAAAAGGGAGTTTTCAGCTGTGGAATAATAAATGTTTGGTGCTCTAGTATTTACAGTAGGACGTTTTGGTGTTAATAAACACAAGAACAAATAACATTGCAGAACTTAACCCCTCCTTTTTGATTTTATACTTCGAAAAAAATGCATTATATGGTAAGTCATTATTAGAGTGGCATTGTCAATTTCCTAACAAAGCCCAAATAAGCTTTAGAGTCCAAGTCAAACTGATTCATGCCCAGCAGAACCATGGTTAATCTTTTCAAACGTTTACGAAAAAGCTTTCTCTTCAAATACACAATAAGAAAGATGACAACATATTTGTTACATAACAATGAGGAACTTTTACTGGTTGTGAAACCGTCTAAATTTATTACTATTGCCTCTTTATGAGCTATATAAGCAAACAAGAACATAAGTGAGATGACTGGCTGTTTTTTTTGTATTGGTACGCAGTGTTAAATTATGAAAATTAAAGCTGTTTTATTGCAGAGTGCTGAGGATTAATCAAGGTGTCTGACAGCCTGAGAACAGACGCTGTTCTGTTGGTATGGCACTACAGCGGAACAACTGGTTTATAACACAACATTTTATATTGGCTTTGCTACCAGGCTAGGTCCTGCTGTCAGCCTTTTATTATGAAAACATAACATTAGTGGACAATGTTTACAAATTTAGCTTTAGTTAGAAAAGTTAGTTTTAAAGAGCAACAGCAAGCTTTAAAATCATATAAAACCTGGGTGAATGATTTTAACATTGCTAATACAAATGTATTTTTTTTTGCCACAGTCATGTTACATATATTAATAATGGTGCATAACCTTATTGCTAACAGCTGTGTTGAAATATATAAAGTAGAATCTATAATAAGCTGTGTTCCTCTTTCACTTGCTTGGCAGAAAAGGCATACCTTAAGATCTTTATGATAGGAGGGGCTGGTGCTCATACCGCGTTTGTCCACAGGGGTCGCCAAAATTAACTATAAATAAAAAATTCCTCATAGCTGCTTTAAAAATACTATACAGGCAAAATAAGCAAAAAGAAAAACAATAATCATGTTGTGCACGAAAGACTAGTGTGCTCCCAAGGTTCTATAGTTTCAACTAAAATATCTCATAAGAACAGGAAAACATGGTCTGAACAAATAAATAGTCAACAATATTTACAACTGCTTTTTTTATTATTGCATAAATGGTTTGTCATTGCTGGGGATTTTTTGGCAGGAACATGAAAGGTCATGTACTTAACGGTAATAACAAAGCATCTTTCATAAGCTGATTTTATAATACAGAAAGCACATTTGCAACCTCCCATGAATCATAGAGCTTTTTTATTAAGAAAATAAATGTGAAGCTGTGTCTGAGTCATTCATTTCCTCCCCTGTTCTCCCTCCACCAAAATATGCAAAAACACACGCAATGTTTCACACACACGCACGCGCCAGCAGGAAGACTGATAGGGTGAGGCGGGGTGGGTTGGGGGGGGATCTGAAACACACAAAATAATACAGATGTGCGTTTGCATTGACGCACACGCAAACACACCTGTTCTCTCTTTCTCTATTTCTCACACTCTCCCAGTCGCTGTCACACTCACGCGACGTAAACCAATTGTAAAGTTAATGTGGCACATAGCGCGCGCTCCGATCCATCATAACACCTGTGACATATCTCAGAAGCCTTTAGCGTCGCAAAGCCTCGAAACAACCCGTGAGCTCTAAAATACACAGAAAGTCAGAACATATATCTTCACCCCTGTCACCCTCAGTCCTCCCACTACCAGCCTCCCCCCGTGCGCCTGCAGCTATTTTGAGAAATGCCTCATTTTCATTTCAATCTCCTGTATGATATAGAGCGCGGCTGCCATAAGCAGACTCCTTCACCTAAACGCCTCTAACAGTTGAATAGAGCGCAGACGAGACGGGCCTGAAAGAGCGACTACTATTGTAATGATAAGAAGCCAAGTCAATCTATTTGCATTCAAGGCTGAAATGACATCTATTTTTGTGTCTCCTAACATGAATAGAGAGAGGAGAGTGAAGGCAACATGAAAGCAGTGATCTATGCATGTAGGCTGTCACACTTCATCACCTCCTCTGTATAAAGAGAAGCAGGAGCAGAAGTATTCAGATGTGTTACTCCACAACACACAGTGAAAATACTCCACAAGTAACAATTCTGTTTTCAGAAACTTTTTATAGAAAAGTGTTATCACATCGTTAAGTATTATTGGCAAAATGTATGCAGTATGATATGTTTGTGTTGCGTTTTATTGTTGCTTTGTTTAGGTTGAGCTCATTTTAAACTGTTGGGTAATTTAATCTAGAGAAATGCATCATATTTCACAACATCACAGAATGTTTATAGCGCTGCAGTCCTGTCAACTATTCATAAGAAAAACAGCCTTTTCAGCACTTTGACAGTGCATTTTACAGCTAAGCAAAGATTTTTTTTTAAAAGCAAAAAAGTTCTTTTAGCTCATTGAGTTGTAGAATGTTTAAACCATAAGAGGACACTTGAAAGTCCTGTTTATTGGAAAAAATCTAATTCAAATCACATAATTTGAAGATATTTTAAAAAATAGTAATCAGAAAGTGTCAATATTTGCTTTTGAGATAAAGTTGGAAATGAGTAAGAATAAAAGGTTAATGTGCCACCTACTTGTACTTAAGGAACAATGCTTGAGTAAATACTGAGTTAAAATGCTTCTCTTAAAGGTATCAGTATCTGCAAGCATGTGATGTGATATGAAGCGTAGAATTTAAATGTAAAAACTCTTGTATTTTTCTTCAGTCCTGCACATTCCCTCAATGATTTGCACTGAAATCCCAATGTCAGAAGCTAGATGGCCAAATCCCTGCAGAGATGGAGGACACCTCAAATGAAGCAGTGAAGCAAAAACTGAGAGATTCCTTTTTTAATGTTGAAGAAAAACCCGACTGTAGCAGGACATGGTTTTTTATAAAATGTAATTTATCTTTCTGTCAACCTGCTTTTTAAATGATGAATTCTCAAATCAACAGAAGATAATGCAGAAAAGTGTGATGTGTGCTGAGTGGTACACAACATCCTGGGTTCATGGTGACAACATCCTAATGACAACACTTGTTTTATTATTTGTTCATTTAACCTTTTGAAGTATATTAAATGTTAAAGTTCAAACAGTTAGAATTTTTTATTGTGTAATGGTTGGTTATTATATATTTTTTATGTTCAATTTTTCCAGTTTGGTTATGTGATGTTCTGAAGTTTTTGTTTTGTGGTTTTTGGTCGCCAAAGCAAATTCCTATCAACTCCAAAGATATCTTATTAAGCTATCACATATTTTGAATCTCTTAATAAATAATATGCCTTCTGAAACTCAGAAATTTACCCTCTTAATAATTAATTCAATAATTTTTGTTGAACCCTCTGCCCGCCTAATAAACCTCCACATCGTTCACACTCAACATCTCCAATGTTTCTCTTTAACAATTTATAGCCACCAAGCCTCAGCCATGTTGCTCAAGTAATGATGCTTACGAGAGACAGAAAACACTGTGCAACAAATGCACACAGGATGTGCAGTACTCTTCATGACTATAAAACTGACTTTAATGTGTAAAATTGGTGGAGTGCCCCTTTAATGCATCTCTAATGGCTCTAAAATAATGCCGTTTCTGCTTCTTCAGATAGCTCTGAATCATGTCTTGAACCTAATGTCAAAGTTAAAAGGTTTAAAGCTTTGAAACAGCACATAAACATCTTTACATACAATGGCAATAATGACATACAAGAAACAAGCATTAAAATCCCAACGGCAGAGCAGCATGGAGCTCGTTCTGTTATCAGACACTCTGATGGATCAGCCTGCTGACTGTACCCCTCGAAGGCCCATTAACACCTCCAGAGGGTAGAGCCCAGCCCCCTCCATAAACAGCCCAGCCGGAGGTCCATCCTAATGGGTTAAGCTCATTCCCAGCCTGGCCTGTGCCAGGTGTGGAAGCCGAGCCCTGTAATTGATAATTAGGGGGCAATAACCCAGCGTTCAATGCAGGCCTCACAACAGGAGAGTGGCCAGGCTCCACACTGTCACTCAGTCAGACGCAGGGAGAAACGAGAGGATTGAGGAGGAGGTGAAGGAGGAGGGCTGTAATTCAACAAGGAGAGTTGTTGGTGGGTGGCAGGAGGCAGAAATAAAAAGGGAGTAAAAACACGTGTGCTCACAGGCAGGTTACGGCGCGTGATGTACATGTAAAGACTGATAAGGTAAAGATGGAGCATTTGACTACAACTGCAGCACAATGAGCCTCCACAGAACTTAGTGCTTTGCCTAAGTTACTGATAGAGATGCTTGGTAGTAGGTTGTAATTGAGGACAACTAGTCGAGCATATCATCCCACACGTTTCTGTCTTACTGTTAAACCACAAACCTTATCAATCATAATGACATACTAAAAAGTTCACTAATCTTACGCTGTGTAGAATTAAGCAAAGTGCCTCCAACGAGTACTGCAGCTCTCAGGGAGACTTTACAACAGGGTGAGAGAGTTTTTATGGTGTTCGGTTGATCCACGTGTCACTCCAACATGCAGTCATTTCTTCTTCTTTGCCCCTGGTGTCTTATGTGTCACAAAGAGGCCAAAGATTTGAGTAATGAGAAGTGGCATTTTATTAATTTATGTATTTTTTGTCACTTTCCCTTTATCTCATTTTGTGCTACAACGATGTATTAGCCCTCAGAGATGCTATCAATCAGGGGTTAATGGGTTGTAATTGCAGGCAGTCAGGCCCCGACATCAGAGGCAGCAGGGTCTCAGGATGGCAGAATAATCACATGTATAGAGGAGAATCCCTGGGTGATCTCAGGGGGTTGTAGGTTGAGGTAATTTCCAACTCATTTTCCTTTTGAAACCTATTATACTCATCCCAACAATGTCTTGCATTAATCAACAGGATTAATAAAGCGAGGGGTTAAAAAGTAGAAATGAAGTGTCTGATGCCACAGAATGGAAAAAATACTCTTGGCAGTTTAGTCACTCAATACCAGAAAAGATTGTGTCTGAGACTTCCTGAGAAAACTGGTTTAAGTTTTGTATTCCTGGAAATGCTCAAAGTGACTAAACTGGAAAACCTGCGCTGCCAGAGCCAATCCCCAAAGACCTCCTTTTCAAGGAGCCAGCCACCTGATGGTGGTTTCTGATGCTATCTCCACAGCTGTCCATGACAGTCAGTTGATAGCTGTCAAATGCCTGAGCCATCACACGCACACACACACACACACGCACAAACACACACATACACGTTGTCAAACTGTTGCAAACAAACAACAGAGGCTGATACGGCTGTGCTGGATCGTTTAAGGTTAAACTCTGGGAAACATGCCGTCTGTTTTGCTGCCTTTACTCATGGGAGGGATTATATTGTTTGGCAGAAAGCTGCAGTGAAAGTCCCCCGTGAGGCAGAATTCACACCTCACCTTTTTCATCAGCACAGAGTTAAATGAAGGCACACGACAAAACAACATCTTATCTTATACGAGCTGCTCAGGGGAGTGTCAGTCTTTGGAATGAAGGTGCCAAAGCTGGCTGGTGTTCTTAAATCTGGGAGGTAGAGTTTTACATGAGTGGCACGGTGGTAAAGCGGTTAGGTTCAAGCTCAGCCCTCCTGTATGGAGTTTGCATGTTCTCCCCGTCCTTGTAGGTTTTTTCTGAACGCTCCTGTTTCTTCCTACAGTCGAAGACTTAATTTGTTGATAGAAAATGTTTGTTTGATCACATGTGTCAGTCCCTCTATGAAATTTCCACATTTTCAGGGTGCATCCTGCTGCTTTCCCTATGTCAGCTGTGATGGCTCCACCATTAAAGGTAATGAATGATGAATAAATGGATGTGTGATTGCAGTGTATTGCATTTATGGCTTGCATAACCAGCCCTATCTCCACTGTGCTGTGTCAGCACTACAGAAAGGTCTGATAGCACACATAATAGGGGAAAAACTAACAAGCCGAAACAAAGAGAGAGCAAAAAAAAACGTTCTGGTTCATCAGTATTTCTTGAAACCAGTCAATCATCTTGGGCGTGCCAAGCCAAGATGCAGTGATGTCTTCCTTGTGAATAAAATGCAGAGGGTGGAAGGGGAGTTGAATGCTGACTAAAACAGAAATGGCAGGCCTACACCCACAAATCTAGAAAATGCTCGCAAATTAGCTGCTTTGCAATTGAGACCAGTTTATTTCACAAGCTAGGGAAACTTCAGGCAGCCACAAAGTGGCACTGACCAAAATGTGTCACTTAAAAAAAAGAATTAGCACCACAATACTTTTAAGATGAAGTACAATGCCCTGCAAAGGAGCTTCTGTGAAAGAACTGTACAGGTCAGACAAATTCAAACAAGACTGGAAATAACTTGAAATTATTATACATTATTTGAGCTATAGCTACACTTTAGATCTCATGAGCTTGTGCATAGTAGCAGTGTTTCATTCTGCCGCACAGAGAAAAAGATATGCTTGTTGAGAAGTTTTTTTCCCCTTTTATTTAATTAACCTAGTTACGTCTTCTTACCATCTGTTGTGGGGTAAATTGGTTTGCTTTGTGCAAGCAGAGCAGCATGTCTCTGCTCTTCTGCCTTTCGTTTCCCTGGTTATTATTGATGCCAGGGCTGCTGAAAAAAACACGTAAACAAGTTCAGGAAAATGGAGACTCTATCTCAAGCTTCTCTTCGCACATTCTGGGGAAACTGTCTCACAGAGAGGGGTATAAGAAGTTTTATAAGAGATGCTTTACTGCTAAGTATGTTTTTGCTTTAATTCAAAGGGAAACTTCACCTTATTTAATTTACATGTTGTAAGTCTCATTATATGACATCAGCATGAGACAAATCCTGCAGCTGCTCCATTTACAGTAAATTACAATATAACTTCCTCTTGTTTTGATATATATTAAATATATTTTGATAAAAGATGTGACATAAATTTTATTTTGGGTGATTTTTACTTCATAGTCATTTAAAACAATAGTTTTACAAAATGGGACACTATGTAACTTTTTGCCCACAGTTTTGGTTATTTAGTCCAGATGGTCAATTTGCTGTTTATGTTCTCGGGCTTTAGTAAATATAACAAATGTGAACATGGATCCTGAGAGCATCCAAAAATCATTTTAGTTTAGCAAACTGCTTTTCCTTGTATCAAGACCTCTTTCTCATTTCTTATCTTCACGTCTGTAGAAGTTTCATAAATCACCTTTATCGGATACAAACATGCATAAACTTTTGGTGACTGCAGAAAAACTGTGTGGACATTATAACAGTAAAAAAAAACAAAAAAAAAACATTTATCTCTACAGAGATGAAAATGGCAAAGTACTACTGATTTATTACTGGCAACAAAATATGGTGCCAATACCATAAAAAATAAAAAATAATCATTTGCAATAAAATACTCCTACTCCTACATACTAGTAATTGATATTTTGTGGAACATTAAGAATGTATTCCTTTTAATATTTGATTTATAATAATCAATAAAATGTCTTCAATTATTTTTTTTTATCAATTCTGTTATTCATATTAAAATTACAAAACAATACGCAGACTTTATGCCAATACTTTAGCAGTGTTTAATGATGAAAAGGAAAAATCCCAGCATTGTTTTTACTTGGTATCAGATGACAATCACCAGTCATTTATTATCAGAAAGGCATTCATGAGTTGATGCTCAGTACATTTTGGTGTTCGGTTAAACATTTTCCAGAGATATTTCTGCAAAGTGTGACTGTGTTTTTATTAACACCAAGAATAGGCTCTTTTTTCTGAGATGTGTACATTAATTCATCAGCATATCATTGAGCTCAAAAGCAACATTGTACATTCAGTGACGACTGATCGAAAACCCCATTAAATAGGAGCAGTTATTAGTTAGGCTTGTGATTTACAGTGCCTGTGCAGACAATGTGATTTTAATAAGGATTTTAATAAAATTCATGAGTTCATAGAGTCTCTCTCTCTCTCACTCACACTCACACACACACACACAAACACAGAGTTCGATTTCTTTCCCATTGTGCATCTCTAGACTTTGCTCATTTCGACACAGCCCCCCAATCTCCAAAACTCTGCGGGCATTTCCAGCAGGCAGCTGCACATGATAACTAACAGGGAAAAGGAGCAGTTATGAATGTCATTTGCAGAGACTGCTTGCTGAGTGAGAGAGCACGAGACCACAAGAGAGATGAGAGGGGGCGGAGGGAGGCTGATTGAAGGTCTTAATGTTACATTTTAGCAGCAATTTGAAGATGTTTTCACCCCCCTGGAGTGTCACTCAAAAGCTCTCGGGGAAAAGCCTGAAGAGTGGAGACCATCTTTACATCTGGGACTTGCAAATCACAGAGGCAAGATCCCTATATGACGCCTAAATCGTCCCTTTGCTCTGCATCTCTCTTGTCTTCTTTTTCTTTTTTTCCTCCACATAGTCTTAGCCAGCTTTTTCTTTCCTCTTTCTCTCTCTTAAGTTCCTTCCCCATGATGACTGCTATAATTAAAGAGACTGGTGAGGAAGGGGAGGGGAGGGGAGGGAGTGTGTGTGGGGGGGGGGGGGGCTTCTACGGCTGTTCTCCATCTCATTGCCA
>JAPZDY010000009.1:11644381-11654857 GCA_029783645.1 Ctenochaetus hawaiiensis | reverse complement strand
ATACATTCATGTGGACTAAATCTTAGTGTTGATATTGTGTTTGTCATTCATTTTAAGGTGAAAGTGGAGAGGGAAAAAAAAAATTATAACACTGTGCTGATGATTTTTCACAACCCGTCTAAATGTGGTTCAACACAGGAGACAAACTTCAAGTAAAACACAAGGCCAACACTCCCTTTTTCTTTTTTTTTTTCAGGGTGAAGACACGAGCTATGCTTTCTTTGGCAGACATGAGCTGTCATATCCATCCAACATTTCAGAACAATGAACCATATCATATCATATGATGGTAATGTGTCAGTGGTTCAGCTCCTGTTGCTCGTCAGGTAAAATGAATGTCTGTGTCTGACTTTATCAGAAGGAAACATAAGCCTGGCTTCCTCCTGCCTGTCGGGAAAAACGGTTTAAACAGAGAGAAAATTATGAGAATGTTCCTCACCACAATCTTATGAGGAAATATGTGCAGCCCTATCATGAGGTGTTTGTCATGTAAACACACTCTCACCTCTGTCTTGGGCTCGAGTGTTTTCCAGCAAACATGTTGCGTCCTCTATTATGTCAAGATTCACTCATGCAAGGATATAATATTGCTAAATATTTGTAACTTTGCTGATATAAACTCAAACATTCACTTTTTTGTAAATGAAATTAAATGATTAAATGAACTAAAGCAATTCTTCATAATCCTATCTGTAGATTAACCCTTCTTTGTTAACACAGAGGGTTTGAATTTCATGTTAAAATTTCCTGCTCAGACTTGAGATATGCACATATAATTTGATATTCACACAACTATTCCGCTGTGAGAACACAGAAACATTTGTTGTCAAGTTCAAGTTCAAGTCCTCTGAATGAATCTCGAGTTTCATTTGACCTGCGGTCAGAGTCTGCATGAACACAGGCTGGTTGCCTCAGACCCTGATGTGACCCCTGCCCACAAAGCCCATGGAAGTGTGCCAAGCCAGCAGCAGACTTGAACCTGAAGGAGCTCCAGACCGACATAGCGCCTGGTGATTGTCCAAGAGGAGATGAGCCTCCTGTGTTCCAGCCCGTCCGGCGGTAAAACAGTTCTCGTGACGAATGCTGTAATTAGCCTTCTGGTGAGACGGTGTTCCACACTGCACCACATGAAAGGATCGAGTGACAAAAATCCTCAGTAATAGTGAAACTGGAAGCAGGGGCTGTGGACAGAGGGGCCCAGCAAACAGTTCAGGAATCCAGCACAAGGATCCAAAACCTTTGCTGTACTGACAAGAGCCAAGACCAGCAAAGCTCCCCATCGCCTCCAACTCAGGACTGTTTTCGAAAGGTGAAAATGTCCCGGGTTTTGGAGCCTTTCTTGCCCACCGGTGGAGGCGTGGTGGTGGTGTTTGGTGAGGGTGAGGGCGTGGATGACGGGGAGGGCGAGGAGGGCTGAGGGGTGGAGGTGCCTCCATAGGGGCAGCTCTGCGAGTCTGGGTGTTCACCAGAACACTCGACGGTGGGGATGTAGCGGCTGTCCCACATCCCCGGGCCACACAGTTTACAGAGGTCATGTAGGCTGCACGGGATTCTGGGGAGGAGGCGGAACTGGTAGAGGAGGCTGCGGGCCTGGAAAAAGTGGCAAGATGAACTGAAATATGTTGCATATATCAAACATAGTGGATTAAAACATTAAAATAAATCAATACCCTGAACTCCCAGCTAAAATATAACAAAACAATGTCAAGGTCAGCATTGTGGCGCGTTACCTAAAGCTAAAAAGCCGGCGTGCCCGCTCTGGATGCAAAATCTCAGGCAAACAACAAAAGGAGTTACGCCAGCTGCATGCTAACATGAACTCACTGCCTGTGGTTGCAGCAGTACTAACACAGCATCCATAAACATGAGGACTCAGGCACAGACTCGGTAGCAGGGATGCAGATCATAAATCCTCTGCATGGCATGGCAGCATCCCATTTAGCACCTCAAGGCCTCAGTGGGCAGGTTACAGTGCATCAGAGCCGCTTTGTTGCCGCATTGGGCAGGGCTGCACACATAACACTAGTATGAATTCAACGTAGTGCAGCAGTCTGCTCATAAACCACAGACTATTTAAATAGCCCGAGATTAAGGGACAGCTAATGTGGCGATCACAGGTGCAGAGCAACTAAATGAAGCCTGTAAATACGATTGTTAAATGTCACAACATGTCGTAAAGACAAGAAAACCTGGAGCTTTCACTGTGATACCTTGCGTAGCACCAGTTCTCCATTCATGTGCATGGAGAGGTTGCTGAAGTGGAGCAACATTTGGTCAGTGGCAAGCTGCTGTTCTGTTACATCTTCCCCGTAGAGAACAATAATGGCCACACACAGGAAAAGGTGGAAGTAGTCAGTCTGTGAAAAGAGGGAACAAGGGTTAATGAGGGGGTAAATACTGGAAGACTAATGATCATTTTTTTTATTCCAAAATGCAACAACAACACTGCATCTGTATTTATTCATGACTCTGCCGCAGGGAACAATTTGAAGGTTTTGACAGAACAAAGTGAGGCAACGAACGTATACGCACAAAATGCAAATTTACAGTGAATTTCAGTTAAAGGAAAATGCAAAATATGATGGTGTTTGACAGTTTAAGCTTAAAGAAAAAGAGCAAAATATGACTTTGTACCGCATTTTTGTGCATATGTAGAAAGATGTGTTGTTTAAAACATTAAAATGCCCGTCAGTCTGCACAAACTTGCAGTTAAAAACAATCTGTTGTTACACAATATTACTTGTTCCTCCCTTTTCACAGAAAAATCAGATATCAATCAGAAATTCTTGCCTCCAGTACACGTGACATTTAACAGTCTAAACCGAGGTTGCACTGTGTTATCTCCTCTGTCAGCACCTGCAGCTGAAGATCAGAACATCTAGCAGGGAGTCTGAACAGATGGCATGAAGCAGAAAAACTGATATTTGACTCTGCCTCAGCGAGAAGAGGTGTTAAGCTGTGTGTCATGGCAGTGAGCACGACACAGATACAAGTTTACTGACTGATAGAAAACAGAGGTGTAACTGATACTAAAAACTGACTACAGCCAACCTGCAACATGCTGCACTGCATATACACACTATATATATGTATTTGCTGCAGTTTTCAATATGGATTTGAAACTCTTTTAAGCTTATAGTACTGAAGTATATAAATTTTTGTGTAATAATGAAACACAGGGTTTTTATGATGTGTTGAATCTTTACTGAAAGAATCACAAATCCCTTTAGAATTACACCATAAAACCTCGACAGAATCAAGAAAGAATATGACATTTAAGAGGGAATTTAAGAGGATTACAATAGTCTGTGGTGACAGGATTTAAACGAATAACATGGGCTCTGTTTTTATTGCAGACAAAATTTGGTGCTGTAGTGGAACAGTCAAATGCCTCTGTGCACTCATTTATGCAAAGTTCTTCTCACAAACTTGTGTATGCAAAGGAGCCGTTCAGACTTTGCCCTGACCTGGTAGTGTGCCCAGCAGGCCTCCCACATGCGCAGAGCCTCCGTGTCGGGGAACTCTCGTTTGAAGCAGAGCAGGATCCAGCGATGGCAGAAGAGCAGCTGGAGGCCGTCCTCCCCCAGCCTGGTGAGGTGCTGGTGGAAGCGGGGCAGCATGAGACGCAGCAGCTCCCGCAGGTACATCTGAGGGTGGGTCAGAGAGGAAGCACACTGTTTTATAAACATAAACAAACATCAGTAATTTTTACAAATAAAATCTAGAGAAAACATAGAAGACATCAGGAAAGTGAAAACAAATTCTTCCTGGTGACAAGAGTCTGTTGAACACATAAAGGAATTTGGATTTATTTATGTAAACAGACGGGACAATAACAAGGAGGGCAACGATATTAAGTGGCTTGTGGAGTCATTTATTTTTCTTTGCTCTGCCAGAGGAGCACTTGTGGCAGTAAGACTGTGCTGAAATGTACTTCCAAACTTTGGAGGAAAAAATAGAGAGAACTTCCAGAAAGGGATCATTTTGCATAACATACAGGTCCACGATACACAAGTTAAAATACGGGAATTGTGAGCAACTTCAAGGTTTGACCCAAGAAGCATTTATGGTTGTTTCCAACAGCCACATTTGAGAGAGAGAAGAGGAGGTAAAGGCAATTTCATTTAAGTGTGTATAATCAGACATTTTCTCATCTGGGAGGCGTTCATGGTGTCAGACTTGTTTGTACAAGCAACAGAAAAAGCTGTGTCAAGAATGAAAAAACACAGCTGACCCACCCTGACATTGTGCCTAATTCAAGCACGCACACACACACAAACACACACACACACACACACACACACACACACACACAGAAACATCCATACCAGCTGCCTCTCCATGTCTTCATCCCGCGGTGAGCTAATGAAGATGGTGTTCTCCATGAGGCCAACGAAGCACCAGAAGGTGTCGCTTTCATCCTGGATCTCAGTGAGCAGGGGGGCCACCAGGTCAGACATGCCTTGGCAGTAGCCCATGTCTGGATTAAACACTGCATAGTTGAGCAGAATCCGCCTGGGGGGGAGAACAGACACGGACATCTTGGTGCTATTGTAAGATCTCAGCAGAAAACAGAACATCTAATACAAATTAGCAATAGAGTCTCATTTTCGAGTCTCCGATGTAGAAATGTTCACGACCCTGCAGCGCAGCCAAACCACTGAAATGTATGGTCCCACCCAAACACTCTGAATGATCCAACATGTGTTTCAGCATTGCTGGTAATGCCCAGAAAAACATGACAAGCCCGGCTTCATTGGCTGCTATGCCAACTCCTCTGGTAACTAGGGAGCTAATTACTGATCTTTCTTGTTTTTTTTTCCCTTTTTTTTTGTATATGCAAACTACTTTGAAGCAAACTTCCCTGGCAGTCCTCATGCATTAGCAATTGTATAAACAAGGGGAAAACCTTGAGGACGTTTTTATTGTTATTAGTGCAATAATTTAAGCAGTAGAAATGAAAGTCATATGTAAAAACTAAGAGGTCGAGGCAGACTTTGCAGCGGTTGTGTGTTTGAGTAATTAAAGATAAAAACCTTAAGATGCCAGCATCTTCAGTAACCCAGAGATAGATATCAGTACAATAGATGTGAAGCATCTGAGGAAGCATGAGATAAGTGCTCTTCATGTGGACATGTGCGGCTCCGGTATCATCCTGCCCCAGACGCAGCACGAGATGTAATACCTACACAAATACCTGGAGCCTTGATGAGAGTCACTGAACTAATATGCTATTTAAATCCTCTTGCTCCTCGTTTAGAAAGCCATTAGCTCTGAGTATGCATCAAAAGTGCTCAGACGGCTTAGTCAGAGTCAATAAAGCATGAAACTCATTTGCTGCTCCCCCAGGGTTCAGAATATGAAATGAATAGGTGCGTCTGTGCGTTGGGCTGAGGAATGGGAATGATAAGAATGGAGAGGAGAGAAGGTGACAGGAGGAGAGGGCAGCAGAGACAGAGATGGAGATTGAAAGTGAAGAAAAAAGGGAGAAGTGGTCTGACCTCATGATCTCTACATTGGGGTTATTCTTTCCTCTGAAGAAGTGGTTGCTGCGGTCTGTTCTCACAACATCTTTGTCGACTGTGAACTGCACCTTTCTCCAAAACTCGCTGTGCTCCTCCGGGCTCATGGACAGTCTGTAAAATTCACACAAACATCAGATGGGGACAAAAATGTTAGATATAATCAAAAAAGAAACTGAATCCCAGAGCAGACCAGTTTCCAAAGTTGTGACAGATTAACGAGACAGACACTTTGAAAAGTTTTTACTGCACAGTCTCTCAGGAACCGAGGGTAATTAGGATTTAAAAAAAAAAAACAAAGCCATATCAAATAATCTTTACCTCAAATGTTACTCTTGTGTAAAACACTAATGGTTAGCTGCAAATGAGCTAAAAATGTGGGGGTGGGCAAACAGTGGACTGAAGGGGTATTTCACCAGTAAGGGCTCCACTGAGGATAATACCACAACCATAAAACCCCCATCTATCCCTCTAAATGTTAGGGACTATATTAGCAATGTACTCTGTGTATGGCACGAACGTACTCAAGTCCTAACAAGCAGAGGGGATTTAATTAACACTGTTTGTTTTCCATGTGGCCCCAGCAGGAATAATAAGCGCACACCTGATGCAACGCCATGCAACTGTTTAGTTTCAGTGTTTGTGTCATTGGACGCTCCTGAGCCACCTTTCTATCCTTCTCAACTCTCTGGAGGATGTTTCTCAGGAGCTCAGTGCGTATTTTCATCACTCTGTATTTCTGAGGTTGGTGCAGTTGAGCAAAATACAGCTGTGTTTACATAGAAATATTATATAGGAACGTTTGTGGTGCCACTGCCCTGGACTAATAGTCCATTTTTATTAATTTTATTTAATATTTGTTCTTTCAGGGGTGAGTATATAGCATGGAATGAAGCCTCACATTGCAGTATTTACAGAGTAGGTTATTTTGCATTGCCCAACTATAAATGGGTTGTCAAAACACAGAAACCTTAACAAGGAAATACACACAAGATGTCCCAAAGTAAAAAGAATGATACATTAACATTAATGTAAAACTCCCTAAAATGCACCAGATCATTAATGACTGACTGTGAATTTGATGTGTTACTTTCTAACTCAATGATATAAAGCAGAAAGGAGATGATGAATGGTCTGAAGTAAACCTGAAACAATGAAGAGATTAATCAATCGACAGAAATTATTTTGATGAATAATGATTTATATTTTTTAAGAATGTTCTGGTTTCTGTTTCTCTGACAGGATCTGTATTGCTTTTTGTTTGTTTTATTTAGCTAAATACAGAATCTCTTTGCATTTTGGCCTAATGAATCAAACAAAGAGAGATTTTTAAGGGCTAAAAGTGTGAATTTACTAATTTAAGTTAAAAAAAAAGAATAGAAAATAACTGCTAGTTGCAGCCCTTGTCTGATTATATGTAAATGTGCGTTGAGGAACAAAGACAATGTTAAAAGTGAACTTCCTCTTCACTTCCACTAATCTGAACCAAAAACAGAGTTCTTTTGAATTTTAGTCACTGATGTAGCAAGAACAAAATACAAGCACTTCCTCTTAAAACCAACCACAGATGGTATTTTCTTATATCAGCATGCAGCCTGTTACATGACAAATTCAAAATATATCACTGATAAAATCTTGACTTTCAACAAACCATAAATCAACAGTAGTTCAAGTTTAAGACTGATTATCTTAAGACAACATGTTAGCTACCCATTGGTGATTTTGTAGCATTTTTACCACAATATAATTTCCTAAATGTTCACTCTTTGCCTGTTGGCTTATGTCTACAGTTCTCCCCTCTTTGGTTAGTCGAAAGTCTATTTACTCGTCACAGCTGCATTGCCTTCACTTGCAGCTGCTTAGTTACCACAGCGAAGGGAAGGACACATGGTTAGGAGACGAGGAACAAAACCACAGACATGTATCCTTGCTCCTAATGATCAACTCGTGGCCCTGGAGGCTGCTCCAGTCAAATGGTCTTTAAGGGAATCCACATCAGAGTCAGAAGAAGGGCTCTAATTACCTGAATTCGATGAGACCCTCTGATGTGCTCAAAATGTTAACAGACCATTCTGAAGAAACCTGTCTCATTATCATATTCATTACAGACAGAGCGGTGCAACGTGGGAAAATACGTGCACGCTGACGCTGTTGGCTGTGGAGTGAAGACAAATAGACTCATGGATGTGCTTGTGTGTGTGCGTGTGTGTTTGTGTGCGTGTGCGGTTTTCTTCCATTTTTGACGAGAGAGTATTATATGATGAGTGCTGACATGTTTTCTCTCCACTGACTTTTTATTTCACACCCGGCACCTCCCCTTAACACTTCCCTGATTGTGCTTATTGATTGCTCAGCGCCTGTGACGAGAAGCCACAGCAGCAGACTCACACATGTTTGACTGACTGAGCGTTTGGCAGCCGATGCTGCAGCCATGTGACAGTTTATCCGCCGTTTTGCAGTGTCAAGAATACTGCTGCGTTGTTTTCCAATTAGGTGATTTCCCTTTCAAATAAACCACAGAATTCATTTCTTTTTCTACATTATCAGCAGCCTGGAAACTTTACATATTTCTGTAAGATAAAGACATCAATTTCTCTGCTCCTGTTCCCCACCTCCTTTGCTGGATGTCTTGATAGTGGGTGCGTTTTTGCAGCCTCCAGGCCTCCCTCTCCTGAGAGGCGGAGTCATAGCTGTAGTAGTGCAGCAGGAAGGGCCACACCTCGCCACGGATGGATGGGTCGATGCCACCGAAGAAGATGGCCTGGCGAATAGTGAACAAACACAGTAAGTGCAAAGGGCAAACAGGGGGCAACACAGATGGGATCACTTCTATCACATTTAATGACAGAAAACAACTGAATGCAAACATGATATGCGGACAGCGGTTCTCTGACTTTTTTATATCAAGGAACTCCTAAACAGATCCCCTTTGAAAAGAATTTGTTTCATGCGAAAGTAAATTTGCTTTTGGATGTTTTATTACAGAAAGTGTATGAAACCTATGACAAAAACAGTCATATACTCTGTCATTGTTTCACTTATGAATGGAATCACGGTGAAAATAATGGTTCCTCTTTTTGCTGGGACCCCCTGGAGCCCCTAATGGATCACTGGAGATCCCCTGGTGGTTGAGATAGACTACACTCAACTTTCCCCTTACTGAGCTACAATAGATGTGTCATTTCCCAAGTGTTGCAAAATGCTGTAAAACTGAAACTCCTGAAAACAAACAACAGAAAAAAAAACACCATGCAAGTGCATGTCCAGCAAAAACAGAGCTCTTCTGTTCCAGCATTTGTGTGTTTACTGAGGAAATGTCTTGGTCATGGTCTAACTGCCACTGAGTCATTTCAGTAAGATGGTAAACCTTCAACTGAGTCAAACCAAGACAACTCAAATGACTCAGAAGGAGACACCGGCCAAGACAAAGCAGCTCATTATTTAGAGACCAGGGGTGCTGATTAAAACTGAAAGTTATAAACGGTGGAGGTGACTTGAGAAAAGACTTTTATTTTGTGAGTCACATGAATTATGAAACAGAAAAAAGTGACTGTATAGGCGGCAACAAGTGAGATTAATCTTTAGACTTTTTAATGATCCCAAAGGATTATGAGGACATGTGCACACACCCACAGACACACCTTGCGTAACTTATACTCTTCTTCCACCTGCCCGTTGTGGTTGAGGTGACGTAGCCAGGTGGTGACATCCAGCCGCCGATAAAGCTTCTCCTCTGGGTGGGTCTCAGCAGATGGCAGGGTGGGCCTCTGGATGGAAAACTGCATGCAGGATTTCTCGACTGACACCTGACGGAAAGAGTGAAAATCCAAATGGAAAACTGGGAACAAAAAGGGTGAAAAATCGTTTCGTTTCTTATTAAAAGCCAACGCCAAACAGGCATTTCTGGACTGTAACCCGACCTGGTCTTTGAGCTGAGTTTCTCTGCAGCACTTCCACTGTTGGAAGACCTCAGCCAGCTTGTCCAGACCAGCATGATGGAAATGGAGGATCTTATATTGGCTCTCTCTGCTGGCTATCACCAGCTGGCCACTGGTACACGCCTCGTCACTGCAACAGCAAGATGAAGAATGAGAAAGACAAGAGACACAGATTCAAAAACCAATGATATCTCAGAAAATGAAAATTGCAGGAATGTGTTAACCAAGGTTTAAGCCATTTTACTTATTAATTCATTTATTTCTAAGTGTATACAGATCAAATTTCCCATGAATCGTCATCAATCGAACCAAGTTTGCAACGCAGCACTTGACATTGCACAGTAGAACAACAGGGTGACTCGTAGCTGACCTGAAGAAGAGCCTCAGCGACCTCATGTGACCCAGGTCAACCCTGAAAACGCCGCACAACTGCTCCAGAGCCAGCACCTTCTGCTGCTCCTCCCACCGCGCCCCCTGTGACTGGCTACCACTCTCAGAGGGGGCGTGGCTGTCCAAACTAGAGGCGGAGCTTGCTGAGTGGGTCATGGACTCCTCGCACAGCTCCCTGGCAACAAGAACATAAAAACAAAGCCAAGGCGTTCTTATGAATTAGAATTTGATTTGAGGCCTGATTGTGCTAAAGCAAACTGAGCCATTTTTTCCAGGAAATTAAAAGAAATGAGATGTCATGGTTTATCCCTTCCACACAAAAATCTCTGTTCTTGTGCCTCACTTTCAGATACAGAGCAGTTTTATGTGTAGAGCATAAATACTAAACATCATGGAGACAGTGACCAGCAGTGTTTAGCCCCATGATAACTGTGCAGACATGAGGGCTTATCCTGAGCTCAGTTCTGCCCTGTTGTTTTGTGTCTCAATACGGTTCAGCAGAAAGGCTGAGAATGGGAGGAATGCATGGAGGCTACTGAGGACACACACACACACACACACACACACACACACACAAGGAAATCTGTACACACACAAATCACACTGTCTGCTGTCCAATTTCCCCT
>JAPZDY010000009.1:11623069-11644281 GCA_029783645.1 Ctenochaetus hawaiiensis | reverse complement strand
ACACACACACACACACACACACACACAAGGAAATCTGTACACACACAAATCACACTGTCTGCTGTCCAATTTCCCCTGTCATTCCCCCCACGGCCAGCTTGTTGTTCCCGGCACTGAAACCTGAGCCGAGGGTTCCTCTGCTGCTGAAGGAGACACACTACACATACATGTACAGAGAAACACACACAAATACACACACACACACACACATACACACACATAAATACACATGCACGCACACAACACACACAGAAAGCATACAAAACTGTGTACGTGGCTAACGTGAATACACATCCTGCAACACAACAAACACACATTAGTTCTTCAATTATAACAATCACACGCACACCACAGACAAACACACCCAAGACTGAATGGACCGTAGCTAATGACCATAATGCACTCTCAAACACGTCTCAAGACATGCTAATGCTGAGAAACAGACCAACACAGAAATACTTTAAACCCATCGACATTTGAGAAGCAGACTTCTATAAACAAAGTTATCTGCTTAGTACTTAACTATCAAAAGAACTGATTATATGTTTGGAAAACTAAAACCAGAAGTCATTCAGTCTGAAAATTTAAATTATTATATGTCAAGTGTAAAAAGAAAGGATCTCACAGTAGCTGTTTCTTCCTCTGGTTTGAGTCGATGTGTGATCCCTCTTGTAAAATGACAAAATGATCTTTTTACCAAGATTTTTTTTTCTTCTCTTTTTTATATTTTTTTTATGGGTGCAGAGAAGTGGCGTGAACAAACGAGGGAGGCCAGTCAAGTTTAATCTATTACACCCTGGATCAATCATGTCTGGCTAATCATTTCCCCCCCGTTAGCAGATGGGAAAATAACAAGGCTGATCAATCCAAGCTGCACAGTTTCCTCAGCTATCTAGTGATTTACTGCACTCTGTCTCATGTATCACGCCACAAACAGACTGTGGAGTACAAGAAGACCGGGAGATAGAGGCACAGAGGGCTCTGGTAGGGGAGTAAAGCAATCTGAAATATGGAGGAGCTCTTTAAAAAAGCACTACCGTCTGTGCTTTTTATAACTCCAATGACTGTAAAGCTCAGGTTGTTAACAAGGCCTACGAGCCCATTTACAGCAGAAATTTCCTCAACTGTTCTTGAATGCTTAAAGTATATGTGCAAAATAAAAAAAAAACCCACACACACAGACAAAAAAAAACAAAACAAAAAAACAAAACAAAATGTTTTTGCATATTTTTCCGCTTGTAAATAAAAGTGCAAAAACCATGGAAAATGAAAGCACATGATTCTTGGCATCACGGCACGGATCGTCCGCTGTGCTGCATCCAAGCAGAAACTCAACGACTGATTAACAGCGTCTGTCAGTGTCAACAGCCCGATTCTGTTCATGTGCTGTAGGCAGCAGCCAAGCCATAAACTGTACAGAGAGTACATTATGTAAACAAGCTGTTTTGATGGAGTCAGCCTGCTGCAACTGGCATGTCCCACCAGATCAAACTGCCCCGAGGCCCTTCATAACACCTCTCCCCACATAGATGAGGTTTTGCCCTGGGGGAAGGTGCTGCCAGGTCACCCTGAGAGCCAGGGCCGAGTGCTACAGGCCTCCAGGGACTCTCAAGCCCTTCAGCTGAGCCCTGGAGGAAAAACAGAGAGATGAGGAAGGCGCTGAGGGAGAAGGAGGTGGTGTGGGCTCCGCAAGTGGTCAGTACAGTTTAGAGGTCAAAGAAAAACACTCTACATTTCCTTCTCTATTGATTATATGGTATTTTAAGAAACCCAGAACTAAAAACAGCACGCTTCCAAGTCAGGTGTAATCCTCAACAAAGGGGTGTCAAGACCCTCAGAGGGGGTTACAGGATAGATGTTAAGGGTCCTCAGTTTATTACAGAGCCAAAAAGAAGAACAACATTGATTTCAAACTACTACAAGTTATTTAAACTAACACGAGATTTAAGACATTTAATTAATTCTGTGACTTCTAAAACTAAATGGCTGCACCAGAGATGATTTATGTGTGCTTTTTTAAATTATCGGTTACATTACTTTGTACAGATCTGCCGTCATACTAACATTAGAGGGCCTTTTTCTGTTAAAATGTGTCTGAAACAATACATTTCATCTACCCAGGTTTAATGTCTTAGAGCAATGACTCATGGAAAATTCAAAAAGGGGGTCAAATAAATGTTTGGTAGTGTGACAGGATGAGAAAGTAGAGAAATGTAAATTAATTCTGAGACTTTATTGATTTCTTTTTTTAATTTTTCAGACCTTTGAAAATTATTAAGCTACAGCAGGGACAAATATAGTGTGTAGCAAGTAATAAGTGGTTGCAATAATTTCTTTTAAAGGCCACACAAGCCTACAGGCTTCACTTATCTGAGCTGTAATCACCTGTTAAAAATCTCCAAGCAAAGCCTCACAAAGGCAGTGCACACTGACCATCAACAGCAGTTTCATAAAACTACAGCTAAACTTGAAAGAAACTTGTTAAGAAGCTTGACAGAGATTGCTGTGGATTTCTCTCCCACCACTCTCCTCTCCCTCTCCCCCCCTTTTCATCCGCTCTCGCTGTCCCATACGCGTTTCTTTCTCTTTGAATGATTCCAAGTGACATGTTTCCAGTTCCTGGCCCCTTAACAGTGTCAATTAAAGCAAGAGAGAGAGAAAGAGAGATTGAGTGGGTTCCAGGGTTTTGGCTGCTGCTCCGCTCTCTTCAACGCACTAATCCGGAGAGCTGACATTCAGCCCAGCACAACAACCCCGGGAGCACTGGGAATCAAAGGGCTTCACACAGACTTTAGTGAGGGAAGGGGAAGGGGGAGGAGGGGGGCAAGATATTTGAGAGGTGGGCAACACTGAAAGAAACAATATTGAGGAAAAACAGAGCGACTGAGCGAGAAGATGCAAGAAACAGTGGAGGGAATGGGCGGAAAGGGGGAGTAGAAGGGAGTCAGGGAGAAGAAGGGAAAAACAGACAGAAGAGAGACTAGATACAAGAGTTAGAGAGACACTAACAGCGAGTGGAGCACAGAGGAGTGGAGGAAGAGAACGACAGAGTAAAGGTTAGAAGTTGTGAAGCGGAGAGTGCTGCCAAGTCACACACTGACTGTACTTACAGCAAGCTGGGGTCTGAGAGTGGTTAAAAAAGGCTTAAACACACACTGACTTGCCCTCCCTCTCTCCTTCACACACTGACAAAGGCTCACACATTCTGGGCAACAAGTCAGGCCAAATAGCTGCGTGAGGAAACGACCACGGAGGGAATCATAAAGTCAAACGGCCGTGAGGTCCGAACAGCAACATAACCAACTGTCCAGATGGCTCGCTTGATTAGAGAACAGTCTCTGGAAGCGCTGCGGTTTTGGGGTTTGAGGGATTTGGGGACTTATTTTGGGCCATCTGTGATATTATAAAACATTTAAATTAAGAGCTGCTTTAACTAAATGAACCCATCCTGAACTTGATAACCTTTCATGCCTCTCACTGAAGTCATCTACCTGCTGTCACTCCCTGGGGGCATCTAGCTGCAGTGCAGGAAGCCACCATGTGGCCTCTGAGTGTAAACCAGCCCTCATGAAATCAATTCTTTTCTTTTTGGCTCCACCTTGTGGTAGCTTTCAGTAACTGAAAAAGTAACAAAGAAACATCTAGGTTAGTGGGCTACAATAGGCTTTTATAGCACGTCAGTCAAAGTTTATGAGATAAAAACCTGCTGACATTTTATGTCTGAAAGCGCAGGAGCAATAAAACATCCTGTCCTCACAGCGCAGTGCAGCTGAGGGCAGATATCAGCGTTCCTGTGTGTTCAGTTTCAGATCAAATTGAACCTAAGAAGCATATCAGCTGAGACATCTTTGTCTCTAAAGTATTTCGATACATTTGTCATGTAACTGTTTGGATATAGGAGCTATAGGAACACATAGCTTTATATTTGTTTGGAGCAAATTCAGAGTATTTTTAATTCTCTTCTGTAATTTCCTGACAAAAATAAATTTTTTTTCTGTAAAATCTGTCTCACAAAACATAAACACAAGGGTAGTATTCACACAGGCTGCATACTGATTCTATGTTTTTCATCCCATGTATTTAAATTTGTTTACCTGCTTTTAGGCCAACACAAGCAGGAATGTAGAAGTTAAAAAATAATAGAATATGATAGAAATAGTAAATGCCTCTTTTGAAGATTTGATTAGAGCTTACTGAACAAGAGCTAAATTGTTATTTCTTACTATAGAGAAAATAAGCAAGGAAATACCTAAAATAGCAAACACACTGCATCATTTTCTTCACATGGAAATAATTTAAAATGTGGTTTTAAAATGCTTATAATTTATTAAAATGCGTGTCATAAATACAGGCCAGGAGAAAACATAAGTCATCATAGTACTTAGAGTTCAAATCATCTTATTTTTTGTAAATCAGATATAAAAATCGAATAATTAAATCCTGTCAATTTCTGTTTTAAATGGCTGAGTTGGAGAGGCACTTAGTGGGCTTGGAGTAGTAGTATTAATAGTAGCAGTAGTATTTCTGTATTACTAGCTACAACGCTGATTACTCATTTAGTTTTTCTCATTTATCCTGATAACATCACTAAAAGTCTGAAAAAAAAAATAATTTGCATAATGGCTTTTGCAAATGTGATTCAGTTACTTTGAAGCTGACTGAGTGTTTTTCATGTTCTTGTTATCTTTCAAACCTCCATCAGGCTGTCGGCTGCTGTAACTCTCCATTATCACCATCACAATAATGAAGGCAGCCACATAATTAAACCTTACTGAGATGAACAGCAATCAGCAGCACGTCAGGTTTAATAAAAAAGTCTGACAGTAATTGTTTTTAGTTACAAGCAAACAATAATGAAAATACTTAATGCAATGAATGTTTTTATGTTTGACAGAACAGACTCTTAAAGGTGCTCCTCATAGATTCACAGTGGCAGTAAAAGATTCAGCAGCGAGAACAGCCGGACCCCAAAGCCCCTAACAGAGATATTAAACAGACATAATGCACAAAGCAAGAGGGTTTCTGCCAGCGTGTCTTGAGAGCTCCACTAGAGCCAATGTGGTTCTTTAATGACTTCTCAAGGCAACATGGAGCAGCTTAGAGGTACAGGGACAGCAGACTGTGGTTGGCTAAATTGCTGGTGCATCCCTCACCAGTACTGTATAATAGTGAGATGTTGTCACAGGAATTGTAATATGAAAAATGAAGGGGAAAGTAATCTCACATACACTGTAACATGTTTCCTAAACAAGTTAAAAGTCACATTGAAAAAATGGCCTCTCATCTCAACTTGGGGTTTATTTCCCACTGCTGAATGAAAAAACAAAGAAAACCATCACTTTGCTGTGTAAAAATAACAGCATTCATCCCCAGTGTAGCATATTTCTGTCCTCTTACTGACCTGCTTTCACTGTCCAGAAACACCGAGCCGCTGCTTTCACAGAGGGCCTCGCTGACGGGGGACAAGCAGAAGGGGGAGGAGAAGGTGTCCGAGTCTGAACCCATGGTGCTGTCCCGACTCACTTCGTCCGACAGCTCACAGGAGCCCTCGTCGCCCTCCTCCCCCGCCGAGGGCAGCTGCTGCTGGTGCGAGGAAGGATCTGCTCCTGCCTCTCCCACCAGGCTGTGGCTCTCTGTGGAGGTGCTGCTGGTTATGTTCCTCTCCTCGTCCTCATCTTCCTCCTGGGCTGCTGGGTGACGGGAGTGGGGTCTGAGGGGGCAGTTGGTATAAAACACCATCAGTATTATGCATAACGATACATGAGGTGCACTTTTGATGTCTTTTAATCTCTTTTTCATATTGTGACTGTGCAATTATTCTCACACGGAACAAACGAGTGTTGTCTTGTATAGTCAATTTTCTTTTGTAACTTTTTAAAGAGACCTGAGGATAAACATTTTCAGAAATGAAACTCTCCTACCGTCGGCCTCTGCGGCGTGCGTTCCTGCGAACAGGGGAGCTCTCCGGTGTGATATAACGCAACGCCTCCTCATCCTGCCTTTGGATGCGGGAGTTGGGCACCCATGTAAGAATCAGAGTGGTGCCCAGGCTCTCGTCTTTCTCTGTATGCACACACAGGTAGCCTGCAGGGGGCGACATCAACCATGGTGCCATTGGAGATAACCACACTGAAAAAACTCAGCTAACATAAGAGGAAATGAAAAGTTTTTTTAAAGGAAGAAGGCATCTGCAAGCCAAAGACAAGCATGAAACCTGAGAAGTAATAAAGACACAAAAGATGACGACACAGAAGGGAAACCTGAGAGGTAAGTTAAGACTGGCACACTGACAACAATGGAGGATCGCCGAACAAAAGAGGTAGAGAGATTAAGGAATTTCTCAAGTGTTCATACCTGTGTGAGATTTAAAAAAAAAAGTGTTTTATAGCTCACATCTTTGAGACAAACAAGAATCCCACATCCTTCACATCAGGGCTGAGTAATACAAACAAAATCAACACCTTACTGTCAATATCACAACAAGCCTGTAAGGGTGGCGGATGTTGCTGTCACAAAATATCATAACAATGGGATTTTAAAAAATCATTTGTAATATATAATGACTGAGTGGGTAAAGGCAGATATTAGAACAGCTAAAACAGTCTGGTGAGTTCAAAAAAATACATGACTTTACTGTAATGCAGCTTTTAAAACCAGAGAAAAAGAAAACACTTAAGTCTTATCATGATATAACAATATCCAAGATCTACAGTGATATCTAGTCTCATATCAAAACATCCACATAAATCTGATGTATTGGACAGCCCTTCTTCACATATTTATATTAAGCAAGTTAAAATACTTACTGACACTTGGTGTTACAGCTAAGGTTAAATATTGGTCCTCAATACCTTAAAAATTAAGTACTGGGCTGTATCAAAACATTTCTAGTCAAATAATATCTGTATTTGCCCCTTTTTAATCTTGTATTTGTATTTCCAGACAATCATGTTTTTCAATTACTTGGCCAACTACTGCAGCATGTACAACCAAGTTGTATTTAAATGTGCTGGTGGTTTAGCATGACAAGACGACACCAAAAGGTTTACAAGTATGGCTATACTACATGCCCATGGCGTATTATGAAAATAAATACATAAAGTTTATTTTGGGAAAAAACTGGAAAATGCAAGTAAAATGATGAAGCACATCATGAAACATGGAGAAAACTTTAGGTTTGATTGCTGCACTGCAGTTCACAAGGTCAACAGCTTCTTTGAAACCTTCATCATCTTCTCTCAATTATGAGTCCAGCATGTGCCAACACCGTTGATTACTTCGGGTAAGATAAGTGGTTCCTCGGCTAAATTTGTCATCTTCAGCATGTAAAAACTTAACCCAGATTTTACTGGTGTGAAACTTAATTTGGCCAAGCTCAGTCGTTCTGGATAAATTAATTGGATGGGGAGTAGTAAAGGTGTCATTTTACAAAATTGATTGGTTCTATTTACATGATGAGTTTAGAATGAAGTACTCATTTGGTATGGGTATTGCTTCAAGGATACAGGTGCTGTATTTTTTTAAATGATACCCAGCCTTAGTTAAAGAAGGAGGGGAAATGTTTACCATTAGACAGAAGGAAAAGTGAGCCTGCTATAAAAGCCTGAATAATACTGACAGCAGAGCATCTGGCCTGCAGCTGTAAAGATGGTGTGTGTTTTAGACCAATTCTTAATCCCAGCTCATACAAGCTTGACTTCTATATACGTCTGTGCTGAGTCCTGGTCACTAAATGATTCACTCCATTCACGCCACAAAAAAAAAAGCAAGAAAACACACTTAAGCATCAGTCGTGTCTCACCTGGGTGGTGCTCCGGGAGGCCGGGCAGGGGCTCTGCAGGGTGCACACAAACATTATTTTTGGAGAAGATGATCTCGCCATCCAGGCCCGAGCGCAATGATGTGCCCCCCGCCCCAGGGTTAAAGGTCAGGAGGTCGGAAGCCTTGGAGGAGGCACGCCGCAGGAGCCGACCCAGAGACATCTCCTCAGGCAACGGGACACTGGGCCCATCCTCTGCAGGAGAAAAGAGAGATTTAAGCAAAGGAGGGATGATGGAAATGACACAGGAGTGTTAAATAGCAGGAAAAGAGATCATAAGTGAGAAATAAAAACATGACAGGCACGTATTTAAAGAACAGGATGGCTCCGGTTTGGCACTGAAGGACGTTTCAGATCCTCACCTACACTTCACCTCCTCTGTCACACGTGTGCCTGTATTTACTGCAGTGTCCTTACTGCAGATCCCCTCTCTCCTCTGCACTTGTTCAGCATTTCTCTGTGCCACATTTTCTTTGTTGCCAGCTGCACCCACTAACACAAACACATTCCCAGGATCTGTGGATACTGTACCACTGTGTCACTAAACGTGTCCCACCTTCTGTAAACAACACACACATACACATATACCGGTGTGTACACACACAGAGACATGTGCAAACACACTTCCCTCCATCCGTGTGAAATTCCAGCAGTTATCACCAACCAACAGATGTTGTTAACATCAGTGCTGAACTGGGATCAGCATGTCACAGCAGCAGTGTTTAAACTTCCCAGCTTCAGAGAGAAAGTCTGCTGTAATGAGACAAACTTTGAGTCGAGCAAGAAGGAAAGCAGCTCTTTTTGAAGTTGCAGCATGGTGTGTTGCTGAGGGCTTGTTGCTTTGAAAGGGGAATCTTACATTTCAGACCTCAAAGAACTCTGAAAGTAAATGAAGTCAAACTCTTTTTGTTCATTTCAAGCAGATCTCAATTATTCATTTCTTTATCCTTGTTTTCTGCACTCCCTCTCTTCATGTGTGTATCCTTGTTTTCTTGTTGGATGAATGCCGACAAACACTCTTCACTCCATCTGAGGTATGTTCCCTCCTTTTTCCTCGCAGAGAATGTTTGCCTCTGTCTGATTAAGCAGGCACCCCACTTCCTGATGCCAGGACCCAGACAGGAAGTCTGCTGGCATGACATCCAGACATGACTTCAGAGAAAGAGACTCACCGTGGGCATCTTTTACCGCGATTTTAAAAATGCGGGGTGGGGGGGGTGGGGGGGTTGTCCAGAGTTTGCTGAATCTTTGTAATGTCAATAATTTTGGACTGCAACAAGTTTATTATATCACTGAGTCTATCAAATAGGACTATCATGATATCAGATTTTCACTATATAATTAAAATGGCTAAAGAATGATGATATGATGACAATATATATAGAAAATATCTCAGTTAAATTAATCTTTAACTTAAGTTACTAAGGTTTTTGTCTCTTTTTTTTGCAAAACATTGCACTAAATAGATAGTAGGGAGATGACATCTGTAGCTGTGATAGAAAATCTGATCTAAGATGATCAGTAGGAACGAGGAGGTCAGGAGGCGACAGATGCCTTATGCAGAGGCAATTATTGCAGAACTTAACATCAGAGATCAGTATTAGCAACGTCATTAGGTGATCAAGAGTACTGACCGCTAATCTAAGGCTGCTCTGTGTGTAAGGTGTCTTTTTTAAGTCTTTGTGTTCTTACATGTCATGAGTCCTGAACTACATATCCAAGTAAGGTGAAGCTCTACACCTTCAGGATCTTATTGGGAATTAAAACATAAACGTTCCTTCCTAACTGTTAGCTAAGCTCTGTTCTCTTGGAGGTGACAGTATCTCAAACCTAAGTTTAATGTCTGTTCCTGACTGTCTGTTGGCACTATGAGCTGTCCTCTTGCCTACTTGCTATCAGGGAGAATCTGCATAGATAAGTCTAACACACAACATTGATAATAACAAAGGGACAGCGTGACCTTGTCATCAACTTTGCACGAATGAAGGGCAAAGAAGTATAGTGGCAGATGGAGAGATGTTATGGGATGACAAGGCCTGAGGGAGGGACACACTCTAAAGGGGAAGAGACCAAGGGGGAAAAATCCCTTCACAGTATCCACAAATGTTAAAAAGTGTCCAGTGACAACCAGCATTCAGATGCTTCGCTAGTATTACAGTATTTTTCTACAGTTATATCATGTGTTTTATAAACACAAATCAAAAGTAATTTTTTTAAAATCACAGTTATCCTCAGTCCCTGTTACTGTCGACACCACAACTATCAGATGTTAAAAAATTAGGAAAAAAATGCCCATCTCAAAGTCTGAGATCCCAAGAAACCATTTACACATCTTGGATTGTTTAACTTATAGTCAAATTTCAAAGATATTTCATTAAAGAAGAGGCTGAACAGCAAATGTTTGTACTTTTACTTCATAAATGACTGAAACAATTTATCTAAATAAAAAAAAATCAACCGAAATAGTTACTGTCAGTTTTTTTTGTGTCTATCCACTTTTTATTTAATTTTTAAAATAACAGCCAGTGATTCAATCTATACAAAGTACTGATTTTATGTTTTTAGAATTTTAAGAAAAAATCTGAAAACATCTGGTAAATTTTCTCCAGGATGACAGTTTTTTTTTTCACTAAGTAATCACTCCACTCCAGTAAACTACAGCTGAATATTAGCAGCTGAGGGGCTACATGCTAACTGCTTCAGGTAACACTGAACTGATCTGTTAGTAAACAAGACAAACAAGTTGTCGACATACTCCGACTCTGCATTCCTGTGAGACACAATCACTGATAAACATGCCAACTGTACATGATGTGCATAATAACAGGCCAGGCCACACAGCTGTTTCAATCTGCCTCACAGCAGCAATAACATACTTGCTGCGGCGCTACTATCCAGTGGTTATTTTTGTCTGTGTGTGATTACTAATCCACTCGGGTCAGTTTGATAGGGCTCATTCAGGCTGGCTGTTAAATGACATTCATCTGTTATGCTGTCAACACCGCCGTGTGCTAACACTCTGCCTCTCCTCTCTGACCTTTTATCAACTGACTCACATCCCTAAACTCAGTCTCGTCTCACGCTGACCTGCAGAATACTTCACATTTTTTTAGAAACTTTTTCTGCCAGACAGAGAACTTGAAACCTACAACGTGGAAGTGTAGCTGTCTCAGCTTTTCACCTCTGGGCCACATTAATTAAGTCATCACGTTGACATTTAAATACAGTCAATACTGAACACCCCTTCACATCTGCTCCGTATACTGATGTGCCTGGGGCAGCTGAAAGAAGACCAGCCACAAAGAGGCCTGAAAAACAAGGTTTTTGTGGACTCTGAAATGGCTTGTTATGTCAAGAGTAAACATTATGAGAGATTCAGTATGAGTGTGTGTGAACATTTAAGTCTTTTAAGGCTTTGCTACATCTAGAGATACACATTAAAGCGCATAACACATAATCCTCCCTCAGAAGGGGGGTTATGTTGAACTTCATGTCATATAGTATTAAACTACGTGCCATAACAGGTTTATACATCCAAAAAAGAGTTTCATAATGAGCAATAAACAGCACATCACCATTGTGAACACTAACTGATACTGAGTAATGTAACTTTCATCAGTGTTTTTCTGAGTATTTCCATAAGGAAACAAAGATTATTACAAACTTCAGTTCTGGGAAATGTTCTAAATTGGTCTTAGATTTGTCATTAAAGTTTGTTCTACACTTGATATATTTGCCAGATGTACTTATTGGCTAATAATAGCTCATCTTAGATGTATGAATATCAGCATGTCAGTTCTTATCAACTGATAAGAAACAACAAAAACAAAAGGTCAAAGCAGTTTAGACGTAACACCATTTTTAATTATGAAATATCCCGCTTTAGTGCATGTAATGGATGGTCTAATGATTTAATAACAAAACGGAAAGGATAATTGTTAAAATAGTTTGTTTATGGCAGGTGTGAATGTAAAAATCATCAATTTTTTAATCTCTCAAGTATCAATGACTGTGTCTGCCTTAAGGATCCATCTGTTTATATATCCAGTAGAGAAAAGTATTAAAAACACTTGACACAGCCATGCAGTCCAATACAAAAACATGGGACACCACAGGCTGAAAAACCTTAATGAAGTTGGATCACCATGAATGGAAAATGTAGGTCATACTAATGAAAACATTGTTGTATTAAACAACATTGTCATGTCCAGGTGTTTGCAGGCTGCAGCTCAAACAGTGAGTACTATGAGTTTGGGTGAAGTGTGTCGTTGTGAGCCCAATATAATGGATCAAAATAAAAGGGATAAATTGAAGGTGGTCCCCCCCTCCCCGTCATGGAGATGCCTCAGTAGTTCACTATCACTGCTGGCTGTGTGGCAGAGGCGTGCCATAATGTCGGGGGCTCAAACATCAGTCTGACAGGCAGCATCCGCCTGACAGGAGGAGAGGACGATGGGACAAGGCTTGTGCCACCGCAGTACTATTTACACACAGGCCAGTCACTGTCATACTGACATACTACGTGTTTTTCTAACTGGAGCGGGGACGCTATCAGTACCGTTTCACATACAACATAAATATTTTAGTTTAGCTGCCGAGACCATGGCCGAAATCCTTAGCTAACAGTTAGTTACATTTCACGGTGTCCACGTTTGAGAGCCACTCTAAAGTTTGTTTTACTACAAAAAGATAACAATTTTACATTCAAGGCTCACACTGGAGAAATGTGTAGGTCTTGGCTGTTGACATACACCTGTTTCCAGCAGTAGAAATGAATGAATAGCAAAGCGGCATGTAGAAGAGAAACGGGGCCAAGCGGCTCACCTTCAGTCCCGCCGCAGAAGTCTAGAGCCCATGTCGGACATCCATCTCAGCGGGCAGCCGGGCACCGAGCAGCGTGTACCGGCGTCGTTTCGCCGTCTTTCTCTCCGATTTGGCACAGTTGTTACGAGCTGTAGTCTTGTTTGTGTCCCAGTGTTTTCCGACAGTGACACCACACGTTTGACTGCTGCGCCTTCTACAGCAAAAATCACGTTTCCGGTTTTGGCTTTCAAAATAAACCCTCTGTGATGGACACCGCGGCGTTGGCGCTTTAATTTGTAAGGAGAACTTCTTTTACTTCCCGAACCTGCTTGGTTGTTTATGTCTAACTTGACATAACGGATCTCTGACCAGTCCCCCAAATTTCAATGCTTCCGGAATGTCAAAGGGTATTTCTAGCATACAAACCGGGAGTTTTAGATTGTTAATCGAAAACATAAAGGGACATTGCACCTTAAAATATAAAGACATAAATTTTACATTGAACACTCATCCTTCGACCTAGTCTACCTTAATGATATGACCCCTTTTCATCATGACTGATGCTTTAAAGGTCACTGGCTTGAATGCAATTGGTCCATTATCAGGACCAGAGCTGGAGCCAGAGCATCTCATACAGCTGTTGGAGGCTTTACCTGTGCGTTCAAAACCTGTTTTATTTCAGACAATAAATAATTCCTCTCCTCATTAAGTTATTAACATTAACTTGCTACCAACTGCCAACAACTTATACATTGTTTTGTTTTTTTAAAGCCAAGAAAAAAAATTTCGATTTAACCCGGAATTTTACACTGGTTTTAAATTTGGTTTGGAGATTTAAAAAAGAGATTCATCAATTAACATTTACTATAAAGCATTTTTACTTAAGTATAAATGCTCTATTTACATTAAATACTGCACAACAATGGTGGCACATCTAAAGGCCAAAGTTTGGTAGTGGCTTACTCACACTCATTTACCAAAATCCAAAGCCTGAAACATAGATTTAATAATGCCACTTTTTCTCCATAATTTTCAGCAAACTATTGCATTAATAAAAAAGTTTTAAGCTGTTATAATGAATCTCAATGCTGAGAAAACTGTATTTAGACAGCATGGAACAGTACATGCCACATCTTAGGAGAATCATAGTAAACAATAAGCACATCTATAGATGAGAGCTGCAGAAATAAGCTTTTTTTAAACAATTTTTATTCATAATACACATCAATAACAAAATGCATAAACATGATTTTAAAAATAGACATGTATATAAAATGTTTTCTTGATTCAGTGACACAGTTAGCAGCAAAAATGACCCAGCAAGAAAAAAAACAGATAATTATCAAGATATTGGCTCCCTCTGTTTGATATCATCACCTTTTTAAAGACCTGCTGCTTACAAAGCACTACCTTCTGATTTGGACAAAGAGGCAGGGCAAGCGTTAAGTTCATCTTGAGCTCTGGCATGGTTAGAAATGTAGAACGAACAAATGCTCAAGCAAATTGAAGGCAAAAGGAAGGCAATTTCAGCAGCAGTAAAAATGCAAAGGCTCCCAGAGGTTCTTGGGTAATAAAGTTCAGGACATCACAGAGCCCATTGTACTGTAAACACCTCTGACATGGGCAAAGCCAGGCTGGTTACTGTCAAAACCTAAAGAAAGAGGAAAGACACAGAGTTTGACTGGCAGGATGGTTTGAGAGACAGTTAACATGATGAGTAAAAAAGGGGAGGGCACACATGCTGACACTTATCTGCAGAATGACATCATAATTTTCCTGAGACACACCAAAGGAAGTATTGCTGAGTCACAAAGAACTCACCTTGGTGTCAGTGCGGTAGGTGAAATCTTTGACTTTGTCCCCATTGGCTAATATGTAGAGGGGAGGTGAGGGCACCCCGAACACCTGCAGTCCTCCAAGCACTAAACCATCCAGGGCCCCATTCAACCTGAGAGGATCACTCACCACCTGAGACTGTGGAAAACATTTCAGTGAAATTTATGAAGTACTTTTCATTTGTCTACATGTATCACATCAAGAGACTAGTAAGCATGTAAACATAATTGTATCATTTAGTAAAATCAAGTAGTAGTGCAGTAACATGCAAAAACATTGCCTCATCAGCTTTCCTAATGCAAATATCACTTCTCTTCCCTACCTGTCCAGCAATGAAGGCAATGTAGCAATAATTTCCCTTTTCAAAGGTGTCAAGGCTGTCCCCGTCGTCCCAGAACAAGTCACCCCAGGCCCAGCCGCCAGCTGAGAGTGCCACCGTCAGGAAGAAAGGGTTTCTGCGTGAGGCTGTGGTTGTCAAAGCAGGCTCCTTCAAAAGCAAAGGCAGATCAAAGAAAACAGGATGAAATGATTCAAGATGTACTCTCCTCTCCAAGTGTTTCGGTAAGTTTTGAAACTTAAGACATCAGCCAGGATGTCACGACAGAGTTCAACACAACCCGAAACAACCTTTGATCATGCAAATCCATGTCACAGCCTTTTTACTCAAAACTGATGGTACTAGTTAAATCAGGAGTGGTGAATATCTGATCTGGGCTGCATGGCAATTCAGAAATACAATAAAATTATTGAGAGCAATCACTGTTTTTTTCTGGAATAAAGGAAAATTACATACAATAGTAGACTAACACATCCCTCACAGAAGTCCCTATAGCAATACAGACATCGTAGTGAAGTGTCATTGACGCTATCATATGCATCATGGCACTGTGTACCTAAGTTATTTTGTGGGGATCCATTTGTAATAAATGAAATAAAATGTTCTTGTGCATCAAAGCAGCTTGAAATATGCTAAACTTGATGAGTTCCAAGAATTTATGCTCTTAGATTAAGTTGATGCTCCTTAGTGAAGTTTGAGGCTCAACAAGCAACAATCACAAGTCTGAATTCTGACATAGTGTCACGTAGACAGGTTTTGGTGTTGACCGAGCTAAATGGTGAAGATAAAACTTCATCCAGAAAAACAAGAAGAATTCAAAAAGTAGAGCCTCATAGCAACTGCAAAGCTAACCAAGCTGTCTCACAATGATCTAAACACAGCTCATGTTCCTTACTAGAGGGTAAACAGCCCAACCCTTAGTGAATTCTGCAGTCTTAGTCATAGGATGAGCTGATACTGAGGACAAATTAAAATTGTCCAAAGTGTCAGTTTGTTTTAAAGAACTTGCCATGAAGGAAAAAACTCTCATAGAAGTCCGTGATCATAGGTAGCTGTGTGATCCTGCATTTGCATTTGGCCATTAAAGACGTTGTTAAGTATCTTACATGAATCTCTCCACTAACATGGAACTGTTTCCATTCTGGTTAACCCACCTGGTCTTAAACCATTAGGAAATTTCTAAAAGTTGGTTCCAAACTGAGCCAAAAAATAGCAGGTTTTCCTTGGAACCAAAGTAGGCATGACGTATACTTGATTACAATGGTTCTACTGTAAACTTGTGGAAACGCGGGGTGCTTAGCAAGATAGCACCAAGGTTCCAAGAAACCTGTATGGAAACAAGTGCTAAAGCTTATTTGATGGAAAAAAAAACACTAAGAGTAGAACTTTGAGCTTCAAGGTCTCAAACATTTTTTTTCAGCTCTCTGCTTTCAAATGTGAAACCATTTAAGGTGAAATTAAGATGTGGCAAGTGCAACTGGAAAGAGTTAACAGAACTCATTTTCCTACTCTGTAAGAGCAAAAGTCTGCTATGACATTTGAATATGCTGGTGTGTGTGAGTGCAAAACTCCTTTAGGTGTTTGGCAAGACATTTTATGACATGAAAAGTAAACAGAGGGAACTGAATATATTTGCTACGCCAGTAATGAGGAACCAGCTGATCTGCCTGGCAACCTACAACCTGTAGACTGACACGAACCTGGGTTGCATTATAGGTAAGTATGATGTATTGTTAAGTCATTTAGTACGGCCCTCGAAGGATGTTATGAAAGTTGAAATGGCCCATGAAATGACAAAGGTTCCACATCACTGACTAAAATAAATAGGTAACAACTGTGTTAACAACAATGCAAATGTCCGGTGAAAAAATACTACTAGAAAATGTTAATCAATATACATCAACTAGGCAGAAATTTTCAATTTCAAGTCTGACAGTGTTAACAATACTGCAAGGATGACAGTTAACTATGATACTTGTTCAAAAAAATACACAGTCACAGGTTTGTGCTGCTTGTTTATTTTACACTGCCCTCATACATGATTTACCCAAATAGAAGGAGAAATTGAGAGTAGGACTTCTAAGTGCTTGTTTCACCTGTTGTAATTATGTATTTTGGGTTTTCCCGTTCTCAAACAATTTATTAATAATTCATCCTCCATATTTTGTCTTCTACTGTGCCAAAAATTATGCAGAGTGCAAAGCTCAGCAAAATGCGCTGAGCGTTGGCAGTTTCATCAGAAGCACCCACCTGCTGGGGGATTATGTTTCCCTCCCTCAAATGGACATTGATGGTGTCCAGTGGAGCTGGCAGGAGCAGGTACTGACCGTTACTGTGGAAAGGCTGACCCTAGAGACCAAAATACAGATGACAGTGAACAGAAAAAAAAAATAATTTAAAGACTCCCCCGTAAAATGAAAAACAAGTTAATAACATGACTTACAAAAAACAACAATTTAAAAATCTGCAATTTTAATAAACAGTGATGGGGGGTTTTAGGGATTTAATCATTGGTAGGAGAGCAACTTTGCACTTTTATGATGAATGTTGGCTTGAGGCTACGAGTGTTTGGTAACTCACATTGTGTAGGCTGTACCAAGTGCCAGGGGGCAGGTAAGCAGCCAGCTCCACTGCCCCCTGCTCTAAGACTGGGCTAATGAGAAGCGAACGCCCCCACAGGAACTGTCGGTCTATGGTCTGACTGTTAGAATCAGTGGGAAATCTATCAGGGGTAGAAAATAAGATGGTTGTAGAAAGAGAGGCATGTGTTCTTAGTCATTTCATTTACATATAGAGCAACAGAGGACATAGAGAGGAGAGGACACATACTCCATGAAGAGAGGCCGCGCCACAGTGTCAGCAGAAGCATGTGCATGATGGAAGAGTGTGTAGAGAAAGGGGAGAAGAGAGTATCGAAGGTTCAACGCACTCCGCATGGCTGCCTGGGCCTTCTGCCCAAATATATAAGGCTCCTGAGGCTGTGGGACACACACAAAACACACAGACATGAGATGATATAGTGTTACTGCTTTTCATAATAAATGAAACAGATGGACTCCTCTAGACGCAGTGAAAAAAAACACAGTGCAGACAACTACGTCCAAAAAACAACAACACATGAACAGTGTTACTGTCTTACAGCATTCAGCCTGTCGTTGTGGTTTCTCATAAATGGGTAAAAGGCCCCAAGCTGCATCCATCGCACACACAACTCCTCAGTGGTGTTGCCTTCGAAGCCACAGATGTCTGCCCCCGCAAAGGGCACCCCGAACAGGCTGAACTGCAGAACAGCTGGTGAACAGAGGTTGACACAAGTGCAAAAAGTCTGTTAAAATCTATTCAAATTATCTGTGTCACTTCAAAAATAATAAGAAAACCTGATGATTTGGTTAGACAATTTATTCTATCATAAAGATATGTCAGAAATAGCATCAAAATGTTTGAAAATGTTTGAACATATTAACAGCACATCATTATGGGATTTGAGAAACTACATCTCCTCACCAGGGATGGAGTATCGAAGCTGCTCCCAGTCACTCCTGACGTCTCCTGTCCACACTCCAGAGAAGCGTCCGATGCCGGGGTAGGAGGAGCGGGACAGGACAAAGGGTCTCTTCCCTTGTACTTTGATAAGAGCACTGAAAACCACCCAGACACCCAGAATGGATACAGATTACAGTTCAAATAATAAATCCCAAAAAAAAACTCTATTCATAGATTGTGTGGTAGCACTCTGAGCTCCAGAAGACTCAAAATTCAAAAGTCAAATGTCCTCAAGGAAAGAAATTATAAAATATTTGATAAAGACAGACCCGAAATTACCTTGCAGTGACCACCGTTTTAATAATACAGTTTACACTATGTTTTGTTTATGCGTCCTGCTGCATAGATGTTGGCCTTTTTTTAAGGTAACATTTGAAGCTGGACTTGTTTGACTAGGTAATTAAAACATGTTTGACTTCCCTTTCAACTGATGTCAAAAGATTTACCTTTGTTTTTCTTGTTTTGTTTTTACAAAGGCGTGTTTTACAAAGGTAAACAGGTGATGGCTTGCATTCCATTCTGTGCAATTGTTGCTATTACCTTTTTGCATATTAATTAGTTTTTGGTCTAACCTGTGTGTGGCGTAGGCTTCAGTGAGTCCGTACATGTTGTGCAGGTTGTAGTGAGTTGACAGCTTCTGCTGAGCCGACATACAAAGAGTTCCTGAGTTCAACTGGCCTCCAACCACCTCTGTTTGAATGGCAGCCAGAGAGACACACAGAGAACAAATTAGTGCAACATTTTCAGCACAAAGTAGGGTAATTTAAATTATATTCTGAATATGCTTTAAATATGAATTGACTGTAAATGTAGCATGTTTTTGTATGCCTTAGATATTAATAGGGTGCTACACTGATCTAGTACACTCACTGGGTGTGTAGGGAGGGTTGTCAAGATCACTGTTAGGACAGCCCTCCACTGAGCCCGGCACAAAACTGGATGGTTCATTCATATCCTTAGTGAAGCATGGCAGAAAAACAACAGGGAACAGTTATTCTTTATGCAATTCTAAGCTAAAAAATTAAATTCATTTTAGAACACAAATCCTGAAATTCTTGTTGTCTTATTAATAGGATCTGTGCCTAAACAACCTGTTCACTGTAGCGTGTGTGCGTGAAATTACTCACAATCCACAGACCATCCACAGGAACTTTAGAATGAAAATCTCAGATGCAGTCCTCCCACCAGCGTCTCGTCTCTGGGTTGGTGAAGTCGGGGAAGGCTGTTGGTCCTGGCCAAACCTGGACTGGCAGTATTGGGAATATGCATGACATAAATGCCCCACAATTGCAAAAAAACTACTGTCTTCTGAAAAAAAAAGGTCTGACCTCTCCTATCAGAATGTGTCCTGTAGCATTTTTAATGAAAACGTCTCGTTTCACTCCATCATCAAATGGCAAGTAAGTTCCAGGAGGGCTGGTGCTGCTGATCCCTGGGTCCTTAGGAAAAAACCAAAAGAGCATGACTCACTCACAAGTTAAGAAAGTTCTGCTGCCACCTACTGGAAAAACACTGTTAGTGACTACTTATGCTCATTTACAGAATCACACAGTATAACCAATTTCAAGAGGTGCTGTTTTGTGTTTATGTGTTTTTTAATATTTGAATTAAAAGTTACATTGGCATCAGTTGTTTTTTGTCACATCTTTTAAATGTAAAGATGTCACACCAGGATGAGGATGTACTTCATGCCTTTCTCATGGAACTCCTCCACCATCTCTGGGAGGTCTCCAAATCGCCAGGGGTCAAAGGTGAACACCCTGCGCTTATTTGCATAGTCCAGATCATTCCACTGCACATCCTGATGGTGAAATGAGCAGAAAACAAAGTAATCTGTTATGGATTTTATGAGTGAGTTGATACATTTAAATTTTCATATAATTAATTGTTGATTAGACTCACAAATTAATTTTTCAAATATCAGAAAGCCTCTCTATTATTATGGTCATATGTGCACACAATGAATTCCCATATAAAGATAAAATGTCTTGTGAGCTTCAATTATTATTTCCATTTCATAGAGCTTTGTGAGTACTTCAGTTACCATGGGAAATTTTGCATTGTGCATGCGCTCTGCCACATGCCGGGTTGTTTTAGTGGTTGTGTAACCCCAGCGACACAGATGAAAGCCCAGTGACCAATATGAAGGCATCATGGGATAGCCTGGGGACAGATAAATGACAACAAAGGAAGACATGAACACATCCGCTCTTTTCCAGGTTATAACTGCGCTGCCTTGTGTATACACTACACACAGTGCTTTAACAGGTTTTCCCATTTCAAACTATATATTTATCTTGTTGGTATGTATATTGCCTGACACTCCTGCCTACAAAGATGTGTTGCACTTAAAAAAACATACCAATGACCTGGAGGTACTGCCGTAAAACACTATGAGGGTCAGGACCCAAAAACACATACAGGTCCAGGATCCCACCGATAGCCACCCAGGTGAGAGCAGGGGTCGGCTGCAGCATCACCTCTGCGAAGACATTTGGATGGATATTTGAGTATTCTTGTAAGCTGAAGAGTCAATTGTGTATGGAAAGTGAGGATAAAATGTGGAAGTGGGATGCTGTGTATGTGTGTAAACATATAGGTTGGTACCAATTGCATTGCTGTTGAGAAGGAAAACTCCATGTGCCAAGCCGTCCTCCTCCTGTACGATGTAGAACGGGTGGGAACCATAGAGGTTAGCATCAGCCTGTAGAGAGAGAAAAGTATCCAAATTTAAAACTAGAACACAAGAGGAGAGAGGCAGGAAATGACAAAAGGCTGATAATGGCTTGACTGCAGGGATGGCTTGGTTTTAAATGCTTCACAGGTCCAGTGTTAAGTGGTATCTAGCAACTGAAGTTGCAGATTACAACCAGC
>JAPZDY010000009.1:11564971-11596181 GCA_029783645.1 Ctenochaetus hawaiiensis | reverse complement strand
ACTACCTGTAGGGGGTCTATGACTCTTGTGCTTAAGAGCCATCAGCTTTCATTATGTGTAATGCATAGGGTAAATACAATGGAGAAAACAATGGTTCCCTATAGAATGCATAGACGGAGGCTAACTCTGGTTGGCTGACATACAAATACATGTTTGCAAAGTCAACAGAGAGTGACAAGCAAACAGTGAGCGGATATACATGTGGGCTAAGCTGCACTGACTTGGTCCAGGGAAAAGATTTCTGCTTCCCCCTCATTATGTGGGTGTACGGTTGCCTGACTGAAGGACAACAACAGGTGTGTGCAGATCCTGGTACAGAACTGATCGAATTTATATTCAACAGCTTTCCAGAAAAACAGATGAAGCGGAGGAAGCAGCCTCCGCTTCGGTTTATTAATGATTTGGGTATTAGGTGTATCTAACCGGGACTTGTAGGTACAAACCAGTCATTTTTTTTCTCTTATTAAAACTTGGGAGCCCTTGAAAAGTAAAAAGATTAATATCACTAAAAACATGAATGTCTTTGATCAGGGCAGGTTTTCCAGTGACTCTTGCATGTAATCTTATCTACTGTAATTATCAAGCATATAGTACCTGCATTAACACAGTGACCATAGTTTATGCTGTGTGAGCAGAGGTGCTTACCCTTGCCCACTCTAACCTTGATTACAGGCTATATTTGCCCCTTGCTCAGTTACTCATTACCCAGTTTCCATGCCTAACAGAACCTCTAACCACATTTTCCTCGGCTTGATCCCAAAAAACTTTTCCTTTAAGTCAAAAATACAAATAAAAAAACCCTATTAGTACTATTTGGCCTGATCAAATACAGGTATATGCTTTAAATGAATCAGTGTAAGTTATGGATTTAAACACTGGTAAATTAGCTATAGAGACCAAAAGGCCATAAACATGTTTATGTCTGCTACAGAGTTGAACTTTTTAATGTTGTACAGCCATGTTAATGTTACTGAAATTGATTTGCTTGTGTAGCAGGCCTAGAGTGGCCATTCAACAAGCTGCTGTTTTTGGCACTCTGGTATAGGCTTCATTCTTGCCCTGAAGGTTGCCACATGGTTGGACACCCTTTTGTCAACAGTAGGATCACAGAGACTATTTTTTAATAAAAAATAAACATACCATTCCAGACAACAATAAAACAAAGTGTCTCAGCCATGATAAAGTACCAAAGTTTCATATGTGGCCTCTACTTTTATTAAATTCTTAAGTTAATTAAAGTCTTACTTGGCCCTTCATGACAGAAATTAATGCTGAAAAGGAAAAATGCCAAATTCAACTCAATGTGGTCCAAAAAATAGAGCCAGGATCTCATTGTTTTTTCTGTAGCAACATACAAAAGCACCTTGTTTTTATGCAAAGGTAACCTGAAGAGCAAACTGTGCCTTGAGAAAAATGGAAACAAACAAAAACTTGACACAGATGCACACTTGAGTCTGTTCCTCTCCTCTTACCTTCTTTAAGAGTCCACTTGATAGAGCCTGACTTCTTGCTCACGGCATGCAGGTTTCCATCCAGGGTGGACACAAAGAGCAGGCTTTCAGGAAGGGAAACTGTGCTGGCATTGCAAAACCCCTACAGAAACACAACACACAAAAAAGGTAAGTTTCTGCATCCAAACCCAACCTTACTCAACACTAAAATACCACAGTCACACCTTCTTTTAATGCACATAAATTAAAATAACAACATATTAAACTTGGAAATTAGCAAGCAGGCATGTGTGAGCATGCATGCTCCTTATTAAATACATGGGCTAAGTTAAAATGCTGTGCTCCTGCATTGAGTCTCTGAATGATGATTACTAATCACTCTAATCACTCATTACTTTTTCCATACACACCCCTCTTACATAAGTAATATGTTAAAAATCAAAGCATGCTAATAAAAATATTCACATGCTGATATAAAGACATCTGACAGAAGAAGATCATATTGTCTGATAAAAATGTAAGGCCAATTTCTGTCATCACTCCAGTACGGAGTGAAGAGGGTGGGGGGTGGTTGGCTGCCCCAGGGATCACGCCACCTTGGCCTGCTTTACAAATGAATGTACTTCAAATCAATATCTTACAGGGAGGGAGCTGACTAGCTAGGTAACAAGAGGCAGGTTCCTGAATGAGATCTCAGAGCTTTAAGTAGCAGCTAAAGCAGAAAGGCTGCAACGTGGCTAAAGGTAAACAAAACCGGGCATGGGGGTGAATCCATGTGCACATGCTACACTTCAGCATCAGACTCATAATACCACCTAGCAGACCATATAAGGTTGGTTTGTTGATTTTTTTCTTTCATAATGAACTGAGCTAAGAAGGTGATTCAGCTCCTCTTTACATTGCTAAATAGTGTGCCCACAGGCCACATGGGAACCCTCATTTCCAGAACCTTTTACTCCCACTCAGAGAGACATGAACAGTAATGGGAACACTTGGATTGATTTATTACATGACAGACTGCATTTCACAAAAGGGAGGTTGGACATGTGCAAAGAGAAAAGTCAGAAGAAGGAAAAGCAAACAAAGATGCAACCAATCCACCAAAAACAAGTCAACTCACAACCACAGCAGTAGCTAAACAACCTGGCCTCGTGACTTGGCTTATGCCAGAATTAACAACACGGTGGGTGATGTGTGCTCCACTCACCCACTATGGAATCCTGAAAACACTGATTTTGATAACCAAGCCACAGGCCTCTTATGGTTTTGGCACTAATGTGCAGGGAGAGGTCTAGTCAGGGTGTCCTGACAGCTCTGACTGCCCCTCAAACCTGAGAGGACTGATCAGTCTGTGTACTTTAACACTTTTCAGTCACCCACTATCAGGGTCAGACTTGGAATAAAAACTCTGAGAAAAACACCAAACCTGCCATCTTTACCAAGGGGAGTCTTAAGAAGGCTCAACACAGAGACAGACCTCATTCTCCTGCTAAACCACAGCGATATTGATCAATATCCCTGACTAATCCCTCTGAACAGCTCCCTGTGGGCAGTGCAAATAGCCCCTACATATAATGCAGATTACCAGTCTACTATTACTACCACACTCTTCTGAACATTTAGACACTGAAGATAAGTAGGCTGAAGTGCTCTTAAGACAGACATGGACAAACCACCAGTGCCAGTAAAGTGAGGCCTGGGCATTGGATATGGTGAGTGACTCAGGGTGTTCCTCTTGGTCACAGTGCTTGCATTTCCTCACAAAAATAAGGTCATAAAAAATGACCAGTGAATCTCAAAAGGGCAAAGCTGTTATTTTTACGACTCTCATCACTTTCCCCCCTTGTGTTCTTCATCTTAAACTTTAGATGGGAAAATACTAGTCTGTTGAAACTGACCAAACAGAAACCAGAGTCAAAACAACCCTATAAACTGAAAGTTCTGAGTTTGCCTACTGATCCCCTGCTGTAGTCTCACATCCTATGCAAGCATATGTGTCAATATTGTGCACCTGTGACTGTTCTCACTGGGCTGTTGACTCACGAGCAACACACAACTGTACTAGGAGAATCAAAACTAACTTGTTTTTGGGCCCCCCGTAACCTCTATCAGGGTTCTTGGTTTCACAAGCAAATAACTTAACATCTGTCAGCCTGCTAGTATTGGATGGATGTTATTGAACAGCTGTTGAATAGACCATAGTATCAGGCCTCAGAAATATCTATTTTACAAATCTGGCTGCTATAAAGCATTTTTGATTTAAAAGTGGGGACATTCCCTCTTATTTCCTCATTCCATGTAACAGAAATGTTTAGTTGTTGCGTAAGCGAATTACATAACATTACAGAAGTGGGAGAGACCAGAGTCTTTGGCAGATCTGAGGTCTTCAGTTTTTTTGTCTGCAAATAGGCCAGACATGGCTTAAAGGGACACTGACTACTATCTTCATGATATCACTGGTAACGGTAAGTCTGGTGTCTTGTTTGGCAGACCAACCTGCACACAAGCTATAATCAGCCAATGAGTGCACACAAGCACATTAGTAGTGCACCTGCATTATTACATCCTTTTCATATACCATAATATGCTGTCAACAGGATGATAGAGTATTACATCACTAACCAATAGTTAGGAGTGTTGTGGTGAAAACCTGTGAACCAGAGCAACAGCAGTAAAAAAAATACAATGATTTGCTTAAAAGACAGAGGACTGCTAGACCAAAGACTACAAGCCAGACAGACCGTTTTTTTTGACAGAAAAAAGACCAGACACATATCAAACAGGGGGAGGGAACACCTTTGGGAGGAGAAAAAGTATAACTGTGTAGAACTTCTCTATCCAGTAATGCTGCATCAATCTGTGAGTTACTTTTGAAATTAGTAGTAGTAAGAAAAATGTACCAATAGTTTGACTGAAAATACTATAGAGGAAACGTGTTGTAAAGTGGTGGCTTTTGCAGGGTAACTGATGTAGGTTCCTGCAGAAATATTTAAAAAGAGGGAACAATCAACTGGTGATTGTTCTCAGAAGTTCAAAAGACAGTAAACTAGTCACCCTAAAAAGCTGCACAGCAGTGTGCCTAAACTGTCACATGCATAGGCAAATTTTTACTACAAGATAACTTCTAGTCTAAAATGCCACATGTATTAACGGGGCATACAAAGCAATGCTACCACTTTCTGTTAAAAAGGTGAAATACTTTCTTGCCTATCATCATCTTTTCTGCAGCAGCAAGCTGTCTTCTTGCAGCTTGTTTGGGCACAGACAAAAATCAACACTGGAACTGACAAATACTTATCTCGCACCTAGTAACTTGTTATGGGAGGTGCACTGCAGCAGCAGCTAAAAAATGTGTTTTGAAAGTCATTTAGAATATCCCTAAGAAAGGCAGGATCAAGAACAGCCTGATGATTCATCAATCTTAAAAGTCCTACATGAACAGAGTTTCCCTTCAAGGCTGCAAAAAAGTTTTTTGTTTGATTCCCTTCACAGTTTCAGATACCAAGGAGAGTAGAATTATACAAATAAGTCAGGTGAGGATCTATGCCTCCTACTGTCAAAAAGACAATGTGTTACTCTTTTAACAATTTAGTGGAAATCACTGGAGATAGATCTTAGCAATGTTTCTTGCCAACACTGTCTATCAGCTGCACTCTGCATGGTGTTGCTTCAGTGGGGAGGATGTCACGTGTTGGCCCTCGTTCAGGCACACTCAGTTGAAGCACAGCAAATCTACTGTTGTGATAAGATAGTGTAAGATCACTTTTTTTTTTTTTGCAAACAAGCCCCTCTTAACTCCTAATCTTCATAAACTTACTATAAATTTCATGTAAATGTGTGAGGTTATTAATGAGCATAATGTGTGAAGAGGAATCTATAAACAAACAGCAATAGTTCCTGAAACAGCTGGCTGGATTTTAGTCACTGACACAACCTCATAACAGTGGAAAATAGGATGACCTAAAAAAAATGGCCCGATTAAAGGAAGAGACAGTAAACATCTACATTAGTAATTTTTCTTTTGCTCTTTTACTATATCTCTCTCTTTCTCACACACAGACACTCATTCACTCACTCTTTTATTCCTCCTCTGCTCCAGCAGCCTGTCTGACAAGAATTTGAGACGTGATAGGGGATTAAAATGCTACTTTAATCTGCTACTTAGCTTGAGTGGTTTGCTAGCTTCTTAGCTAATGTCCCTGCATGGAGATTTCCTCAGGATCTGACTCAGTTTCAGCAAAGTTAACTACTGTATCTCCCATTTTGCATCAGCCACTTAAACAATGGAATCTATTGTCTGTTTGCAGTGTCCTTTAGTAAACAACACAATACATCTCAACTTGATTTATATTTTTACAGCCCTCCCTTGCAAACAAACTGGTGCTTTAAGGTCACAATATTTGTGTATCACATTTTGCTGCATGTTGATCTGAACAGTAACAGAGTTGTTTTTGTGGTTATTTTGTTCTGGCCTGGGATAGATGGTGCATGAGTTCATCACCCTAACCACCAAGATTCAGAATGCATAACAATGCCATGCCATGGAACTTTTTAAATTAGAGACTACAAATGAAACACACTGCTTTTCTTGTGGATATGAGAACAAGTTTGCTCTATGTGCAGACTCCTTTCAATGAACGACTGAAACCAGGTCCCATAATATACATGTTAAATACAATCCTTGCATGTCTCGTTAAGGTAGTAACATTAGGACTCAATGAGGGTGACATTTTTATATTACCAAAATACATATATTGAACTCAATTCAATTATTCAAAAAGATTGAATTATATATTTGATATAAAAGCACATATAAAAGTCATGCTTAAGATTACTCCAAAATTTGGCTGCATAATAAAAGTCAGAAGTGTTACTAAAAAAAAAACTGATAGGGAGCCCAAACATCTGGCTCTTGTTGCAGAGTTGAGCCAAAATTATCTGGCTTACTAAAAAGAGTTCACTGGAATTCCCGTCACTAGCACTGTGTCTGTCCTGCTGCCCACAAGCAGCTGTAAGTAGCTAATCAAATAAAGGGGAGGGCTTTTGTGAAGTCCAATGCAAATCTGTGTGTGACTGTTATTTGTAAGAATTGACTTTACCTCTATACAGAAACAAAACATTCTTACAGTAGGCATCTGTTGATCTTGAGCTGCAACAAGTCGATTGAATCAGTTAGTTGAATTTGAAATAATTTTGAAAATATATCAATTCACTCCTTTTTTTAAGCACAAGTGTCAATTATTTGCTGAAATCAGATTTTTAATGTGATGATTAGATCCTTTCTTTGTTATTTATGACAGTACAGTAAGACTTTGGGGGTTTTGACAGTTGGTTGAACAAAAAAAGAATTTGAAAAAAAAAACCTACTTGTGCCAAGCATTTTATTGGCATTTTATTGACAAAATGAATAGATTAATAACAAAATTAATCCTCAGATTCATTATTGAATTAACTGTAAGTAGCAGTCGCAGTCTGATCTAAAGTTTCTCTGGCTTTGAGCATCGTTTGAGGGATGTCTGTCCATGAACATCTATTGGTGAGCCTAAAGACTCAGATTTCACCAACAGATCAATCCATCTCCTTTGCACCATGCACTGAGCACAATGCAAGCCCAAAACACTATAGTTGCTAACGTGTAAGCCAAAGATTTGTGTTAATCTCATGGAAAGACATAAAATGTCGAGTTTATATGCATGCAGTGAAATTATTTGGTGACATGCTCATGTAATTACTTTTATTAAATTCACTTGTTTCCTAAGGTGATTCTAAGATACTCGGAGGGGTATTGATGAAATGAAAATATATAAAAGACTGGGAAGATCTAGAGCCAAATATTAACCATACAGATCAACAAATCCTCTCTAATAGATAATGTTAGTTCTCGGTTAAAGATGCCCCCTCTACCGTTTCTCAGAGGGAAGATGAAATATAGTTTTCATGACATGGAAGAACTGGGTTTTTTCTTGTTTGTGACAGTGGGCTAATGGACTGGAAATGTTGCACACTGACAATGACATATTGTTTTTTTTAATAACATAGTTTCCAGTGCTCAAATTACTTAAAACCATTCGCTTTGAGCCAGCAAGCTAACATTAATGCTAGCATAACGTTACTTCTCACATGTCAAAGACAACACGCAGCACACAGACTTAACAGTTCAATTACAAACAAATATTTTCGCTTAGACTCGTTGTATTTGTGTGACTGGAGGCAGAAAAACACTTACGCTGAGTGAAAAAAAAATGCAGTTTGGTGGGTAACGCAACTCCAAGCTAATGTCATCTAACTTAAGCTAGCTTATCCAGTTAGCCCCTCTTACCTTTTGTGGGAGACCAACGCAGCAGAGCAACACCAAAACCCACCACAGCCGGGTCGGACTGTTCACGGTCCAGTCCATGTCGTCTGGTGTCAAACCGGGATAGACGGTCGGTCCGAAAAGCCGTTGACTACATAGAAAACGTGTTGTGGCTAACGACCTGATGACACAAGCTGTGAAAAACGTTTTAATGTTAAAGGCACTGATCCAGCGGGTACGACGTTAGATCCGCTTCTTCCTGAAATGAAACCCGTGGGGGTTGGACTTTGGGATCCAGATATCCACACGAGTGGAGGAGGGGAAACGTAACGTTCGTTTCAACCAATGAAAAACACCAAGCGGAAACCGGATGTGGTATAAAGTACATCCGGGGGACATTTTCTGCACGAGTCCAACGCATTGGAAGCATGCTTTCTCCACTGAGACCGGCCAAAGTCAAAATATTTGAAGTAAACATGACCGAGAAAAGCGTGTTATCTGCATTGTATTTTTTGGATTTGGTATCATGATATACATTTTAGTTTGTAAATGAAAATCGTGCAGGTTTAATGAAGCATGATGTATAGAGGAGAAATGTGACAAGGCCGCAACGGCGTTAAATGTGCAGGTAAGTTGGATATTTTTAAAACGTAAAATGACAAATACAAGGAATAATCTTATGCTAACTAACAGCATGGTATGATACCCACAGGGTCGAGGATGAATTCAGGTCGAAGTTCCTTTTGTCAAGTAATTGCACATCTACACGTGGGCTGACGGGTGGTGTACTTACAGATGAACGTCTGCCAAGACCCTTTTGAACTTAAGACAGTAAGTATTTCTCAAAAACACATGTATTTAATTCATTTACAGACTCGTCGATGATGATTTTTGTGCGTTAGACTTCTGATGTAAAAATGAAGTCAACATAAATAATCTGACGACCCACAAACACCTGTCTGATGTGTGTTTGCGTGTGTTTCCTTAAATTCACTAAGATTTATTTTTTTTAAACTGCAGGAAAGCAGGAAATGGATGTTCGAGTGGATGGACACCTGGACTAACAACAGAGTAAGTGTCTTCAGTGAACAGAAAGTGGCTTGTAATGTTTATGAATGATGATCGTAATGCGTTAGACTTCTGATTTTAACAATGACGACAGTTTAGATCTGACATAACACACAAACTTGTTTGTATTGAATGGTGTTTTGCGAACTTAATTCAGTTCAAGTTGTTTTTCTTCCACAGAAATCAGACTGCGATGACCAGGAAACAGACATGAAGTGGTAAATTACAAGGTGGCACAATGACTCCTTTGGATCAGATGTTCTTTACATGTCATTTGTAACCATAAGATATACAAATACATATCTGTATACTAATTTCTGCACTGTAGTATGTAACAAATGTCTTGCATCAATAAATCATTTTTAAAAAGCACTATTGTGGTTGATGCATCATTTTTCATGTTAAAAAAAGATTTTTAGCACCTCTTTAACCTGAATGGCCTTTTCCTTGGCCTTTCACACAGGTCAAGAGCAGTGCAAGATCATGGCATGTCTTGTCATAACTGGAGTTTCTTGGCAATTTCACCAAGTTTCTCTTTTTAAGCAAGACACAGAATCTCAATGCAGCCCAGAGCAGTAACTAATAAGAATAGACACTTGACATAGTTGAAACAAATAAATAACAATGCACAATCCATTATTAAGGAGAGCTGCTGCAATAGTCAACAAATACTTGCCTAAAATGTTTGTGATTATTCTGACAGATAAGTCCTCTTAATCTTTTCTGGGTAGCAACTAATGCGAAGGGTCTCTGGTTTCACCTTTGTTATTGTGCGAATTTATTCAATTTTAATGTTATGTCCCGCTAAATTAAGCAGCTTTGGGTTTTTGATGGTTGGAAACAGGTCTGATCACATTACTTGACACCCACAGCGATGCTTGATAGAAATTTTTAATATTTTCTTACTTTTTGTAGATGAAATGATCAGTTGATTAAGTGAAAAGAGAGAAAGTGTGAATAAGTAGTATCAAAGAAATTTGTTGCAACCTCAAACACACTTTTAAAACAGAAATCTGAGATGTACAGTTGGGCCCAGACTCAGCTATGATCTAATCTTCCTCATTTCCTGTGAAATCTGCAAAGCTGCACAAATTTCTTTCCAAGCAAAAGATTTTTTTATTGATCCACAACGGTCAAAACCAGAACATTCTGTGACATCACTGAACACAACAGCAATGTTTCATATTTTCATCACTGTGCAAATGAACAACACCGAAACCTGTGAAAACAAAGGGCATGTCCTGACAGACACAGTAATGGCACAAAGACATTTTCTCTTTTATCCTCAACTGATGCAACAAATGTAGCGGCTCACTATGGAGGAATGTTTGATTATTTTAAAGGCACTTTCTGCCTCATACACTTTGCCTGCACACACATTTGAACATAAAACATGTAAAAGTTGACTGTAAAACAGCCTTTTGTCTTGGCAGAGTACAAAGTTACTGTTGTAGTTCATTGGTGGTATCCCTCTTGAATCTGCACAGTACAGAAAGAACAGCAAATAAATAATTCAACAAAAAAAGAGCATTCAGTAGCTGGATGTCCTATGACAACATTAAATAATATGGCTAATATCCAGTATGTTATTTAAATAAGATAGTAAGAGTGAGTATGGTTTCCACTCTTCACCTAAAAAACTCTGTGTTACAAAGTTCAGAACTTTCAGCCTCCTGCTGCTCCCACACACACACACACACACACACACACACACAAACAAAGTCACTCCTTGCAGATTATATCTCTTTCTAATGAATTTGCAGCTAAAATGAACCAAACTTGGACTTAACATCACTGCAGTGGCTTCACTGGAACACAAGATAATTCATGTTTGTCATCATTAACTCATCAAGTAGCCTCCAAAGAGGACTGAAAGATTGCTTTGGCAATAAAAACAAAATTATTACTCTCGCTCAGCTATGAATTTAACATGAAAAGAAGTCTTGAAACATGTTGCATCATCAGTGGATGAGCTATTCCTCTCACAGCTACAAAGCTGCATTTCTTTGTATACATTCATCAGACCTAGGCAATGTTCAGTTGAATTATTCTTTTTTTGTAGCCCCATCTTCTGCACTGAACCCATCAGTGGGCAGCCACTGTGCAGCACCTGGGGCAAGTGGTCTGGGTCGGGGGCCAAGATACATGTGGGGAACAGGAGCACCCCTTAGGAAACCCACGTAAACACTGGGAAAACATGCGAACTTCTCACAGAAAGGTCCTTCCCCAGGACTCCAACTCAGGACCTTCTTGCTGTGAGGCAACAGGGGCCCAGTTCAGCTGCTGTGTTTTCACAGACGGTTTAATTCAACCTCCTGATACAGTTTCAGCTCCAATCCCTACCACACAATTAGAAGCAAAAAGGCTGAATGTCATGATAGTGTTCATTTTGGATTAAAACTAACCTGGTATGTTCGATGGACTCAGTACCATTGATCTGTTTGCATATAAGTGCCAAGCGACTGACACAGGCAGCAGTGTGGATGGGTAGATACCCCTGTGAAGAGTGTATTAATGAACTATGGGGCTTTTAGCAAAATCATGTCCAGATTCTTTCAATTATTCTCTTAAACATCTTGCTCACTCAGACATACAGTGGTCTCAAACTTATCATAGAGTCATAGCAGACAATAAACAGCTCAGTTAGACAAAAAGTTACAACTATCATGTTTGGTGCAGCTGTACATCACAGGCTTTATGGTTCTTTTTGTTGAATCTGATGGCTGTTTGTCAATCAACATATTCATTAGACAGTCTGGACATTCCCCATGTGTTGGATTTCATCAGATAATTCATGACCATGTTTGATGTCACACAAATAAAGCTGTGTGATTGGATGAAAACCCATGAGTAACAATCCCATTTCACTTGCTTTAAGTCACAATGGATGATCTTAAGACCACCCAGCACTTCTAGTTTTTTGTAAGTGGCCACAGACTGTTGCAACAATGGGACTGGAATCATGGGTACAAATATCGCAGTTGGCCCAGCCTGGTTGCTGTACTCTCTGGTATCTGAGCTGAGGGCGGGGTCTTGTCATATTGCCATGGCGATAAAATGTCCGTTTTCACACACTTTGAACAGCAGTCTTCACATGTCCGAGACTTCAGACTCCTCCGGTTCCGGGTCCTTCAAGGCATCGTTTGTCACAGTAACCAAGTTGGTATTTGAACGTGTGTCCATGGCAGAGTGCATTATGGGTAGCCATACATCATCCATGTTTGGCATCACAAATATTTTCTGTGGGCGGTCAAGCACAATAAGAGGCAAGTCATCTTAAATAAGGGGTAGGAGGACACTGAAACAGAATTATTCAAAAGCTAGAAAGAAGAGAATGAATAAGAAATGACTAATTAATATGCTTTTTACCTCAAAATATTTATTAAATGTTATATAAAGGGATTATATATAAAAGACCTGAAATACATCATCCAGCGTGTACCCAACCACTGTATTTTTATAAGTTCAGTCTCTGTTGAAAGTGTATCTGTACACTCACTCACAAATGTCAACAAAGAGCACTGCAGCACTGTACTTTACTGGAGGCTTGGTTTAGGGGGGTATATAATAATAACCCTAAGTGGATTCTGGCAGGGATAAATGTAGATGTGTGGTAGACCTGACAGGGACACAGTAGTTTTCAGGTGTGCCTCAGGGCAGTTATCTAGCAGCAGGCCTATCATTACTTTTGATATATGTATATATGACGGGTGGGAAAGCCACAGGCACACTGCTTTGAAGTGCATGTAAGTGGGCAGCCATAAATGAATCCATTTTTATTACCTAAATAGTGGACAAGCCAGGCCAACTGAGTATAAGCATCACCTACTTACTACAGGTGAATAGATTGTATTTAAGAACACTTGCGTGTAGTTTTCTGTCTTTGTCAGCACGTACCTGGAACTCCTGGTCCAGTTTCTTCTCAATCCAGTCGGTCACATGAACCAAAGTGACCTCCCTCTCACCCAGTTTAGGCCGTGCTTTCAGCTCTAGGTGAGGCGGACTCCGAAAACCATACCTGACAGCGAAGAGGGATCAATGTTGGATAAAATGTTACTGGATGCATTAAAATCAACAGATTTTGCTCATAGCACTAAATTCAATACATTTTCCAGTTTTACAACATAAGTTGCTTTGTGGAGGAAAAGTGTTGCTTAAAATAAGATCATGATTATGATCATGATTAGATCAGTGGCTTGTGAGCAAAGCCTAATTCTGACCCATCTTTCACTTTGTGACATATGTATGATAACTAAATGATGATGATGTTCCACTCCCAGTGAGGTGTTATCATGAGAAGAGTAATCTTCTGAATAGGTTTTGGTTGAATGTAGTGTAATATTTTCCCTGTTTGAGCTTGTGAATGATGGTTGCTGGACTATAAAAAGTGACACACTTAACCCTGTATATTACTGTTATGTTTTCTCTTTGTTTGTACCTCTTTTTTTATTGTTTATTCTCTGATCTATGTGATTTTGGATCTTGAAAAAACAATAATAAGTGAGTTATTAAAAAAAAAACATTGGGGAGCATCAGAAAAAAAACACAACATCTTCCTCTTTTATTTTCATTAATCATCTGAAGATTTTTTTTGGTACTGACCCACTGGTTAGGGAACACTGCTGTAGGTACTTATGTATGTGATCTTATTATCAACATCATCAAGACATTTTTATAATTAATCTTATAAAGTGCATTGTGTGTAATTAGGGATTTAATATTCAACATCTGTAATGAACAGCTACCTTTGTGACTTCATTTTTTAATTGTTTAAATATGTTTAGTTCAGTGGTGATTAACATTTTTCTTTTACTGTGTGCATGACTGCATTTGGCCAGCAGAGGGTGCGTATGTATTCCCTTAGTACATCACACAGTGTTCAATGCACTCCTCCCTAGAAATGAACGTACCATATCCTGTCTGTGGGGGGAGGTGGGATGTTTACAGCCAGCGTCCCACGGCACTCTTGCACCTCCACAGTGAGCAGCAGGGGTGTATTGGACACCTCCTCCATCTTCTTCTTGATGAACTCTGTCTCTGTGGCTTTCTGGAAGTACTTTGACTTGGCTATCTTGTCCACAAAACGCATGATCTTGCTGGGCCTGTGGCCTCCCACATAGCTACACGAACAGAGGATGGAAACAGAGGAAGAGGAGGAGGCAAGGCAAGGAGTGAGTCAGGTTCATCATTTATTCATAACAGCATCTCTTGCTACTCAGCACTCACGATGGGAGGGGAGTGACCGGGTGCTAAACTAAATCAGCGGCAAGCTTTCAAACGTGTGAGACTGTGTGTGTAGGTGGGCGGGTGGGTGGTTGGACTGAAAGGGCAGAACATTCTGCCCGAGAACATCATCGTGAATCTGTTTCTGCCCATTTTCAATTCAGATATGTCGTGATGATGTCGTAGAGAGACATTTGCTCACCCCTCGCCTCCAGGCAGAACAGCTTTGTCACTGAGGAGTTCTGGGGGATCTTCCTCATCTGATGAGCCAGCACTAGATGATTCCTCATCACTGTCTGCCAGACAGTATGTTCGTGGCCTGGGCCTGTCACACACACACACGCACACAAATAAACATACACTTACAGCTGCTAAGTCAGTCTCAAATGGCTTTGCACAGAACCATTAAGAATGAAATTAACAAAATCCCATTAAATGCAACCCCACTGATATATATATATCACAGAAAATTGATCTCCAGCTATTTACTTAAGAAAATAAACCATGATCCAGAACAAAATGTATTGTTTCAGTGACAGGCAGCTATTCCACAACTCACCAGTCATTGACAAATCCACAGTGGTAAGCGTCCAGACAGAGGATAAGTAAATTAAGAGAGGGGAGGAAGAGCCAACAGAAAAAGGATAGGAATTGTGAAAAAAAAAAACAGATCTGACCACTAAAATGGTTCTAAATGTAAATCTACCTAATTAACATCCAGTTCAGGGCTTTTTTTGCACAAAGAACAATCCTTCAAACATCCTACTTGGTTATTAATGAGAATGTTTTAGGACAATAACAAGAACAAACAAAGCGAAGATTTGCAAGATTTTAAAAATCAGACACAGCTTCTTTACAATATACAAAAGAGGAAATAATTGTGTGTAACTGAATGCCTCACCACTCTTTTCCGTGTTCCCCAAGCCCCTCGCCCTCCTTCCCCAGACGGGCCAGATTCATTTTGGTCTCTAGTGTCATGAGGAAGGAGCCCGTATAGGAGACCTCCAAATCAAACCACAGTCCTGGACACAGACATATGAGGTTTCAAAATTAAAAAGCATATTACTTTTCATCTCCTACGATGCCACAGCAGCAACAAAACTTATCAACTCTGAATGCTTTTTCTCAGAATAAACAAGAACCTCCTGCTTGGTGTCTAATTGCTGTGAGGTTCCCTGCAGAGCTGACAGGAAGAAGACCTCTCCTCTAGCATACACTGAAAAGGTCAGCCCTTGGACTGCGTTGCCTCCTTATTGGCTCCTCCTTATTTGACTTCATTAAGCTACTTCCTGTTTACACATCACGAGTCTCAGGAGGCGATAGAAGAACGGTTCAAAATCTGATCCCCCTGCTGTTTGCTCATTAAATGCCAACCTCTGTAAATAATAAGTGCTGTTATATTAATCCTCTGCCTCCCTCCTGCCTCCTCTTCCTTGTCCACTCTCCACAAACGCTCGATGATTTGTTTGTATGTGGCAGCGGTGTCAAAGAGAAGCTAAATGACAGCATTAAGTCAGGGCACATCTATGTCAAGAACAAGACACTCAAATGGAGGAGAAAAATACAAAGAAGGACCTGATTAAATTTGCAAAGTCAACATATCTTCACCGCTGACAAAAACATGCATGTTTCTACATGAAAGTGGGGAATATAGTAACAGCAATATTTTATGAGACCAGATATTGTATTGACTTTAGGTTATTGTAATATGTAGGTTTTATATTGTTTTTTTTTATTGCAATATAGTTGGATAAATTTACAGAACTTGTGTGGGTGTCATTTCCACAGTAATTACTTTTAGCCTTTCTAATAATGTTGTTTACGTGGGTTTGTTGGTCAGTGAGTTAAACATGTTTGTCCAGACCATAGACAATATAATAAGAGGATGGCACCTCCAGGTCTAAAAAGTGAAGACAATACAGGAGTGCCTCAAACGGCATTTTACATAATTCCCAGCAGGGGGCAACTCCACTGGATGCAAAAAGATGGCAGATGTAGACAAAGCTTATCAGGAAACGACCCTATTTTTCACTTGATTTATATACTCAGTTAACACTTTCCTAATGAGTTTATGTTCTCAGTCCCTAATGATACTGAAATGTGGATTAAAATGCACCAGATGAAAGCATTCATCTTAATTGTGAACTATGGGAATTCACTGGGCACTTGCCCCACTTTAAAGTCAATGTACATAAGTCCAATGATTCAACATATGTTAAAAGAAATGACAGTCCCATTAGCCCCAGCTGCTCTCCTGTCTAACATCTGTTCTTAGTAGGCATTTCAACAACACTATTAAAGTTTGTAAATTTTACCATTACAAACCAGGCTGCCACATTTTGATAGTTTATTTTTGTTTTACTTTTTCTTCCTTTATTTTAGCCACTGCACTATTTTATGTATCAGCTTTTAACTAGTTTTCAATATTCACATTTTGTAAACATATCTGCAGGAGCACTGTAAAAGGGAGCTCTAAATCTAGGGTCTCTGATTGCCAGTGACAGCTCAACTGTGTCTATTTCATACATTTTGTGTGGTGGATGAAATTAGTGCCGATAATAAAAGTGGTCCATGTGAATTTTTAAAAAGTAACTGAAAAATAGTCTTTGTCAAGTCTACATTGGCATGTAAAAAAAAGAAACTGAACGTGTTAAATTTTAGAACAGAGCCTGGTGTTGTGGTAGATGGTTAGTGGTGTTAAATTGTGTTAGCACCTGCCGCCCCCAAGCAGTCAACCTAGGAGAAACACTGATGACAAGTAAAGAACTTATACTTTAATGAACTTGAACAGCACTTTGTGCTAATTAGCAACGGCTAGCATGCAAACAACTTGAACTTAATGCTGAGCTCCACTCTACACAAGCTTTTGTCCAATTTGTAGTTCATGATGCACAGTATTAACATTATAAGTCAAGTCATGTCTTCCCAGCATTATGAAGTCAGGAGGCACTCTTACTCTCTTCTTATCATCATCACAAGAGAAGACAAATTTTACAAGATATGAAATTAGTTGTGCTATGCATATGTAATGTATACTGTTCGGTTCACAAAGGTTTACAGCACAGCACTTTTAGAGGTGGCATTCCCCCAGGACTAATTATGCGCTGGGATCAACTGATTAAGTATGGTGAGTATATTTGTGTGGGCGTATGGGTTCAGACAGAACACATTAATGAGCATCACAGACTCACAGACTCAGTCGTGGAAATGTGGCTGACAGGAGAATGACTCATGACTGGTTTGTCCAGCAGAATGAAAAGAGGTGCTACATTTTGAATGCTCTTATATGATTAAAAGTAAGATCAAATTAGACTAGACCGTCTTTGGACAAACCCTTAATACATTAAAAATTAGGACAGAAACTAGTCAGTTTGTGCAACTAATGACTAAAGCACACCTCCCACAAACTGTTCCCTCCTTCAGCTTCTGTTTTTCTCATTTTCTCCCCAATCCAGCCATCTCAGTAGGAATTAATATGCCCAACCTCTCTTTATTGTCTCTGTATGTCGAACAGTCCCATTGCTGGGGCTCAAGGCAGGCAGGGTAGGCAGGGTGAGTCAGTGTGTTGGTAATGGATAAGGGGGACCCCAGATGTGAAGTTTAATTACTGTGGTTTAATAGAGCAAGTCGCACAGAGGGCCTGCACTCCAGATGAGAGAGGGAGAGAGGGCTGAAGGGGAGGGGAAATGTCTTAATCCAACGAGAAGAAGAGCAAAGCTTAGGGAAGATGGAGGAATGATAGCAAAGGGAGTTGCAAGAGATGGATCGACTGAGGATAATGGAAAAGACAGGGTATTGTAATGTCAGAGATTCAAGATTTGGAACTGATAAACGGCTTGGGCTGTGATGAAGAATAGCAGAGGAGGGAGACAAAGATTAATGGCAGGAATATAATAAATTTCTACTTTAGCAGACCATCCAGAACGCTGTATGAAAAACAAAACATACCCAGAGTAGCTGTGCTTCCTACCTTGGTGGTCCACAGAGGGTGCAGAGGCATGGAGGATCTTGGGTATGGAAAATCCCATGTCTAATTCTGTCAAAGTCAACTCATTCATAACATACGGCAGCTGAAACACAAACAAACAAAAAAAAAACAATTTAGACAAAAACTCAGGAAATACAGCAATATGAGACACAAGACTGTCTTTTGAGCTCATCACACTGAAACATCAAGACACATCACTACTACCAGTGCATACCCTGATCTTACTGAGCTTCATTTGGATCTTTTTGGAGACTACATTGGCCCAGTACTTCTCTCCAAGGAAGTCCCAGAATATTCTCCCCAGAAAAGCATTGACCCAGGCCTCAGGCTCCACAGTCTCCTCTGAACTCCTGTGTATCTGAAGGACACACATATAGGAATGAGCTGTAGCTTTAATCTTCATGACATAAAATGAAGCCAGTAGGTTCTAGTCAAAAATAATAAAAGTCAATGTCAAGCCTGGGTTTGATCCAGACTTCATCATCTTCCATAGCCAGATTAGTGGGGCCACGGGGCACAAACTGCCTGTTAAGCCCCATTTAACCTCCCCCTTTACAACTTGCTCTGTCTTCTACCTTTTTGGTAGTTTTCGGGCTGCTCTCGGGGCTGTGTCCAGCACTGTCAGTTGCAGTTGGGCTTCGCTGTGGTGCCTGGGGGTTGACGTATTTGGCCATGTAGACGTTATAGTCCAGCAGCATCTTCTGCTTCATCCCTCCAGTAGGGCCACAGGAGAGTGCAGAGGGGGTCTCTCTGTGACGAGACTGAGAGAGCTCCTCAAGGCTCCCGCGGCTGCTGCTCCTGCTGTCAGCCTCCAGGCCTCCTCCAGACTGGGTGCTGCTACTGCGGCTGTGGGAGGGCAAGAAGGCTAAAAATGGAAAAAGGGGGGTGCAGGATGTGAAGAGAAAGGGGAAGTTAATGTGATACAAATATGCGGCTGAAACATTTTCACATTTAGTCCAATCAATCCATCATATTTCACTTACATACATACGTACTAACGTATGCTCAAGACTTTGGTTGGTTAGCATCAACACACAACATACTGACAATGAAACTATGAATCAGCATGCTTTACACCAGATGGCACACAGCATCATCTCTCTGACTCATATTAGCACTCAACATCAATGCTATGTATATTCACAAAACAGCTTGATATTTATATCATCTTTCCAGTAATCCTGTTCACCCTGGACTGCCTTTATCAGTGTACCCACACAGGGCTAGTGTTTCCCTTTGAATTGGGCCTTATCCTTGCAGGCTAATATCCCATAGGAGAGACTGGTGCTATAATATGCTGCCTCACTGTGCATGTAATCCTGCTGACCCATTCACACTCGTCTGTTCGCTCAGTTGAGGGGATTGGCAGTCCCTAAGCTGAGGCTTATGCACAGATCTGATGGCTATGCAGTTACATACTCAAGAGAATGGCTATTCTGACTGTGGGAAGTGATGTGTGTCTTTCCAAATACAGTATGTGTGTGCAAAGGGTGGGAGAGACAGATAAACCCATCCACTGTACATGGTGTTTGTCTCTTTGTGTGAGACACTGAACAGGGCTCAGTCGAACACTCACCACTCTTGCAGATGCTGGGCAGACTGCCACCTCTACCCTCTGACTTCATCCGGGACGCCAGGAGAAATCTCCGGAACCACTCTTCTTTTTCCCGACCTGTCCTCCCAAACAGGTAGATTGTAAGGTCCCCCCCTCCAGACGTTGGTCTTTTGGATTCCTCAGATGATCCTGATGCTTCAGCTTTCTCACATTTGTCTGTTCTTTCTAGCTTCTCACTCAGCCCTGTTAATTTGTCCTCCCCACCTTCGGGTCTTTCTCCCTGGGCCTTGGACATGAAGTCCTCCTGCTTGGCCAGCTCAATGCAAATGGGATACTTCTTGTTCCAAATTCTTTTCCTGGCCAAGCTTTGGGGCACAAGCTGGATCTATTGGAAGCATATGAAGCAAGTTCATACTGTCAAACACAAGAAGATCACATGTTCTTGCAGTAGGAAAATAAGGACAATCAAAAAAATGTATTGCCCCTACAGCACACAGAAATAACGAATAGTACATGGCAGACTTGCCCCAGGGTATGAATGGCAGCAACTGAACACTTATAAAACAGTAACAAAAGACAGAAAGGAACAATGTAGGCAGAAATACGAGTGCAAATGACACATCCATTATGTATTCATACTTGTCTAAACAAAAGGTCAATTTTGTTTGATCAGCAGTGTAAGAACCTGTCAATTGTTTTGTTAATGATGAAAGTAGCTAGCGTAGCAGCAGTGTTGGAAAGGTTACTTATGAAATGTAACAGGTCACGAATTACTAGTTATTCTGCAAAGAATACAGTAAGTTATAAAACCATTTTAATCACTTCATCAAAGTAATTTAATTAATTAGATTTGATTACTTTTTGTTTATCTTTCTAACAAATGTTTGGGTTTTGAAACTTTATGTTATATGACTGACAGCTGTACAATAACTGCCTGTAAATGTTTGATAATGCGGATTTCAATGGTGACAGCATTTTCAACTGGAAAAGAGGCTTTATGCTGTAAAGTCATGTTAGAGCCCTTTTCTGGTTTTACAAAGACATTATTGTTAAATTTCCAGCACTGAAAGGGGTTCTTGTCTATCTGACAACATGATATGACATGGCAGACTCAGGCTACCCCGGGCAGTGTGGATTGATATTATTAGCAGACAAGATGTGGTGCAAATCAAACAAGAGAACAATCAAAAACATTGCCCAAAATTTTTCAGCATTACAGCGTTCCACAATATGTTGTAATGGTAAATGCTATTCAGTTCACATTCATTCAAGCATAAATCCTTTAGCCTTTAACAGTGCTAAAATATTAGCATCCCATTGTTATTTTGTTCTCTGGGGGTATTTAAAACAATCAGAGCTTGACTGTGAATGCACGTTTGGGGGACGTTATTATGTGTAATCCAGCATCTATAAATGCAGGCAGGCAACATTCAAGACAGACTAAACATCACAATAATGATGGTGAAATGTCACTTTAGGGAGCCATTCAGTTCCAGGAGAAGAAGAATGGAGTCGTTTGTACACATGAGGACAACCATAATGACCCCTCTGCTCTGTGATACACTGACATTAGAAATGTGCTTTTGCTGTCCTGCCTCCAGATATACCGAATCATCGAGTCAGCACACTGATACACAAGACACACAGTTGTTTGTCCAGGGTCAGAGACCTTTGAAGTTCACATGTTTACACACAGTATGTGACTCTGAGTAGCTTTGTCACTGAACATGAACTGTTGGCAAGCATGCACTCAGGCACAGCAAATATGAGGGGACGTGTGCTTGATGTCACTATCTGTTAAGCACACAAATATGCTGGCGAGCGAATTTGAGACACACACAATTAACACATTAACATCCCTCTCTCACAAGCAGGCACAGAGACACATGACATCTCTTTTCCATTTGGCATTACCCACATGTACGCACAACCACCTCACCTTGCTGTCTGTCAGGTCATAGATCTTCTGGCTGATGTAGGTGACGTCAGGTTTTGGTTCGTTGTGTGTGGCACGGCGGGAGATGTTACGGTTGGGCTTGGACAGACGCAGGACAGAGCCCTCTAGACGGACGTAAACAGAGTGGGTCAGGGTGGCGTGGTACATCTCCGGGTCGTAGCTGTGGATTTCATTCATCCAGCCCTGACAGATTGATGGGGTGGAGAGGGGGAGACTTTTAATGTAATGAGACAATGACAGCACATTTACACACATCAGACTCCCAGTCAAACACCCAGGCAATGATTTTGGTGTACATGTTGTCTCAGTAGTTAATTTTTCTTTGCGGTACCGCTGACTGCAAAAAGAAGGAAGACACGACAGCACCACAAAAGTGAAGCCAAAACATCCTGATTGCAACATGGCGTCTGGTTGCAGTATAGCTCATGAATCCCCTGCCCTCTAAATTTGTTAAAAAGGCAGGTGTTATTTTTTCAGATAAGTTTGTTCTTAATTTGATGGCTGTTTGATGTCGACAGTGGTTGAGTTACATTATGATTGACAACTAACTATAACCCCAAATTTCAGTTCTGTCGCTGTATGACTAAAGACCAAAGCCCCCAAAGTCCCTCCAATCAGCAGCCATTTTGGCAACACCTCCAGCATTTATTTTATCTGAAAAGGCCCCTATTTAAATGAACAGAGTTTTGTTTTGTTTTGTTTTTTTTAAGTAAGGTTGAAAATGCTTTTTTTTTTCAAATAATAAACTCCTACTATACATGCACAAGTTTTCACAACATCAAATTAATTTCTCATACAGCTCATTTTCGAGAACCAACACAATACCGTTTCTCGGTTTGTCTGTCGTATAGCATGTGATTCGATTTTGGAGAGAAGGGGCTGAATATGTGTCATACAACCGTCATTGCCTCAAGCAGTTTCCTCCAGCTCCATCAGCTGATCACTACTGTGCAGACTGTGTCTCCAAATGACGACACCAGGCATATTTTAGCTTCATATTAACAGTGGGTGGAAGTGAAGATGTGTCATCTATCTTCACACAGTCATTGACTACTGCTTAGTTGATATTGGTATTAATTCTACATTTTTTTTATAGCTTTGGTTACAGGAGGAAGATATACCCACATACCAAAATGTTATGTTTCAAATTTCCTCTAACAAATGTTTATGTGCATATGTTGTTTGGGGGATGACAGAGGACAGCATCCCTCAACAGGTCAATGAAAATTCAAAGTCTTTCAGGTCAAAATGATATATTTCAAAATTTAGCAAAAGGTAGGTAAGTGTAAGAAAAATAAACTGAACCTGCTGCTACATTAGTTGTGATATATTCTAATATTCTTTTACATAAACACATTTAAAAACATTTTACAAGGACCTGTTAAATTTGGTTATAACAGAAAAACTTAACTCTCATGTTCTCATTTTTTTCTCTTAAATTATGTAACAATGACAGCAGACAGCATCTTTGGATTCTCTGTATTGGACTTTCTTGTTTCCCATCCACCAACACACTAGCCAAGAAACTATATATCTGCGATTACATAATATCACAACAACAAACACTTTCAAGAACAACAGCAAGTCCTCTTGGTTTAATTTTCTACTGTTAAAACAGAAAGTGACAGAAAGTTTAGACAACAAAAGATAAAGTGAAGCATCTGAAACACTGCCTCTTTGATGATCATCAAAGCAAAGGAAAAGACGAAGAGAAAAGTTTATCTTCACTGCTGCGACCCTGCACTCGTGTGCTCCAGGGTCCATCGTCCATGTGCGTGTATCATGTTCTGAACAACTGCAGAGATCCTCTTTTGGAACAGCTGTGCCCTCCGGTCATATCCCCCTCCTGTGCAACAGCTTGGTACCCACGAAGGCACACACACATGCAAGCGCACATACTTACATAACTCCCTCAAACTACTAAACATTTCTCTTCTAGGAGCTTCTACAACAGTGAGTGTGGTTAACTGAAAAAAGGGGGTAAATGTGGTGGGTGCTCATTCATATGTTTGGTTCAAGCTAAACTGTCACTATCTGGGGAAAAAAGTGTAATGTAACCTCAATATGTTGCTGCTGGTCCCGATGAGGCTACAGTGACTTTCATTCTCATCTATAAACTCCCACCTCATCAGTCTTGAAGGAGGCTCTGAGAGCAAAGCCAATGCAGATGGAACAACAAGGGAAATTTCAGAGCTTTGCTAGTGTGAAATAATGTTAAAACGATAGAGGGAAGAACATAAAAGCTCTTGTGGACAAGAATCCTACAGACAACACAGTAAACAAAAGAAATTTGGCAGTCTGCACACTGTTTGGCTTTCTCACTCTGATCAGATTCTCAATGGCATTGACTAGATGCTGTTCCCTCCCATATATCATGACAATTCTATCAACTACATGTGTTAAACCTGCAGGGCTAAATCTAATATAGGTTATGGGGACTTAGGGCCATATACAACAAGGTCACTTTTGCATTCTCTGCATTGAAAATTTTATGGTGCTCTCAAAACAAGAGAAAAAGCTAAAACAAAAAGTTTTTAATGAACAAATATATATTTTGAAGTCATACATAGCAACAGGCCCAAACATGCTGTGCTTTGTCTCACCTTGAAGATTCCTGGTTCTCTGATATCCAGCTGGGCCACATTCCAACGATCTATCCTTCGCCTCCCTCTTCTCATCCCGATTGAGGAGCGTCGAGGAGAGGACAGCCAAAGGACCAGCAAGGCCAGCATGAACCCAGCTACTATCCCGTGCACCACCGCACACACATACGGTGGCACTGGAAGGACTAAATACCAGTACACTAACTGTGTCAGGAAGATGAGGCCAGTCACAGGCACAGTCTCAAACTCCTCCTCCATTTTCTCCTCCTCCTCTGTGTCAAGTTCACTACACAACCCAGTGCTACCAGTATGGGGCTGCCGGGACCCGGGGTGATCCCCATCTGGTGTTTCTGTATCGGTACATAACTCAAAGTCTTCGCTGTACAGTTCGCAAAAGTCCTCGTCTTCCTGTCGTGCTACCAGGGCCGACATGGAGCAACGGCCAAGAGTGAGAGAAGGAGACTTGGGAAAAGTGGATGAGGAGGCTGGTGCCAGGGATGGGAAGGAGAAAAATACAGAATCAGGGCCTTTGCCTGTAGGGGTTTCTTCCTCTTCTTCTCCCTCCACTCCTTCTTCCTCCTTGATGCTATAGTTGTTACTTTCTGCATGTCCGTTCACTGCTGTCACTCCACTGAGCTCTGACGCACTGGCGGACAGCGATTTGGCACGATGAGTGGCACTTCCAACAGCCCCTACACCAGACTCATCCCCCATGATCTTACTAAACAGCTGCAGAGGGTCTGACATCACCTCTGATAGCCGCCGCTTGGTATCTTCTATCCTGGCCTCCACCTCTTGGACCTTGAAGAAAGACCTACCATCTGGGGACATGATGGGGGAGGATGGGGCTGTCTTGGAGTCTCCACTTGTGTGTGTGACCGTGACGGGGCAGGAGGACAAGCGAGGCTGGGAGAACTGTTTGAAGAGCTGCATATTGCGAGGCGGAGGCCGCTGGGATGGCTGTCCTTGCTGTTGCTGTGGTGGAGGGTGATGGAGATAGTGATAAAGATGACCTTCCTGATGTTCAGCCTTTGAGGTGTCCGTGGAGAGAGACTTCACAAAAGATTTCATTAAATGACGGTGGCGTGCATGCGATGGTGTAACAGTGGTAGGCGCAGGAGGGGTTTCTCGAGACTCAACGTCATTGGACAAGGACCTGACCAGGCTGAGAAAAGGTTTGGAGGAGGGCAATGTTGAAGACTTGCAAGGGGAGGAAGAAGTGGAGCTAGTGAGTGGAGGATTGACTGCTGGTCGGTCAGAGGGCCAGGAGGAGCTGGCAGGAGGGTCGGAGCTAAGATGGGTAGAGGTGGGGATAATAGTCATGGCTGGAGAGGGCGAGTGTGGGTGAGGGAGTGAGGGCTCCACAGACAGGGTGGTGGAGGAAACAGGTAGCACAGCAGCTCCTGAGGAAGTCTCTACACCAGCAGATTCAAACAGCATCTCCTCTCTTGCCTCCAAGCCTGTGGCCACATCATTCCCTGAAGCTTCTAGACCATGAAATACCTCTGTGGCATCAAGCCCAGATTTATCTCCGGCAGGTACCCCATAGAGCTCCTCTTCCTCATCATCCTCCTCCTTCCCCAGAGCAGAGAAGTGGATGGTGATGGTGTCACGAGAGCGGGAGCGCTGCACCTGCAGCTTGGGTCCCGGGGCATGACGAGGGGGAGGAGTGTCAGCATGCTGGCCACTACCCCTGCTGCTGCTGCCCTGACTGCTCATCACCACCCTGCACAGGGCTCACAGCCTGAGAGAGACAGACAGGTACAGAAGCAAAACACTGTTAAAACAGCAACACTGAAACACTGGAACAAAACATTAGGACAAGAAAAGAAGGTTGGAAAATTTGAGTTCAAATCAGCAGTGTGATTAAATAATTTCAGTGATCCCCACACACTCTACATGGTCTCCATGCACACACACGTGCACTCACACATATACAGGACAGAAGGGAACGGCCTGACAGCTCTTTATTCATCCTAATGTGAGTAGACTGGACAGGTATGTCTGTGCTCCACAATCCATTAGCCCTCATTATGCAAGGCTGTAGTTGACAGACTGAGTCGCTCTCAGACCTGGCCTTTCTCTGTCCTACCAGAGACCTACTCACTCATTCATTCCCACCATGTCAACATAATTAATGGGTTACTTCATAACACGAGCCTTCGGGAGCAAAGCTGTATTGAAGTCCACTCGCCACGGGAGGCAGACTACACCTGACTAAATAGTTTGAGTTAGTGAAGAGCAAGCAAATGGTAGCTAGAAAAGCATCATCATTAGGTGTTAATTATTTAAAATGAACAGAGTTATTTAAAATTAATCTTGCCTTAGCTGATTATATTGTTTACCTTGGAGCAGAACAACATGCTAAAAACTCAGTATTGACATATTGTGTAGTACTATTACCTTATTAAGTTAATATGGCTGAATATTGAATATTCACTGTCATTTTACCTCTGTTTGGTCTCCAATGGCTACTGAGGGAAATATCTGGCTCTTCAACCCAACGATGTTCAGCAGATAGTCACTTACTTGGCCTGTTACTTTTTGCTGTGAGCATGCTGTTCTTTTATCAGAGTTTTTTCATTGGGTGCCACTGATGGAAATGGTGATAACAAGAGCAGTGAGACTGAAGTAAAACTGTATAGTCGTGGACCATTTAGCCAAAATAATGACCAGAAAGATGCTAAAATGATGTTCATAACTGAGGGAACAACAGAATTCAATAAAAGCACAGCAAAACCCTTCACATAACACTTAATCATTTAATCGACTTTTTATATGAAAATATGAATTAGAATAACTTAAAACCAGTTAGACCTTGTAAGCAACTGCTTGTTTCTTTTCATTTTTTTTGTCATTCAGTCACTAAATTTGTCTTCAGGATGTGACTGTCATGCATTTCATTTAATTTGTGTTTTAATGGGATTCAAAAAAAATTTAACTTATACACATAATACAACAAGCCCTACTTCTTCCAACCAGTCTTACCAATATGCAGACACAATGACACAACAAAGAAGCTGTTCAGCCTCAGTGATCACAGGAACAACGCGTCTATTGTATAGTCTCAACATAGCGGAACCAAAGTCATTCATCATGCAGTAATTTCACTGAATGAGGCCTCGACTTGTTATTGGGTTATTGTGCCTGTTTATTCTTCCACATCACATAGAGTCCATCATCCCTGGTTAGCATTATCAAACGGGCAGAGCAAATCAAGCACACGCATACATAGACACCCATGACAAGCACAAGAACGCTGAACACACAGTCACTCTGGCTTTCGGCTGGTTGATATAAATGGCCTGTAATGGAAGAAGGAGGTCTGTCTGCATTTGACTGCATTTGTGAGAAAGCCCCAGCAGCCCTTGGGGCTCTCCGGTTGGCACTGCTTCTCCAGAGATTGTATTTGTTGGGATGAAATAACAGAGCATTTGACTTTCCCAGCCAGCCATTTACTTGGCTGTGCTACAATGGGTTTTGTGTGTGTCATCTTGAGTATGTGTGTGTGTGTGTGTGTTGCTTCTGCCATGGCTGTGCTGAGGGCATGGCAGATCGAATAAAAATGGTGAAAAAGAAAGACAAAAAAAATGAGCAACAAAAAGGAGAAAGATGAAGAGCCTCAGGGGGTCCGTTGAGGCTGCAGACGACCTTTTGGAGACAAGCTTTTGAAGTGGAATTCACTTAAAGACAGCAGAAAGGCAGAGATGGAAAGAGAAAATGGGGATGATGAAACAGACAAGAGAAGAGTGACAGAGAAGAGAGGAGGGAGGAGACGATTGAGTGGGGAGACAGAGCCATGGAGATGGAAGTGGATTTTGTTTTCATCAAACCCTAAAGGACGGACTAAAACACTGTGGAGGTTGGATGATCAGAAAGGAGAGGTTCCAAGTTTTCTGGGGTCATATTTTAAAAGGGCACAACCAAAGGACAACAGACCAGAACATCTATTCCAAATCAGTCAGGTGAAATATAAACTGTTTGCATACTTATGTAAGTCTACATGCAAACTAAGGCACAACTGCTACCAGTTAGATTCAAGGTTTATAAAGCAAACAATCATATAGGGTTAAACAGAGCCATTTAAACCAATTTCTATAAGGTAAATTTTATCAGCAGCTTCTTTGGAAAATAAACTACTAATATCTAACCTCAGTTTCTTATATATGGGGACTTTCTACTTTCCTTTGTTTGATGGCAATAGAACAGTTTGTCAGACAAAACAAGTCATTTAAAAGATATCTTTTGGGCTCTAGGAGGTTGTGACAGAATTCTTCCACAACCTTCTGATGTTTTAATAGACCAAACACATGGCTTTCGAAGTGTAGGCCCAGTCGTCTGCCATGAAGCGGATCTGCTCCTGAAATTGTGCTAGCTAGCCAGCTAGTGCTAACTCATAAAAAACAGACACATTTTTGAAAAGGAAACAACCGAATAGCACAACAACTCACAAAAGTTCAATTAAAAAAAATCTACATAAAACTTCATGCCAAGTAAGACCTGAAAGTGTTTTAGTGGGCTTCACATGGAAAGGTTTGGGAACCCCTGGACAAAAGAATAACTTAGTAAATGACTGGCAGAATAAAACTGAAAACAATTATTGGTTGCAACTCTAGGCTGACATTAAGCTATGGATACCCACATATTTGATGTTACATATTTTAAACATACATAAAATTTGTGATACTGCCATGAATTCAGCTCACACACAAAGGGATCAATATGTTATGAGAGCTAAAACATAAATGACACACTGGCAACATGTCTTATGCTTCTCAGGTTGAATAAATTGCAACCTGCACAATGTTTGCTGACACACACACAGATTTAGTTACTTTCTTTCATCAATGTGAGGCTGCCATTAAAATCCTGAGCTTGTTTTAGATGCCTCTGGATGAGGAGGAGAGGAGAAGAGGAAGAGGAGAGAAGAGGAGAGAAGAGGAGAGATGAGGAGAGATGAGGAGAGAAGAGGAGGGTCTGGCACGAGGACAAGATTCATCCAATTAATCAAAGCAAGCATTGCCACTCTAATCAGCTAAAGCCAGCACCCCGGGAGGAGAGACAGGAGGGGAGGGAGGATAAAAGTGGAGGGGGGGTGATATAAGAGGGTGAACAGACAGTAGAAAGAGAAAGGGGCTGCAAAGCAACCATAATTAAGAAAACTGCACAGAAAAACCTCTGCAGTGAATTACTTATAAATAAAGAAATGTTTTTGTTATATTAGATATCCACGAACTGTTACTATTCTTTATCCACAATATGTAATTCCTTCCCACACTAAATTGAAGTACTCAGACATAATTAAAATGTAGTGCATGTCTTCACAAGTGGGCACAGAAAGGTAAAAATAGAGAATGAGTGGTGACGAGGAGGGAGGTACAGAGTGGGTTTAGACAGAGAGATGGAGATGTATTTATGGCCAGTTTGTGCCGCCTTCAGCATCTCTCTTCTCCTAAATGAATGAAAAACTGAAAAACCACCAATTGACTCAGTTTTTTTTAAGAGCAAAGAGGCGCTCTTAATCGATTTAACACCTACTGCTGTACTTCAAAAAACAGCATTTGGTACAGTTTCCTTTATTTTCTGCTTGTTTCATTCCAGCTGATACACTGGGCCTGAAGCAGATTCATATAAGTCTACTCCTCAGTCTCCCTCTCCTCTTTTTGACAGAGTAGCCTGGTCTCCCTCTCCTCTCTCTGCTTTTGATGGATGGGTAGATACTTCAGGACTGTCATACACACTGACGAATATCAGGCCCAGAGGAGGTGTGTGGAGTGGGGGGTGAGGTGCTCTTTCTTCCCCTGTGAGGACCCGTGGTCCTTACACAAGAGTCACAGGACACCAGGGAGCACAGGCTGGGGTTCACTTGACATTTAGAGCTTAATACTAAAATACTATTCTTTAAAATGTCTTATCAAGTATGTAAGCATAGAAAAATCAAGATGCGATTAATATGTCATGCTAAATACCTGCAAAAGAAGTCATAGTTGATGATTATGAATAAACTGTAAATTTGGTATGTATAAATCATAAGCCAGTCCTTAGTGAATTAGTTGAAATAAAGGCTTGTCTTTGAACAGTGGGAGCTAAAGATTAAAGCTACCAGGATGCTGCCAGTGGAGGACTTAATAACAGCATGTGTGCCATGAAAGAGGAGGGTGAAAGGAATATATGAATACCACCAAAATAATACTGTCAAAAACTTAAAGATACATTAAGAAAGGTTTTCAGCAGTACAGCATTGTGTTCACAACAGATTTTGGAAAAAATAAAGGAAGAAAAAAAGAGACAAGGATAAAAATTAATGTAGAAGACACAGCGATATTGTCTTTTTTTCCCAAGCAAACACCATCTTGTAAAAACAGGATTCCTCTGTTACCAACGATGCAGTCTGACTGGCAACTGGTTGGTCTTAAATCTTGGATGCCTTATGCTAATAGTGGCTAAAGTAGCCTTGAGCTGCCAAATACATATTGTAAGAGATATTAAGATACATTATAGCAAATTTGACTATAGTTGTGTTGTACTTTTGAAATGATAGAAATACATTTTAAATATTACTTTTTATCAGTAGTTTATCTATAAATGTAGCTGTTCTGGCATAATTATGATGTGTTGTATTGTAAGCTTGGATCCAGGGAAGATACGAAATTTTTTTTTTTGTGAGCTCTTCTGCTGAAAAAGTTTGGGAACACCTGCTCTATACAACTTTCTTTTCCACATACAAAGTAGCACTCCCAAACACCTGGAAAGAGTCTTTACTGTGTAACATCAGCTGAGGTATCCTTTAAAATGTTTACAGTCTTTTTTGCACAAAATGGCCATAATGTATCTGTTTATGTGGGGGTTAATTTAGTCATGGATACATACCAACGTCTCAACAGTTATTTTAGCAGGTACTGAGGCTCTGAAAACTCATTTTAAAGCCTGAAATCGATGTGTGAACAATAGGACAATGTGTGCTGAGCAAACTAAGATTATTTGCATGATATATGCAGTGGCGGCCCGTGATAAAAATTACCGAGGAAGCCAGAATGGACAACGAATTTAATTCAGTGTTCACCTGCTAT